>OX451345.1:42908395-43439875 GCA_949629155.1 Myopa testacea | reverse complement strand
GATCAAAGTCGCCCTCATATAACAATATAAGAACTCGAAAACTTCGTAATTAACATCGGAAAGTCTTCCTGCTCAACGAGTAAAGAATCTGCAAAATACACAGACACAGCTGCATAAAAACTCAAGTTGTGTTGTGAGTGGCACACGAGGAAGAAAGCGAAAATATCCAAGAACAAAAAAAAGAACTGAAGGACCAAAGAAAGATGTGGCTAAATATAGAAGTAAAGAAGGAGCTCTGCGTCTTGGAGGACGGTTCCAGCTGCTCGAGGGATGCAGAACACTTGAAGTAATCACGAGTCATAACAACAAAAGGAGAAAGTCCAATAAACACTCATCGGATTTAAAAAAAAAGATGATAAAACAAAAGAAAAGATGAAAAAAGAAAAGAAAGAGGGTTTAAACCAAAATTCAAAAGGAATGAAGTTAATGTTTTGAGATACTCTAAGCTAAGCCACTTCATATCTTCGAACCTATGGAAATAGCATTAAAGAAACCTTCTTGTTCTTAACTAGTCAACTCAATCGACTCTACTCGAAGAGACTAACGAACTTAAAAGACTGAAGTCCCAAAGTAAGTGTATAAGCTCAAAGCTCGCACGTAACCAAAAATTAAGTCGGAATAATCCGTTATAAGAAGACGGTGCTCTACACTCAGCGCAGAGATTCTCATCTCTGATGAGACCACAAACCGACCACATTAGCATTATCAGGATCATCAGAAAAGGACAACATTGAGAGCTTAAAATTGCACACATTCTGTCAATAATGAATACTTCGCAAAAGAAACCCTTGAAGAATTAGCTGCAGTGATTGCCATTTCATAGTGTACCATAAACACCGAAGTCCTCTGTCAGTGGGGACAAATTTCGACTGCTACTAAATTTAATCAGCAATCCTTCTGAGCTCTTCATACAAATCAGTGGCGTTCAACCTTCTTCACAAGCGAATCAGTGATTCTTTTGTTTTATCTGCATGTGTGTGAGTCTTTGTGTGCGTATGTCTGCTCGCTTGATAAACAAGAGAACGAATAAAAAATCATTACTCAGAAATTGTAATGAAATGTTGCTGCTTCTGCTGTTGATTATAAAGCCGCTTGATTTCTGCTGCTGGGCGCAAATGATGAGTAAGTATTTAAAAGTAGTGGGGAGTAATTTTAAAATTTAGGAAGACTTTTATAAGCAATTAAAACAAATAATTCCTCTTCACATTGATTATATATTGTATATCAATTAATATGTATGGATGAAGTATCTGAAAACAAATAATAAAAAAGAAACATGATTATGATTAGCATTATAAAGCTGTAACCTCAAAAGTACCACTAACAGCATCATCATCGTAACCATTAAAAGCAAATAAACTTTGTAAATCTACTTCGTACACAAGCTCGATAAAATAGCTCAGAGTCTTGACATACTTTATAAACCTTTCATATTCGAAACGATAAAAGGAGCAACTACAACAACAGCGACAGCAATAAAATCTTTTTGTGCTCAGCGAAATTTTTGAACAACCAACCAAGCATCAGCTAAAATGATAAAAATTAAGTTCAACGATTGTGGACTTTTATTGCGTCATTGTGGAGGATGCCATCGTAAATCTTTAAATTTTACGGCTCAGAACTGAAAATAGGATAGAGCACTCAGTGAAAGAGAGATGGATAGAGAGAGAGAGAGGGAGAGAGAGAGTGACGAAAATCTCCCGTATTTCGCTTTAGTTTTAAACCCAACCTACTTTAAATCCAACAGCAATTTTTTGCGTTATGAGATTATTTTTGAAAAATAAAAATTGAAAAAAATTTTCTAAAATTTTTTAAGTTTTTTATACCCTACACCTTAAGGTTAAGGGTATATTCACTTTGTTACGAAATGTGTAACGCATAGAACTAGAGACGATAGGTATAGAAAAGTATATATATTCTTGATCAGCGTGACCTCCTGAGTCGATTTAGCCATGTCCGTCCGTCTGTCTGTCTGTCTGTCTGTCTGTCTGTCCGTCTGTCTGTCTGTCTGTCTGTCTGTTGAAATCACGATCACAGGAGAACCGGTGAAGATATCGTGATGAAATTTTACAGAAATATTCTTTCTTAGGGTGTGCAGGTTGGTATTGAAAATGGGCAAAATCGGTCCACGACCACGCCTATTTTTTAGTAAAAATATGATATCAGCCGTTGTTTTTCAGTTATGACAACAAAATTTCATTTCTGGGTATAGATTCACTTCATCCGTTTATGTGCCAAATATGGGCGTGATCCGCCCACTTTTTGGTTGTACAGGCAAAAGAGGGTCTTAAATGGTTATATTGTTAAATATGTAATCTTCCTGAATCAAACTTTACATAACAACATCTTTTATAATAAAACATTATTACAACAAAACTGGGCGCGGTCCGCCCACTTTTACACGCCTATTTTTTAGTAAAAATATGATATCAGCCGTTGTTTTTCAGTTATGACAACAAAATTTCATTTCTGGGTATAGATTAACTTCATCCGTTTATATGCCAAATATGGGCGTGATCCGCCCACTTTTTGGTTGTACAGGCAAAAGAGGGTCTTAAATGGTTATATTGTTAAATATGTAATCTTCCTGAATCAAACTTTACGTAACAACTTATTTTCTAATAAAACATTATTACAGCAAAACTGGGCACGGTCCGCCCACTTTTACACTGCTTATATAGCATAGCTCATGAAAACAAATTTATTACCACGAAAATAAAGCTGAAATTTGAGCGACCACGCCTACTATTTGTACCCGTCTGTCATTAAATGTGATTATAAGATAGCTTTCCTTATAACCACATATTTCTTCTAGTTTTTAAGATATGACAATAAAATTTCAATATCGAGCGACATTATTATATTTTGCGTTGCAGAATATGGGTGTGGCGCGCATGCTTTTACATGGTTACATGGACGAAAGGGTAATATGGCACAATCGTCCTACATAAATCTTTATAAATATAAGTCTGTAATTTTATATTTTATCAATTAATATGCAATTTTGTATAAATATTCTTTGTTCGGATTTATAAACGAGCAAATAAAACGAATATAAGGCATATAAATATAGAATCAATTTATAAAACAATGCATTGGTATAAAACCTTAATTCCTAAAATTCCTACAAATTCCTAAAAACTTTTAGGTGTAGGGTATCTAAGATTCGGCCAGGCCGAATATAGCTTTCTTACTGGGTTTATAAAAATTTTTCAATTATTTCAATATTCATTTACATTACTAATAAACTATTATTATAATTATTTTTTCTATTATATTCTAAAACATTATTATTTATAAATATTTTTAATATTTAATTTTTAAACCTAATTAAATTAATAAATAAAATTTAATCATTTTATATTGATTTGCACAAAAATCCTTTCAATGTAAATGAAATACTTTACTTCATAAGCTTTAAAATGACATTCTAGATACACCTTCCGGTACATCTACTGTGTTACGACTTATCTTACCTTATAATAAGAGTGACGGGCGATGTGTGCATATTTTAGAGCTATAATCAAATTTTTTATCTTTAAAATTTTACTATCAAATCCGATTTCATTCTTTTATTTAAAAAAGAAATCCATTAAAATAAATTTATAGTAACCCATTTTTGCTTAAACATAAGCTACACCTTGATCTGATATAAAAATTTTTGGAAATTTATTTTCTTTTAAAATGTCCTGATAACGACGGTATATAAACTGATACAAGTTTAAGTGAGGTCCATCGTGGATTATCGATTACAGAACAGATTCCTCTGAATAGACTAAAATACCGCCAAATTTTTTAAGTTTTAAGTTCATATATATTACTACTCTAGTATTAAATTTACGTTTTAAATAATAGGGTATCTAATCCTAGTTAAATTTATCCACAATCGAATTATGATTTAATATTTTTTTTCTTTTAAATGATATTTAATTTAATTTTTAAAGTCTTTAGTGTTTTCTTTCACTAAAACTACATAAAAATATATCCAATATAATCATATGTATATGTAGATATAACTATCTTTCTTCGTTAGTGAATTTTTAACATTTATCCGAATTTAATTGGGGAAAAATATCTACGAATATAAACTCGGCGAAAATAAAAACCATCTCCAAGAGAGAGCTTATTTACCAGAAGTTGCTAAAAGTCAATAACCTCGCTATCTTGTTCTTGTTTTTTTCAAGCACTTTTGACCTCTTATAATATACTCTTCAATAGAAATGCAAAAACAACAACGTGGTACTTCGAACAACGCTTCCTTTAGAGAAAACAAAGAAAGTCGCATGTAAATAACATCAGCACGTGTAAATAAGTCGGATGTCGTAACTGCGTTTGTGTGTGTGTGTGTAATAGAGTGTATGATTGTGTTCGTGTGGCACGTAGGTAAGCATTCCGAGCACAACACTTGACGCCACACAACTCTTGTCGATTCACCGCGTACGAAAGCAATTAAATAAGCAAACGTAACTCGCAAAAACTAAATTCTCGAAATATTTGCAAAAAACTTTACGAAAAAAAAGAAAAAATAAGAAAATTGATAATAAAATAATTGTAAAAACCCGAAAATATGCCATGAAAACTTTCTGTTTGCTATACTTTTACGCAACTCAATCAATTTTCGATTGAAAACACGCTTTTATGTCGAAAAAGTGAAGTACGAAGCAAACACAAACAAACCTCTCATGTAAAGAACGGAATTTTGATGATATTTACGAGTACATGCAGCCTCATTTTATGGGAACAACAGTCGCTATCGTTTAGCTTTTTGTTTTCCTGCATTTGTTTATTCTGCTGTAGGGTTTGGTTAGTTTGGCTAAAAATATACCCCATAAACACGGAAACTCCGAAGTCGAAAGGAGTCGAAGCGATGGTTGATGCTGTTTGTTTACATTGACTATGCTTCGGCTTTTATTCGCTTGCTAGTTTTTTCCCCTCGTTTGAATCAAGTGAAGTCGTAGAGTGATAAAAATGGAATCACTGTGAAACTTTTTTTATACCCTGATGAGGCATCATTTCATTAAGTAATTGAGATCAAAGTTATTAAATCCTTTGTGTGTAAATTAATTAATCTTCATAATGTCATTTGTTTTGTTTTCGTTTTTTGTCTTGTTAACATGAATTTATCCTGTTCATTAATGCTTAGTAATGTGTTCACATGTTCACATAAAAGCCCAGCAGGAAAACAAACGCAGCGAGGGTGAGGGCCTCTTCACCCCACACACGCATACACACGCACACACACACACTTATACACAATTCTGCATACATATGTATTTGGCATTTAATATGGTTTTTTCACTTCTTAGAACTTCTGCGATATTTATTGATATTCAAAAGTGAAAGGAAAAGTTTCGTAAAAGTTATTATTAATATCCTGCCTTCCTGTGCAGCCGATTCGATGCAGATGTATTCGGTGGAAGCCCTCCTAAAAAGACACAGTAAAAGCACATTATTTCGATACTTTTCAGAAATCGATAGCAATAATATTGACTTTCAGACTTTAGCAAACAAACCAACAACGAAAAAAATAACAAGGTTACAAAAGTACTTTCATTGAATAACATTCCTGCTTTAAACTTACGACACATATCAATCAAAAATTGAATATGAAAAAATATTCTGAATGTCAGAAAATTTTAACGAAGCCATTCTAACGAATGAATTAAAAATTTGAGCACCACGACGTATGAGTGATATTTTTCAATTTGTGTATATTTCATAAATTTGTTGTGTAAAATCAAGGAAAATGTACATGTTTAAAGGAAAGTATTATATGTTTCTTTTATTTGTTTTTAGCTCAATGTACGAAAGATTAAAACAAAAATGTACTATATATATTTAATTTCACATCTTTATTTATTAAAGAACTAAAAACGACAAGTCTTACATTTGTCAGCAATTCCAGCGAAAAGCTCAACTAACGTGGAGAGTATCTGTACATAAAAGTGCCAGGAGATGTCTCAAGTGCATCGTAGATTATTCCTTAAATCATAAATATTTTCTCTTGAACACACAAACTTATTTATATTCATGAAGTAAGTTTTATTTAAATAGGGATTGATTGATGAACTGAAATATTTGTTTACGGAATTTAATCGAATTTATGCTCTCATTGACTGTAAACATTTTTATCTTCATCTCTCTTTCTCTCTTTCACTGAACTAGATTAAATACAATATTTAACAATGAATGAACTATGATCGAGAAGAAAGTTAAAACAACTGAGCATAGTTAGCTTAGTTAAGATAGACATCTTAAGAATCTTTTGTCTGAAGATTTTGCTATCATATAATAATAACAAAATATGAAAATATTTCATTGATTTGAATATCAATAATATCAATCTTGAAAATAATCACAAAAATATTTTATTATTTGAATATTCTTGGAGATTCCATTTATTTAATTAAATCAGATTATTTACAGATTTAAAGTAATCGAAGTCTCTTTTCAATTGTCGTCTCAATTAAATTGAAATTTCTGCATAATAGAATAATTTTAATGCCCCCAATTTGAATCAATAGGATACAAGTTAAAATCTACTTCCATCCTTGTGATCATTGTGTCTGTGATGGACAGGGAAAGTAAGAGGAAGAGAGAGAGGGAGAGATAAAGAATGATTGATATACCTGGACTAATAAATTCTCCTCAGACTTCTGTAATTCACTCAGCCACCGAAGGTATCAATTATTATCACCAGTGTGTGTACACTTTAAATTTGTAGAGAAACATTTTCTCACTTTGCTTAAATACACTGCGTTTCAATTGAAATATTGTGCAATAAATTTACGAAACTCTCCCCTTTTTGTTTGGAGAATCACTTGCAGCTGGAACCAGTATATAATTCAGTACACTTGAAGCTGTCGCATATTCAGCTCTGGCTACTGTGGTCATTCCCAGGACATTGTAACTCTTGCAACAAAGTAACTCTTAGTTGTCCCGGTTTGGATGGGTTTCGCTGTTCAAGCTACGGACTGTGATGACGGTTAAGTTCGTGGCTTCCTCCCCTTCATGTTCATTTTTATTAATATTTTTTGTTGGATTCATTCATATTTTAACTGTTCTCTGTCTGCCTTTCTCTGCATTAACTTTGTAAAATATGCAGCCTCTTTTTAAGATATACTTAAAACAAAACTCGTCTGTTCCCAATCCAGGCTAAGATCGAAACTTGATTACAGTTAATCACTCGTGTTTTCTTGATCGATTTTCACAAAATCTTCACTTTTTTATAACTTACTCGTATAGCAACCTACTTAAGACTAGAATCTGTTGAGTTCAATTTGCTCCCTAACACTTTATTGCATTCTCTCTTTCGAATACTTGAATGCCTTGGATATTTTTCTCACAATTATTTCCAGTTTAATCGAGTGCTTCAAGATCGTATCTTGGCTACTTTCTGTCTGCTTTACTTTAAATTCTAGGGCGAAGTTCGCCCCAATTTGAAAACGACATCCACTCCAATTCTACTTCATTTTGTGTCCAGTGAAAAAAGTGCCCCAGTTTAAAGCTTTAAAGCTTTATGACCGGCCATATTGCAGCAGTGAAGCGCACAATAAAACTTTATCGTCCCAATAAAGTTGTCCTCCTGGGTTGTGGATAGGGGAGGGGAAGGGAAGGGAAACCTCCTTGATTACGGTGATCTACAGTTGGGGCCACATTTTGTGGTTTCTTCTTGGGCGCTTGGTTTAGTCTCGAACTAGAAAAAATTACTGACCTGACCTACAACACAGACAAGCTGCGTTGACCAATTCTGGCAGTGTAGGCAAACACCAACACACACACACACATACACAAAACACTAGCCTCTACATTTGTTTCAGTGCAAAAGATTATCTACTCGGCCATCCTGCGATAAACGAAATATGGTTTTGCTCCATGTATAAATATGCTGCCAAAAAACATGTGCTCCGGCCGTTCATGGATCAAGAGTGGTTAAGTTGGTCAGGATGCGGACCAGTTTTCGTGGTTGGAAGAGAAATAAAAGTTTTCATTTTAATTGTTTTCGTTGCCGATGCGCTCTGAATGCTCACTTTGAAAGACTCAGCGAAGGTGAAAGAAGAATAACCACATTATTTATATGGAATAAAATAAAACAATAACACTTTCATATGCAATTCTGTATGATGGTGATTATTATGCTGTTAATGACGCAAAGGAAATTAAAACGGAAACGAAAAGCCACTCATAGAAGTTTTAGCATGTTTTTAAGATACTTAAAGATGTTATATTAAATAAATTGCACTTTGCTTGTGTTGTGTTGTGCTAATAAAACTCTTCAAGTAAGTCGAATAGCTTAAACTATGTAGATTATCCGCTTTCAGTGCATTAAAATAGGGCTAGGATAGGGATTGGTTAGGATTGGATAGGATTCTATCATTCTATTAAATTTATCACATTCCTTTTTTAGATTTGTCTCACTCACAGTTAGTTTCAGTTTAGTTGGACTCTTTAATGCTATCGGTTGAGGTGAAGACTTTTCCAATTTCATCCAACATAAGTTCTGCATTGTTATTCAATCACAGACAACAGATGAAAAATTCTTTAATAAATCACGGGCGACGGTAAAAGAAAGATGATACAACGAGAAAAATTTGAAAAGTTTCCTCGTAAAAATTCGAAAAATTACTCGTGCAGCAAACGATTCATTAAATTCATGCGTTCAATTAAACACAAACTTGGGCAGTCATCATTTTTGTCCGGCGCTTCGAACGCACAGCAATGATTGCATGAAATGAAGTGAAAACTTCAGGAAATCAAAACATTGAGCACATCACTCGTGACTCCATGCATGGAATGATTTCCAGCGTTTCGATTTAATGGCTTATTATTGTTTGTGAAACATGTCGTGAAGGCCGAAAAGCGCTGTGAAAATAATTCAATAATTCTTTTGAATTTTTAAATCAAAATTTGCGCGTGCTTAACAGAGTCTGAGTCTCTTTTTTCTATTCAGTAGGCTGTTTAAAGTTCGTTTAAAGTTCGTGTGAAATTCATTTAAATTCAATATAAATCTCGACGCAATTATTAAATAATAAGGATGTACAGTTTTATAGGTCACCTAAATGGGGGCTCTGATTACAGATAGTTTGTAAAGGAAAAACAAAAAAAGTGATAAAAATTCATAATCGTAGCATTTTTATTATTAAATTAAAAGTCATTACTTGCTTCTTATGGGGGCACGGATGAAGAATGTACAAATAACTGGACACACCCACACATACACACACACACGTACCTACAAAAAGCACACTCCAAGTAATACAAGGAATTTATTCAAAGAGCACGGAAACAATCACAGTAAAGAAAAGAGGGCAGCGACGTGGAGAGGGGGAGAGCGGAAATGAACCCTTATTCAAAAATTACATTTCCGGCGCAGTAGTGTGCATTGTGAAAGAACGCCTGGATTTTATATGCTTGTGTATGTGGTACGTTTGTAAATGCGTGTGTGTGAATTTGTGCCGCTCTTTGCGATGAAATGAATGCACGGCAGACATGCAAACACGACGGCCCAAAGAGTCTATCAGTTAGCAATGCAGACACACAGACAAATGCACATTCACTCACACATACTCACCCCCACTCACACTTTCATATTTTCACACTTGCACTTATGCGCTGTTGCTTTCCTTTCGCTAATTTTTTTTGTTCATGCGTTTCTTGCACGAGTATCGCATTTTACCAAGCAACCGTGCTCTGTGTCTGATATGTTTTCCCGCATGCATGCAGGCATCCCATTTGTATTCACTACGTATTTCCTTTAGCACGAAGCTTGCAATTTCTCTATGGAAGCAATTCCTTTCCAAGATGTTTTAATGTTCTTCTCTGTGCTGTATAACTGCTGAGTATTGCGGAGGATTATTACCATGCGGCATTAAACAGCACCTCTTCTAATTTCTGCACATGCCGCGCTCCTCCTCTCCATCACGCCATCCCTACTTTCTATTTACAACTATAACGAGTGAAGTCATTTTCTATAATCAATAAAAGAAAACAGGATGAGATACTTCTCCCAGAAATAATACAGAAGATTTATCCTAATATTAAAAGATGCATAATATATGATTATTAAAAGATACTCTCAACAGAGGACGATTATATCACACTTAATAAATGAGAACTTGAAATTTCTATTTTATTATATAGAAGTGTGAAAGACCAAAGACTCTTAAAGTATGGGTTGAAATAGATACTACAGTCACCTAATATTCGACTTTCAATTGTGTCGTGATATCTGATGTATAACAGATTAGATTAGTGGGACCAGATTCGAGTAATACAAAAACTCAGCGCTGATTCAGAAGCTGCTGAAGAAGGATTCTTCCTTATTTGATCAATTAATTGTAAAAAAAGTTTCGTTTTCGCCACAAATCACATTTCTTTGTGGAAAGGTCAGGAAAGTTATTCTTTCTTTGACTAAATTGAGGTTCCAATGAGATCCATTTGCTTATACAACTTTATCGTTCTGCAGCTGTTCGTTTCTTTCGTTCTCTTTCGGTCGGAAGTTTTAATTCTCAACAAACACACAAACCACGCATTAATTTAATCAGAACTGAATGATTGATTCTTTCACAAAGTATTAATTGCAAAACTTGGCTTCACCAGAAAAAAACCGTAATAAAGTTCTGTATATGCTTGTGTATACACGCTCACACAGTGAGCGAGAGACAGAGAGAGACAGAAAGAGAAAAGGAAAGAGTGAGACACGCCTTCAAACGAATATCTTGATCTGCAACAACAGCACATTTCTAGCTGTTGTGCTGCTTCGTCCATGGAACCTTGAAGAAAGTTCAGCAAAAGCTACCCACTAAGCTTCAAATCCCACAACTTTCTGAGCTGACTTTATTGTACTTGTTGTTGTTGTTGTTATGCTATTATTTCTGCATATTATTGAATACAGCATACAGACGTTGTCCTTGTTGGTGCTCGTTTTGTTGTTGTTTTTGCCCTTCTGACATCCTTGATGAGTTTCTCGAATGTACAGCAACGTCTACGAAGAAAAAATGTCAACGTTTTTGCACCTTAACTTAGCGATATCAATTACGGCCACGATGAAAAGTGTTGTTGGAACACTGACGATGCAGGGGAGGGGGAGGAAAATGATGATGATGGCATTTATTAAATTAAACTTAAAGCAATGTCAGAAGTTTTTGATGCCAGCGAATGGGGAGAGAAGAAAAACTCAGGAAAAGCATTTTTTTGTCCTAACAGAAAGTTAAACTTATGCAAGGTCTTAAATATAGTCGATGTATGTAGTTCCTGTTATGTTATTCGTAAGATAAAATATGATGGCGATGAAAATATACATACTGCCAGATATAAAAAATGTATATATTGAATTTATATTGAAAGGCACTCAATATGAGCCTCGGCTGAAAATATATTTATTGGCAGGTTTAAAAAAAAAACCTTTGTACTAATCCGCTCTTCATAACGTGTAGTGCTTGAATTTAAGTAAATATTTATACCTCTTTTACTATATTAAGAACTGGATGTATAAAGTAGCGTCTCTTTCCAATTTAATTTTTAATACAAAGAATCATCTTAAATTTCACTTTACTTCATTTGAACTCCTTTTTCTTTCCTTCTTTACACCATCCTCAATTGTGAACCATACTGCACCCTTTCAACAACGCCCCATCCTGCCCATATTTCAGTCAGTGTTAATATTTAATGCTAACGACCAGCAACAAGGACTCGACAAACAGCTGTTGAAATGTTTCTGTTTACGTGCGCTTTATCAGTGTAAAACAATAACAACAACAATAACAACAACAACAACAACTAATGATGTTCTCTACCTGTTTACCTAGACATGCGCTCGCTCCTAATTTGTTTACCGTTAGTTAACAAGTTTTGCCCCGAATCCTTAGACGCGCAACCTGCCACGCTATGAAAATCAGGTTTACGATAGCGCAAGGAGTTTCCTGAGTGTTCGTGGTTATTGTGAATGTGTGTGTGTGTGTCTTTGCCTGTGTATGCATATGTTTGCGTGCTGCACACAAGCATGAACAGATGCACTAATTTTATTGTAGCTACATTAATACCTTGATTTGGTCGCAAGCAGTGGAACCTAATAAAGACACGTTAATTAAACTTTGCATGTACGTGTTTAGCTTGGCATGTTTACATGTGTGTATGTATGAATGTATGTACAAATGAATGTATGTTTGTATGCATGTCGAGGTTTCAGAAAAATCCCAGGTGTTTCTGGAGAATAGTTTTATTTATTTGTGGTATAAATTAAAGCAAATAAGTTCGCGTTTTTAAAACTGAAGTAATTGCAGCCAATCATAGATCACAATTTAATTACAGAGCGTACGATTATTTTTAAAATAATTGTATGTTGTTTTATTTATCATATCATAAGCAGTTGATTGCAATTGATTTGTTGTGTATCGTATTTCTGTTTCTGTACATTTTCGATTCTTTATTTTCGATAAAAATTAACAATTCTTCTATATGTACAAATGCACTCGTAACTCTTCAGAAGCGAAAGAGCTCTCAACATTCAAAAGATCTTTTTTTTGGCATCCTGCATTTTTCCCGGAAATAATTAATCAGGTTACATGAAGTGGTCAGGATCATGGATGAATTTGTTTGCTCACTTGAAAGGACGGATTATAAAAAAGTTTTTCACTTCGCTCAGTCAGTATTCAGTTTTAACAAAGGAAGACAAAAGAAGAATCCAACCAAAAAAGAATAAAAAACAGAAACTCCCTTTGATATAATAAATCTTCAGAGAACTCCAAACATATTTTCAAAAAATCAAAAGTAATATAATTGAAATTGAATATAAAAAGAATGGTTAAAAAAAATTACTAAGTGCACCGCGTAAAGATGAGTAAAAGAATGCGGACTCTACGCATAACTTCAAAAGCGCAGTTTAACGATAAAAAATCCACTTCACTGGAACATCATCATTTTTCCAGTAAAAATAATTTGCGTACATTTGTGAGTCTTATTTATATTAATTAATTGTCATCAATCTTCAGTGTTTAATGCATCTGGCAATATTGTGAACCGCAAAGCCTTAATAAAGATGAAGCCTCTGAATGGATGACTGAGTCTCAGATTCAAGTAATACGTTTAAAATACTATTCTTGAAAATAGCGCTGATGAGGGCAATTTTCTCAACCTTCCACTTCTTGGCTATAAAATTCAAGCTCAAGCGTCTTTCGGCACAACAACGTTTCGTAGCGCTGGAATCGTAGTCTATGGATTGAATATTGCTCAAATCTTCGCTGATGACACAGCAATCTACGCCATACACATAAGGATGTACTTCAGCAGCAGTAAAACACGCCGACCTCACGCCGATGAGTCCAGATCAGACATCAGTCGATCCACAACACGAATGAAGCTTACCAGCATCAGGAGTCGCTTCAGCATCGTTCCGCAGATTTGCATAATCATCAGCGTAGACTTTATCAGCAGCTTCTTCATCAGCGTCGCCATCGTTAACACCCTCACCACTATCATCATCATCACCATGTCATCGTCGTCGCTCCCAACATCGTAGCCATTGATTATTCACTGGAGTGTCGCGGATTCATGCAACAAGCAAGGATTAACAATGGAATGTTCGCCTAAGTGTATGCAACATTAATGAAGAGGGCGTCCTTGGTTCCTTGAGGCTTGTGGGTCTATTACAGTATGTTTATGTGTGTGTGTGTGTGCAGCATTGGAGCATGTCAGTGTTGTTTAGAGCTGGCGGCAAATTGTGAGGCCTGTCATTTTTCTGTGCTCTGTTTGCACCCAGTACAAAAAGTGATTAACACTTCATTGAGCGCGTATAGCACTCAGAAACCCACATAACAACACTATGATGAAAATCTCCAACACGAACTTTTCAAAGCTTGGAAATGTGATGATTTGAAAACTTTACCTGATTATGTCATCGGTGGCTGCATTTCCAACTGGGAGGGTTCGCTATATATTATATGTGTGTGTCTGTGTGATTTCGGAGAATGCAGTTTTGTATGCATGCATCTCTTGTTAGGCAAGAGTACATGAGTGTGTGTGCACTTGTACTTGTGTCGTATTTGGTGCTGCATCATCCTATCGAATACATCGAAATCTTCTTTCGAAGCGCATCAAAGTCCTTCTATAAAGTGTAATTCGCTGTTACACTGCACTCAAGTACTACTGAGAGAATCGTAAAACAATGGCAAGGAACACGTATCAATGAGCGGCTAACAAGGAAGAGGGACGAAAGGTCCTTTAAGGTTACGCAATTAAGTTATTTTGAAGTACAGAATATTTGTATCTGCGCGTCTTATTCAGCTTCTATCTTGTACACCTAAATATGTAAATTATTATTCTCAAAATCAATGTATTCGAAAATATGTTTGCGAACTGAATTATTTTAATTAATTTTAATCTCTCTGAAATCAAACTTAAGTCAGGTTTATCTCTAAGAGGTTTGTGTAACTTATCTCATCACAGGTTTGGTGGAATCCATCCATTCCATTAAAGAAAGATGCTCATTGAGCTCCTCGATTCTCCCATCTTTCGGCAATAAAAGTCATTACATCGCATTGCTCTGGATTAACCCACAACGTTTGCTCTCAATTATTTTCACTCTTTCATTGCGGATTCAATTAAATCGTCAGCAATTGAATCAGAGGAAAATCTCACACCTCAGTGACATGGTCTCGAGTGCATGCCACGCCCACTAACACCCACATTTGCATGGCTCCGTGTAGAAGTGAGGCTGAAAATTTAGCAATAAAGTGAGAATTTCTTGTTCCAGGCAAATAAATGCGCCTCAAGTGGATGTGAATGTTTCTTAGCAACTCGCTTCTTAACCGCCTTCATGTCTGGCATGAGAAGCTTAAGAATACCACATTTAAATTATTCCCTTCCCTTCCATCATCCCCCCCCCCCCCCGCCCCATCATCACGGATATCAAAGCCAATGATGCACCTTGCTTGTCTCTTTGTCAATACCTTTTGTGGGCATTACTAAATTTTAGCAGTGTTTTAAGATACGTCACTCAAAACTCCTACACTATTTACATCAAAATAAGAAGCATCAAAAGAAAAAGACGATGTGGCGGATGTGTTTTCATTGAAGGTGTTCGCTTCAGCATGAGTTGCTTCTACCAAAATAAACGCCTGCAGTCGGAAGATCATCTGCAATTAGAAAATCGCCTGAAAGTATGCAATGCAAAACAAAGTGCAGTTTGTTTATTGTCAACCACGCCCCCTCCCTCTCTTCGCCCCTTGCTTTAAAAGTGGCAAGTATAGAAAACATAACACAGCAGAGGCAAATTAATGAAATATACGCAGAACAAACATCATCGGTTTTCGGATCTCAGCCAGATACTCAGCTGCAGGCGCTGTCTTTGTGGCCTTTAGTTAGCCTGGAAATTAGACACACCGCAGTAAGAAAGCACAATTCAAGATATGCTTTGAGGCACTCTGTTCGGGTCACCTGCATTATTAGTTCTTCCTACACAAGGAGCTTAAAAGACTATCTTCTGAGAGATGGTCGAGCTGCTTACAATATTTGGAGTTTTCGCATAAAGCACTCACTTATTTTAATTTGCTGATTCGTAAGCTTTTCTTTATTCAAAGAGAGAGTAAGAATAGAAAACAAATCCTTTGTGGCATGTATACAGAATGCAGATAGTTTATGGATTAGTTATTTTATTAAATAATTTTGTTACTAATTATTTTAATGTTCCGAAGATTTTAGTAATTAGAAGAATGAAATCATTTTCATAGAATCAATTAAAATTCTATTTTCACAAAGGACCACAGAAACCATAAAAGCTCTTAATACGAACGAATTTATTTGCACTTCCTTTCTTATTGTAATTGGTCAACGACATCCTTCTGGAAGCTTTTCATTTTACTTTATCTATAATAAGTAGTCTTTGGATATGAAATTAAAGTGTGCTTTCCCATCAACTACATGCATTAGAAGCGCTTTAAAGATTTCGCCATTAAAAATCGGTTTAGCGACCATTAAGCACCGCATCCCCTTCAGACACGCCCCTAGTGGGTCTGCAGGGTATCTTATTCTATTTAACGCCTTCTTCTAAAATACTTCTATGTTTGTCATCAATTTGACCTTGAGTTATGCCGCAATAGAGTCCATTCGGAGATGGCAATAAGTAAATTACGTCACTCTGTGACACTCCCACTTGACAGTGCCATGAATATCCTTGCCGCAAACAAACAAACAACAGCGGAGCCAAGGATATAACAGAGAAACCAAATCCAAAATAATTATGCAAATCTTTATGAACAACCGTTGAGTTGGAAGAGAAGCGCAAAGAGATCGACACAAAACAATACGAACTCCAAGGAAATTCAAGGAAAAAAGGACGATAATACAAACACAACCAACCAACAAGATAAATAGCAACAAAATATATGCTGCAAAATAGCAACAACAACATCGTAATCACGGCACAAGTACGTGAAAGTATCACAGAGAAAGAAATGAAATTTGAATGAAGCTTGAAATGCAAAAGCTTCCAGAATAATTTCATTGAAGCCGCACGGATTGCGGAGAGTCCTTGCTGGTGAAACTAAGTTGTTCTAGGATTTGCTTCTTTGGGTGCGGCGACGTGAGTCCTTCGGTTACACTCTGTCGCAGTCGCTTGAATTAAGTTCTGTCGGATTGATGTCAGCTCAATTTGCACAAAAGGCTATCGATCCATCCGTTGAATCCTGTCGTCCTTCATTTAGTATTCGTACGCGTACTCGTATTTGTGTTTGTTTAGTTTTCGATTTAAATTGGATACCCAATTTGTTGAGACCCGCCTTCTCACAATTGAGTGTCCGTGATTTTTTGTCTCGATAATGAAATGGAAATCATCTCATGACTTCTTTATACAAAGTGTTAAGTAATAAAGAGAAGTTGATGCATTTGTGAGAAAAGCTTTAGGAATCAAACTCCCAATTTCATAAGACACTAAAAACTTCCTCTGAAATTTCCAGTCATCCAGCCCACTTGGACTACAGCTCCGGAGCTGGCCACTCTGCCCGATGCGGCGCTCAACATGCAGCAGCCGTTTTTCGAGAACACAACACAACGCGCCCTCCTGGCCGCTGTTGGTCAAACGGCTAAAATGCACTGCCGGGTGCGCAACCTAAACGACGGAGCGGTGAGTGAAGAGCTGCAATAGTTAGCCACAGGAAGACATGAATTCAAGCTCACCCTTTCCTACTTTCTTCTCTTACTTTTCCTACTCTTCGGTCTTCTTTACCGACCAACAGGTGTCCTGGATACGCAAACGGGATCTGCACATCCTCACGATCGGCGCGATGACGTACACGAACGATCAGCGCTTCCAGGCGCAGCATCTCGATGAGTCGGATGAGTGGATCCTGAGAATTTTGTCCGTGCAGCCGCGTGACACCGGCATCTACGAGTGTCAGGTGTCGACGGAGCCGAAGATAAGTCTGGCGTTTCAGTTGACGGTCGTAGGTAAGTTCGGGAAACTAGCATAGACAATTTAAGGTTATCACTTCTCAATCACTTCTAGTTGAAGTTCAGACTTCTATTTAGTTTAGAAGTTTTAATCTCTTCATTATCCTTATTATTCCAGAAAAGCTTACTACTTGTAGTTTTCTGAGTTGCCTTTTTGACGTTCAGAAAATCACAAGTTCAGCTCTTTTAAATACGTTCCATAACTCCTTAGACCTTTCAGCTACTCTTTCCTTTTCATTACTCTTCATTTTAGAAATACATTTAATGATTTCTCTCCTTACTCGGCCCCTCGGTCCTTGTTCTCACGCCCCTTCAATACTCTTGACTGAAATTTATTGCAATCCTATCTAAATAAGATCTTCTAACACTCGGCTGCACTCCACTGCTTCCTCTCTTGCAACTTGCGTGTATTTATTCAACGCTAATCCAATCCAAACTAAACCAGTCCAAAACAGAGTCCGTTGAAGCAAAGTGCGATGAACAAGTGTAAAAATAGCACCGAACATTCTCCTCGTACCCTTCAGCTTGCACTGCGGCAGAAACGATTGAATTCTCTTGAAAGTAAAAAGTTTCCAGCTTCGGCAGCAAACACTGAATCCCTGCTCCACTCTACTCCCCACTGTGGCAACACCACCGCCGACCCCAACAAGCTGCTGTTTGGTTGTGTGTGCGATTGGCTGCGGTCAGAGGATTTGTTCGAATTATATACGAAGTCATGTTGAATGCAGGGAATCGAAGAGAAATCGGTGAAGCGGTTTCAGGTTTTAAATGATTGCGAAATTTTAGAAACGGAATTCGGAAAAAAGGGTGTCGATGTCGGTGCGAGTGGTGTTCTTTATATTAGCTGAGACTGCAGGATTAAATGCAAACGAAAGGAAATTCTCGACACTCGCATTGAAAGTAGGATCAGGAATTAAGTTCAAGTTGAAAGCAAGCCAATGCAGGTCTGATTAAGAAGTTTAAGTTAAGAATATTTTCTGTTTACTCCTGTTCTCGAATATTTTATCCTCCCTTCTCTTCTCTTCCACTATACAGTCTCTAAAGCCAAAATATTAGCCAGTGCGGAGCTCTTCTTCAAAAGTGGCAGCGACATCAACCTGACCTGCATCGCCCATGAGGCCCCGATACCGACCGCGTACATTTACTGGTACAAAGATGGCGACTTGATCAACTACTCAGAACGCGGCGGCATCAACGTGCTGACCGAGCGTCTGACGAGGACCAGCCAACTGGTGATCGCGCGTGTGGTGCCATCAGACTCGGGCAACTACACCTGTTTGCCGAGCTACTCCAGTAAGTAGAAGAGTGGAAGCACAGATAATATTGTATTCACAGTTTAAAAACCCGAAAATGTTCGTTCTTGAAATTTCAGATGTTGTCAGTTTGCTGACTATCGAAACCCAACACCTTTCGATAACTGACTGTTATTGTCAGATCTCACTGTTGTCAGATTTCACTGTTGTCAATTCGGTGTTTAATAATAATACGAAACCAGAGTTTCAATTAGCAAACGAATTCAAGGCTCGTCTGTTTCGCAATTGAGTGCTTTCAAATTGACACAAGATTGACACACTTCAGCGATGACATGAATTCGTTTTGTATTTTCAACGGAGCCTTTTTTGCTGCTTTTTAACGTGAATACAAATCGTCGTCTGTAAATCAACCGATCGCTGGTGTTGGTTAAAGCGTCCACTGCGTCGCTATACAAACACACGGCCACAGCAACATCAACATTTTGTTTCGTTTAATTGCTGTTTGCGTTTGATTGCAATGATAAACAACTAAAAGTCGCAGGCAGTGAAAAAATTTCGACACATTTTCAATCACCATTTTTCCACACAATAAAAATAAATCACTTTCCAAACGAATGCAACTTTTTTGGTACCGAAATTGAAAACTATTCCGCTCACATTAAATAAAGTTCACAAGTCACGTTAAAATCCAATCCAATCCAATATGTACATAAAAAACACACAAACCCATACTTTATATTTACATGAAGCTAAATTTATTCGTGAGCTGTTGTAGTTAGAATAAATATATTTTTACAGTAGACACAAAGCATCTTCTTCTTGTTTTGATCCCGAGATCAGCTGCAACGCTGCATTTCGAAGTATTCAGATATCGAGCTAACCTCTGCCGCCAACTTAAGCCCTTCATTGATCCGGAAATAAATACTAAGAATGCATCGCTATGCTTTGCCCACTTTGCTGCGCTCCCTCAAACCCCAAACGTAGTGCTTTGGCGTTCGCAGATAACATCGGGGCCCGTCGAATTCCTTACCGCGTGCCTGCGATTTCATTGTTAGCATTCTTCAGCCGACTGCGAATAACTCTCTTAAAGATAACCAGCATAACTCAGGTTATCGCAGCAGCTGCGATTCGTACGAATTCCGTCGCTTTCCCTTCCTGTACACGACACGCGACTGATTTGATCCTTTGACGGTGATGGGAGGGAAGAGGTACATATATTGAGAAAGAGAAGTTATTTATTTTATTATTTTAAACATTTCTCTATGTTCGATTTATTTTGATGGGGGTGGTTAAATTTAATGCCTCCTTTAGTGAACGAAATTGCTTAATGAACCTTGAAAGTCTCTCAAAAGCCATAATAAAATATTAGAGCATAAAGAATTGGCTCCTGCCCCAGTTCACGACGCACCACTTTGAAATCTTTTGTTGCTTCCCTCATGGACCCTAACCTAACCCAATACAAAATCGATATAAAGCAAAAGGAACTGCGTATGTTCATCATTTCATAGGAAAGCCTTATTTGAAAACGTGCCTGAAATCATAAAATTTAAGGATAACTTAAGCTCTATTCACATTAATAAAGACATTGAAATTTAGAGGAATTTCTTAGTAACCTTTAAAGTCACAGACTTTTACTGAACAACAACGAGAAATTAAAACACAACAAAACTGAGGTTTTACACAAGTACAACAGCAGCGAGCAGGCGAGCTCCTTTTCCAGGACTCTTAGCATTTATTAAGGGTGGCCAAAGTTCACTCTGAAGAGCTGCATAAGCTGCTTGTATCCGAGCGCATTACAACGCATGAGGTTTGCGTTAATTACAAGTGAACTCTGGACCTGTGAGTGCTGCAGCTCGAGCCGAAGAAACCCAGAGCAGGGCCGGCTCACAAAGCCGGCATATTTAATTACTTTATTTCCAAGAAATTAAGGAGCAACATTTTCAGAATATCAAGCAAACTGAGAAAATCGAGGGATCTAAAAATATATGACTTTGATCTGGCAACGCATAAACTATGAAGCCTGAGAGTTTTGAAAGTCTTTTGCATGTGTAGTGCAAAAAAATCAAATTAATTCTGGGAAATCAAAGGCGAGCGAAGACAGTATCAAGTATTGATATGAAGCACTGTTTCTCCAGAAGCAGAACAACAACAGCAACAACGGCGAGAGTTACTACAGCTACTAATCGATCTCTGGAGATGTTGCAAAAAGGAGTAACAACTTTAATTACGTTGCAAACTTGCGGAACTCGTTCTTTTGGTCAACAAAAATTGAAAAAGTAAATAAATTCAAAAAATAACAGAGAAGGAATGAGATTCACCGAAGCAAATCACTTTTCACAACAAACTTAAATAAAATCATTTCATGAGATCAACATTTCCACCATAGCAGCAGCAGCCGCTTGTGCATGCAAATGAGAGAGTGAGATACACAAATACTAAGAAAGAGACGGAGACAGAGGGAGAGCCAGGGGCTGACAGAGAGATGAAGACATGCAGTGGCGAGTCCTCAAGCCTGTGATACTGCTGCAGGGTAGCTGCTAAGAAACTTAAGCTCAAGATAAACACATGAGCACCAATACTACGACAAGCATAAACACACACACACACACACACATACGCACACATACGTGCATACATACATATGTGTTTACCATGCCTACATGGAGTTCTGTGTATATCCCTCAAAGAAGCTCACATTTTGAGTAGGAGTGCTTCTGAGTGTGAGGGTGCGTGCATTAGTATGTATGTATGTATGTATGTGTGTGGGTGTGTGTCGGTATGTATGCCTGTGTATTTGTAGCCATGGCAATTGTCTTCTAATTAAAGTCATTCTAACTGTTCACAACAGCAGCAACACAAGCAACTAACTACAGGATACTCTGTACACTGGGCTTTTTCTCAGCTGCGCTTGTGGTTTATTGTTTATTGTTGTTGCTCGGCTTTGTTGCCGCCCAGAATGAACAACTTTCAGCCGCAAAATGTTGTCGAGTTGTTTATGTAAAGTATTTAAAAACTGATTCTAACAAATTCCTGCTAAGAAGATTCTTTGTTGCCAGGACATTCAGAAGCTTTAGGCGCAAATCCATATTGGTTTCTAGTTACGAACTGGTTTCGAAGTTTCGAGAATAGAATTCGGATTGTTAGAACTTAATACTTCCCGAAATATTTCACAATAGCATATCATGATATATCGTGCATTTTCGTCTTTACAGATTCCGACAGCGTACTTGTGCATGTCATCAAGAGCGAGCACCCGGCTGCCATGCAACATGAGCGGGCGGCCGGCCGAAGGATGCCGCAGCTGGTGTTGTGTCTACTCTCGGCTCTGGCTGCCAGGCAGTTCTTAATGACGATGGCCCTCAGCTGCAACACTCGCAGATAGTATCGCAGGGGGCAGAGTTAAGCAACGGTGACGGAGCAGAAATTCGATGGACTTCAATTGGACACGAAATCCTTACAAACGACAGAAGGAACAATAAAATTCTGATGTGAAGAATGAAATTAATTAGTAACTCTGTCTTCAGAAATACGATTAAGAAAGTACGCAACTTAATTGTATAGACAATGAGTACGAATAGATTTCAAGTGA
Organism: Myopa testacea; assembly: GCA_949629155.1. NCBI lineage: Eukaryota > Metazoa > Arthropoda > Insecta > Diptera > Conopidae > Myopa > Myopa testacea. The sequence continues at coordinate 43,417,591 of OX451345.1, read as the reverse complement.
GCTTTGAGATGTGTTATTAATTTCTGATATGGTTCCATTGTGTCTCACTTAAGTCCTGTTTTTCCATAGAGTAATAAAATAGAGAAATCAATCAGGGGGTTTCTAGAGTCCTTATGACAATGATTCCTGTTTATATACCATACGTACATTTATACTTAATCCGTCTCTGCGTTTGTATTAAAAGCTTATTACAGTTGGCCATACAAACGCATGTAAAATCACACGATTGCTTTGCGTAGATATTTAATTGATTCAGGCAAAACGAGGGAAGAGGAGAGACTCAACGGATGCCAGCTGTAAAGTCAAACCTTTGTAAATAAAACATCCCTTCATCATCATCACCTTTTGCATGACTGATATTAATATTGAAATCTACGAATATCTGTTAAGTAAACATCTTCAGTGAAATAGTCGAAAATGCAAACACATGAAAATAAATGAATGCTCTCATTTAAGAAACATGCTAGTATTAATATTTGAATGACAGCTCAATGAATATGCAAATAAATTGAATGCACACTCGTTTTTAGTCTAATTAATTTAAGTTTTTTACAAACTACTAAATAAGTAAAGTCAAGCAAACTAAAGTAAAGAAACCGCAACAGATTTAAAGCGATAGAATTAGTTTAAGCTCGCTGAAGAGAAACACTTCGATATAAATACAAAATAAATATAAAAGCAAAGAAAACCACACAAATTTTGAATGATAAAATAAGTCCCATATTTTCCTCCTTCCGCCTTCTTATAGTTTTTGCTTCTACGAGTATAGTCTTTAGTTTCTATTGGAGTGAAACACATCGAATCGAATGAGAAAAGCGAATGACGAAAAAAGGAAATCAAATTTATTACTCAATCAAATTTAGTGTATAACATTTCGATAATAACGCATAAACATTTCGTAATAAAAGAAATGATTGAGATATTTTCAGGAATGTTTCCGGGAAGTTGAAAGACTACATTTTATTCGAAATAAATGTAAATTCAAAGAAATCGCTCTTCAACTTTGTTTGTCCGAAGAATCGTTGTTCTCTTTGGGATCCATTTCGATCCCAGACAAAGATGAATGAAAGAAAAGAGGAAGAAAGTACCAAAAACTAAAGGAAAAAGCAAATTACAATAACAAATTTATTACTATAATAACTTATGTAATGTCATAACTTTCTGTGAGATATTCTCAAATATAAAAATAGGCGCTACAATGAATAATTAACCATTATTTTTTCTTAAAAAATGTTTCCTGTGCTTGTTACTGTGTGCGTGAAGCGATCACATTTCGAAAGTTCAATTAACTCATTTGTGAGATAATACAGATGTGTATATGTGTATGTTTAAAGAAAGTTGTATTTATATTTGTATAACAGAATATATTAGCATACACTGGAATTTACATTTAATGAGGCTCAAATTTACCATCGAATTTGAGTGGGTTTCCATTAAGAATTCCGAAGTTCGGCGCAGCGCAGCGAAGGTGTGCCACGTGTTTGAATAAAACATAACATTACGTAATGCAAAGCAATGCAACGCAAGCATGACGCATTGCGGAGCGTGAGCAGTACGAGTTGGCGAATGTAATGAGTTGCATTGCGCTTAGCATATTTTAAGCAACCGAGAATCATCAATTGTGTTGTATTGTGTTGGTGTGCAGAGGACAAAGTAAGTGAATGTGTATGTGTGTGTGTGTGGATGTCGATTGCATAAGTATTGCGTAAATGCAATATTTAACATACACAATCTGGAGCATTCTGTAGTTTGTGCAAATTTGCAGATCTAATGAATGCTTATTTGTCTATTGATGCATGCAAATGAATTTTCGATCATACACACACACACATACACACACAAATGTATCACGCTCTCTCACTTTGTGTATGTGTGTGTTTGTTAGTAATGATAGTTCGCTCTACTAAATTTCCAGCATGCGACAATCTGCGGTTTTTGTGGATTTCGATTCATTTCCACATCCAGGAGTAGTTGTTGTTGTTTCATATGCTGTTCTTGTTGTTGTTATCACTGTTATGCTGATACGTTGGCAACACTGTTATCCAGCTGAATCTGGGTGGTCGTTCAAGATGGCCTAAAACTGGGCCAACTGTTTGTTGCTGTTGAATTTAAATAGAGTTTCATCTCGCAGCTGCTCGAATTTGCATTTCCAACTTTTTTACTATTTTTTTAAAATTATCTGATAATTTTTCATTATAATTCAATAGCATACAAAACGTTATTCAATGCTTTCTCTCAAAATACCTACACTCACACACACACACCATTACATAATGATATTCGCATGTCAACAAACCGCAATTCAGCAAGTTGCTGAGTCTATCTATGAAAAAAATAAAAAACAACAGAGAAAAAGAACGAAATACCAACATATGACAATTTGCCCCAACGGTGCTTCGGCGCCGGTTCCGGTTCCATCTGCTGCTCGTATTGTTTTTGCAACACGATGCTCCGTGGCGAAAATATTTACTATCGAATTCAAATATCTGCATTTATTTGCTTCTAATACGAATTCTCTGTTCATTTAAATTCAAGTAAAATTACTTCATCACATCCCAGATTCGGAATTAGTTTGCATTATTTTCAGAGGATCCAAGAGATGTTGAATATTATAGTGGAAAACTTAAAAATATAGTTTAATTTAGAAAGTGTCAAAAAAAGACACAAAATTATTATTATCGACCAAAAATAGAATGCAGATTAGATTGAAATTATTTACACTTTCACTCAATAACAACTGAGTGAATAATTTAAATACCGAAACTAGAACATTGGTTAAGCGGTTGATTAGAATTGTATACATTCTCGTATTTCTATTTTCTAAACAATTGTTTTTCAATTTCTTTCAATTTCTTCATTGAATGAAGTAATGAATAAAATAAAGCATTCCTAACCGCAGCAAATAACTCCACTTAGGAGCTTAGTAAACCATCATACATACATACGACCACACTCACACTGAGACACACACACACACACATACACAGTCATAGCAATAGTAAAAATAGTGGCTGTCGATTTGTCTTTCTCGGTGCTGGTGTCTTTCGACACTTTTCTTTGCCACTCAGGGTGAGCCTTTGATGTGTGCTTCTGTGTGTGTGTGTGTGTGTTTTTGTTTGTGTGTGTTTCTGGACTGTGTGCGTATACAGCTAGTGTCATTGCAGTGGTGAACCAATACTACTGCAAATGGTACGAGTATGCAGAGTGCTCTGGCAAAATAATTTAAATAGAAAATGTACTGCGAAGGCGTACAGCAACAACAAAAACCCCAAAATAACAACAACATCAAAACGACTGAAACAAGAAGAGCACCGGCAACAATAATGGAAACAGTAAGAAGCAACGACGGCAACAACAACAACAGCAACATAAGAACACGGGGACTTTGAGAGCACGTTTTAATTAAATGTTGACCACATTAATTATGTGCTAAAGCTTTTATCAGTTGTGTTTGTGTGTGTGTGTGTTCTGCTCGCTTTTGATGGTCGACCGATTCGTGTGTGCCTGAGCTGCACTTAAGCACGCATTACATTTGATTAAATCACTTTGCAGTCATATAGAAATCCCAAAACACCAACACAAAGAGGAAAATTAAAACAAAATCTATACTTGGTGTATTACTCGTAGAGAAAAACATTGCAACATTGCACCATTCCACAAGCGTTAAAGACTTACACACCCTCGCCCTCCTCCTCTTGCGACGACTCTCGCGCTGCTGTTCACAGCTTGCAACACTGCATTGCATTTGAACGGCATTCAGTTTGCGTGCATTTCAATTATACAGCAATACTTCAACCTCTTCAGTTTATTTTGCTACCCGAAGAGCTCTCGACTGTAGAGCGGATTTGAGCAGCCTTTCAAATAAACTGATCAAATCATTTACAATAACATTTCGTTATTTTACCATCAGCATTGATTTTCCGTATTCATCATACGCCACGATGTCCAAAGCACACTGAAATTAATTATACAAACGTCCGCATTGAAATCAAAGGGCATACGAGACTTACACAGCTTTCAACAGTTGTAATTTGCACATAATGACAAAAACAACAACGGCAACAACAACATCAATCAAATAACTAATCGAAGTTGTCCAAAGGCTCTTCAGCAAGCATGAAGTAACAAGCTTTTATATCTATACAATTTATTAAACGATAAATAATTCATCGTTCTTTGTATTATGTTTCCAAATGATCAACTGAAGTGGTCAAGTGTCCATTGACCCAAGTGCAACAGCCAGCCAGAGTACGGCACGGACTCATTTTTGGTTTAAGGCAAATTTGTCAAAATATTGGATCATACAGTTCCAAGGGCTTTTGGCCAATATTGCTTCATCCGTTCTTCTCGTCCTTGTCGACTTTTCTGCTGTTAAACATGAAACACTTCAAGATAAAAACCTTTTCATTGCATAAACTTGACTTTATTAACTAAAGATTGCTTTGAGTTTGTACATTTACGGCGACGCTGTTCTTTTGATAACAACTTATTACTATCAAAGCTCCCTCCTCAACGCCTCCTCCACTCCGTCAATATTAAAGCATGCTTTTATTTAACCTCGCGGCAGTTTTCGCAGCACGTAAGTGTTTTCTTTGATGTTGCAACAGCTTATTTTCTTCTAAAGCAAGAGAGATTTTTTCCTTTTCAATATTCTTTAGTTGCTTTGGGCTTTTAGGCTTATAAACTGCACAACAATATTTCAGCGACGCTTCAGAGCCGCACTACAAAGAAGCCGCTCCAGTGCTCGACGTGCAGTCACAATGCTCTTGAAGCAGGACGTGGATTTCTTAGAACTACATTTATATATATTTTTTTTCTATTGCTAGCATCGAAGAGGTTTTGATACAAGAAACTATGAAACTAAAATCCTTTGTGAAGTACTTGTAATAGTTGATAAAAAGCGTGTATAAAGGAACACCAAACAGTTTTGAGAAGCTATGCAATTCTAGCAGAAAAGTAATAAAAGTAACTTAAAATAAAATTATAGAAATTAATGAATTGTTTAAAAAGTAAAACTGATTGAGCCCAACTAAGGATTAAGAAAATAGAATGATTTTTTTTAAAAACATAACATTTGTTGAGTCATCGAGAAACTTTTCTGATATGTTGACGAAATTAATTACCGTGAAAGTTAAAAAAAGGAACAGAAGAGCGAATTAATGCGCTGCTGAAGCGTAGCTGCTAAAATGAAGGAATACGGATGGCAAAGAAGAAGAACAGGAAGATGAAGAAAGTGAGACAAAAATGAAGAAATGGACTACAAAAATATTTGACCGTTGCTCAGAGTGGGTTTTCGTAGAGAACAAAAAGGTGACTCTCTCTCACTCTCTCTCTCTTTCTTTATCTCTCTGTCTACGCTGCTTTTTGCACGTCTGCCTGCATCATCTATTCAACTCAGACATCCTGAAAACGCCGCTAAGGAGCCAATTTGTTCATCCGTTACGCGGGCGATTCAGAAACAAAAGCAATCGCTGCAAATCAAACTTACTTCCGGTGCAAATCATTTCGAGATGCTGCCAAGAAGGCTGCATTTCAGCAACTGCTGTTGTTGTTGCTGGCGCGCATTGTTTTCGGTTGTTCATGTGGATGCTGCTATTGTTGTTGTTGTTGTTGTTGTTTTATGTGCCCTAACAAAGTCAGAATGCAGCTGCAGCATCACGTATTCCGTAAATTCTGCAGAGATACAAAAATAACCACGCGGCGAAGGGGATGAAGGATGGGTGGAGGTCACAGAAGGTTACCGATTTTTTAGTTAAGAGCTGGGAAAAAAGCTCTTCTTCTCCTGTTTTTTTATTCTTCCTTCCTTCACATTCGATGCAAGAACGCTGTTTCTGCTTTGTTCCTAACACTACTTTGTTGCTGGAAAGAAACAACGGATTTAATGCAATAACAGCGGTTTCTTGTTGTTACCTTCAACACCATGCAGCATGCTCCCAAGCGGCTGAAGTTTTGTGAAGCTCGCCTCTTTTCGCTTGATTCCCCAGCATCAAACGCAAGTGTTCACTAAGAAAACTCAGTAGTTTCTTGCCTGAGAGTTCCGTGGAGTCGGTCCGCTTTTGTATCTCGCCTGGTACATTGTTCGTTAATCTCTCATAAAGTGTGCCGAATTTGAATTCCTCGGCTCCCTCCCCCGCATTGCTCCAGAGCTTCATCAGGAATGTTTATTTAATTCAAAAATTCCAAAATCTACAAAAATATAGAACAAAATTCCAATCTTTCAGCCCCTGCGGCCACAATTTTACTACCCCCCACATTTACCACCCCACACTATCTGCCACCGGTGATGCATCAAAAACCATACCAGTTCAGCAACAACTTTTTTGCACTTTTGTATAAATATCGATCAAACTTTGAAAGTTTTTCACTCAACCGAAAATATTATTCGACCTTCCGAAATGACGAGAGCACGAATTCAGAGCAATCGCTAAACGGTTCTCTTTCATTTTCCGAATTCCGCAGCGGAAAGAATTCGGAGAACCGCCCAAAAGCTTAGCTTAGCAATGAAATTTTACGGCTGTTTATTGTTAACAAATATTTTATGGGATGTTTTTGGGGTTTCCTTTCTGCCTTCAGTTCGCCGCTTTTCTAATTTCTGGCCAAAAGTGATAATGAAGCGTCAACAGCCACGGAAAGAGGAAATGAGAAACGTCACGGATGCTAACCAAGTCAAATCATGTCCCGCGATGAGGGGATGGCAGAGGCATCTCTCTGTTCTACAACAACAGAAAAAGAAATGAAAAAAATTAAGAAATTCAAACGTGGAAACTGGATAAAAATTTTTAAAAGAGAAAGAGAAAAAATTTAAGGAATACAAATGAAAAATTAAATCCAAGAATTGGAATGGAAAAAAGAGAGAATAATAAAAAAGAGAGTAGAATCAATTGATTCACCGAATATTGATTGAGTCGTTTATAATTAAGAGGCTGATAATTAAGATTAATGATAAATAATGAGCGATTTTGAGTTCATTCAATGCATCTGCTAACCGAAGACAATGAGGCAATTTTTCCATCATTCCTTTCAATTGTGCATAATTAAGAATGTCTGATTTATGATAAGGATAACCGAAACAATCTCTACAGGAGATCCGATTCGAACAACGCCGACTAAAAACCCGAACGAAGCACGCATCAACTGTTGAAGAGTGCGGAGGATAAGCATACAAAAGCACATACAAACATACACACTCATATATACACACATATACACCTCGCATACACTCACACACATCCAGCTGTCCTACAAACCGCACTCAGAAACTGACCTGAACGCATACAAACGCCATCAAATGTTCGCGGTGAACGTCAGCGTGCGGCTTCGTTGTTCGTTTCGTTGTCGGTGCAGCTGTTGGTGGCGGTACTTGTGACGCTCTGAAAATGTGGCTTCATGATGATGGTTCTTTCTACTCGTTGTTGTTGTTGTTGCTGTTGTTGTTGTTTCTGTTGTTCTGCTGTGATGAGATGAGGTGTAGATTTCCTCGCTGAAGGCGTAGCAACGGAAGTACACACTTCACACGCACACAAAACGTTTCGCACAAAAGCCAACTTCCGGTTCTGTGTTTGTCCAACCAATATATATGTGTGTGTATGTGTGTTTATGTGTTTGTGTGCATGTGTGTGTGGAAAACATTATCGATGTGAGTATCAATTGCAGTTATCGCTATCGTATTGCCGACGATTGCTCAATGAGCTGCCGGCTGTGCTCTTAACTGCGATCCTGAAGTACACTTTTCTACGATTTTTAGATGATAATCGTACCATCGAATGCACTCGCGTTGCCAGCAGCAGTTCATCAAAGGTGGGTGACGGTTGCAATGCCTCCGCATGTTGCGTGTGTGTTTCTGTGTTCCTGTGGCCGGCGACTGTGATTGTCAGCTCGCTTGCATTGAACCGGAAACGGAAGTCGTCGTCTCTGCCATAACACTGGCTGGCAATTCTCCCTCTCGACGAGGTGCTGAAAAATGCAGCCATGCAATGAAATGGCAACCAACAACAACGATGAACCACATCAAACTTCACAAGCTTTGGACGTCATCGAAAGAGGTTGCAGTGTATTTGTGTGTATGAGTGCAATTACATTCTATGTGTTTGTATGTATGTGTTCCTCTGTGTGGGTGTGTGGGTGCTCGTGTAACTGATGCATTCTTCATCTGCCAAATTCAGGGGGCGTCTGAGGTGATTCCACCTGAGCGCTTATTTTTTCGGCGCATTCAAGTAAAAAATTTCGTGGGTGTGGCGCTTATGAAATATTAAAGAAATTACAAATTTTTCATAAATTTTCTGGAGAATATCGTACAATGTTTAAAAAGATAACTTTTCTCACAAATATTTTTACTCATTTGAATATTTTTCCTTAAATCGAACTTAAGTGTTCTTTAATTTATTTATTAGAGAAGTTTACATTATAGTCACGTTATTATTAATACTATTATTTGGATTGTCATTTCGAGAGGCTTTTTTTATACCCAGAGAACAGTTTTGAAACAAAGCAGCCTCTGTTATAAAGTCTTTGTAGCATTTCCATTGCTTGCCATGGAATTTTATTCAATAAAAAGTCATCTTCATCTACGATTTGATCTAAGATTCATTCATTGTCATGTAGAATAGATGTGACTTCACTCACCCAGCTTCTATGCAAATCATCGTAGAAATGCTGACAAATAAAAATAACTTTAAAACAATCATTCCGCAGATATCTCGGCATCTTCTCGGCGTCGAAGCCCGGCCAACAACGCGTCGTTTAAATGAATTGCTTTATTTTATTTGTTAGTGTTTTCCTTTCCACTTTATTTTATCGCTTCACCGCCTCCGTCCCGCTGCTGCCGCGGTTCGGGCGAAACTAATCTGAAACTAATATCAATTTAGCTGCGGATTCCGTTCACAGTTCGAATGCTGTCACGAAGCGAACTCGTGCACGAGCAACGAGGCGCTGTTCTACGCAATATTATTTCACAAACGCAATAAAAACACAAACAAAATGGGCGAGCGACACAAACGACCGCCGCGCCGTGGGTACGGAGATGGTGACAACTTCTTGCGGCGAAACGAGGGCGAAACCGAAAGGAAGTCTGAACCTATGGAATGACTTCGACGTTTTATGATTTCCGTGCGGAGAGCGTGACGAACACTGAACACACTACAGCTGAAGCGGTGCGGACGCGTATCGCTGACTCTGATTCTGACTCGATGAAGTCGTTTGTCAGAGACGCGGTGCTGAAAACGCTGACAACGCAGAACGAAGGGCAAAACTATTGCAGGATCTTGTTTACGATAATGTTCAGTGGGCGGGGCGGAGAGATGAGCGAATGTAGAAACCACTAAAGAAATAAATAGTAGATGAAGATGAAGAAGATGAAGATGAAGAATGAAGATGAAGATGAAGAAGAAAAACATTTGATGAAATCTCATGATATAAAAAGATAAAGATTCAAAGGATTCCAGAGAAAAATCTGAAAGAGCAAAAGAGCAAGGAACTGTCGAAAGAGACTGTCGGATATTAGAGCTTTTTTCGCCTAGAAAGATTCTATCAAATATTCTATCAAATACTAGAACTGTTTAAAGCTAGGGCAACATTTTGTCCTTCTTAGTGATTAATTTGTTCATCGTTTTTGTTTTCATTGTTTAAATCCAATTTAAAGAATATAAAATATTCTGTAGAGTTTAAAAATAGTCCAATGGTTTCACGCTCTGTACAGTGATTTCTTTCACCTGAACTCTTCGTTCACTTCAATGGATTTTACAATCAAATTATTCACAGTGCTTGCGGAAGGGGTTAAAATGCGGAAAAGGATGCGTCAGAAAGACGCCTGCAGAGGCATCATGCGTCGAGTGGTCAGGACAGGCGGCTGCTTCACTGCGAGGATGCAACCAGCTACGTCTTCCATACTGATTCGAAGCAGCGACACACAACAAGTAGAAGTGATTGCATTGCATTACTTGTTGCACCGACGGCGCTGTCTGTTTGCCGCAGCAAATAAGCAATTCGGCACGCACGGAAATCAGTTCAATTCAAGGCAAACGCTGCTCGATTCTACGAGTCGAATGCCAAAATAGTTACCCGTTCATTGGGTGGTGAAGGAGGCGGATTCGTGGGCCGGGGAAGCGCACCGTCACGTAATCCCTGCTTCGAATGTGCTCGATGGTGGAGCTACCTCGGTGCCTCGTTGTGGTTTTTCCGTACTTCTTCCCCATACAGCTGCTGTGGTGCCACTGCTCGGTGTTGTTGGTAGTGTCGTTGTGACTGTCATAAGTCTATTTTTGAGCTGACATCGCATTCGTGCCATCCATCGAATGAGTTTCTTTTACTCCTCAGTTTCATTTTGCACTCTGCGATGACATTTGCACGTTTCAAGGCGACAACGTTATTTTCGATCATGATGATGATGATGACTCGAGTTACGAGTTCCATGAGACACTCCTTCCGATTCGGAATAGTTTTCTTCTCTTCCTTTTCGAGTGACTGATTGGGGGAAGTGGAGGTGCTCCATTCTGATGAAAGATGCGTCGGGATTTCGACACTTCATGAATGTCACAATGAAAGTCAGAACGAAGCAAATACAATTTGCAACGTAATTCTTGAGGTGAGAGAATATTTTCACTTCTCTCAAATCTTAAGAGTGAAAGAGAGGGAGAGAGCGGAAGAGGGAGCGACGAAGAAATTAACTGCAAGCAATGAATTTTAAAAATTGTTATCTGATGGAAATGGATCAGCTTATTTTCAAATACATCACACCGCAATCTATAAATATATCTATCGTGAAATTCCATATTGAAAACATTCAACTTTTCTTCAATAATAAACCTTTCGCAATGCGTCTACGCGGCTTTAAAAGTAGCTCTATAATACTCAAGTAACTTTAAGTACTCTTTCTTGATTCCTCTTTAATTAAATATGTATTTATAAAAAACTATAATATTTAGTATTATATTTGTTTTAATTTACTTTTATGGTTTATTTTTAATTACTTATTTAAGTACGAATTCCAGACATTTAACAATTATTTCGTAAAGACTCACCGGATGCGCCTTTCTTCAACATTTAAAGATTACTTTTCAATTATTTATCTCTTCTAGTTTTTGTTACAACGTATGCCGCCTCATCCGCCCACTCATCCTCTCATCCTTTGAGACTTAGTAGAGCGCTTAAGGGACAACATTTTATTAAAATGCTCAACAAAGGCACAAATAAAAACGCAGACACAAACGGGGCCAAGTCGGAGCTCGGAGATTACTTAGCATTATATTCGAATAGCTTTTAAAGTATTGCCGCTGCTACGATGGTTGTGGCAACAAAATATTGTTTGTGCCAAACGATTTAATAGAAAACACGGGCGGATTTAAAAAAAATATTCCTTTATTTGCGTTTATTGTGAATACAACGAATATGTTTCTGAAGAGGACGCGAAAGGGACCAAAATACAAATTAAAGGTTGCTCTAGATTCTAGTGTTTAGAAAAAGTATTGGAAGAATTGAAAAAGGTAAACAGTACAGAAGAAATTAAAAAGACACCAAAGAATAAACAAAAAAGTTACCTTTACATTGAAATGATTTAAAAAAAAAAGCGAAAGGTTGAAAAGATTTCTTGAAATTATTAAAGAGTAGAAAATGAGTCAATGAGTAAAAGTTTAAACTTAAATCTTTGAAATTAACAACTGCTAAGCATTCACATTGAAAAGCTGCATATTTGTGCAAATGTTTCAGACACATGTTGAGAAAAAGTGAATCCATGCTGGGGGATCCATCGCCCTGGTCAAGTCACATAGTCGAACACCCTCTTCTGATCGTCTACGTAACGAAACGCGTCCTTCAGCTGCATTCAAGCGCATTCTGTCGCATGTATGTTTGTACATCTGAGTTCAACATTTTTCTCCACAGACACTGGCGTGAACTCCATGAGTCCCTCTTTTGATATTTCTTTAATTTCGTGCTACATATTTATAGAGATACATTTTTATCCACTTTCTTTGGATTTCCTTCGCTCTGTTCAGCTGCAATGGAAAACTGTGTTTGCTCGCTGCAATCTTCTTCCTGCTTCTTGCGGAAGCAGAACCATGAGTTACGATTGCAAGCTGCTGCCGTTGCTATCCACTGCATCGCAGTTGGTCCACTCTAAAAGGATTAAGCAAAGCACGGTGCTGTTAGGAAGGATGCTGGATTGTTGTTGTTGTTGTACTGATGTTGTCCTTGTAATGTACTCGTACTGTGCGCACTTTATTAACTTAGATCGAGGAGATTGAGTGTTTGTTGCCACCCTCCTGGTCTTCAGTTCCACCAGCGTGAGTACTTTAGAAGTAGTTTTTACACTATCACTTAGTTCTCATTTTATTTATGAACAACATTCGTAATGTGGACAGATGAAACAGATTTATATACTTCCCGCAATAAGTTTTCTATGGAAAGATTGAAATAGAAAAGATGTAGATGCAGTGGAAAGCAGAAATCATAATAAAGATGTAAAAGAAAAAATTTAGTTTAAGTCAAATAAAGGCACATAATAAAAAAACTAGTCAATTAGAAATTCAGTTCTAGTTCAGTTCAATCCAGTATTGAGTCCTCAATAGAGTCAAGTTAGATAAGTCATTGGGTACCAGGTATCCGCCTGTCTGTGTCGATATACTCTCAGATACTCACGGAATCTCTAAACTAGTCATCATATTTAATTTGAATTTAATCTTGTTACCTAGAAATATCAATAACAAGTCATTAAAAAAGTAACTAGGTTACAAAATGGACGCTCTTTATAGAATATACTTCATTTTTATAGAATTTGCACCGAAGCAAAGGGCAATAATATTCATGGCTAGATTTAGGTTCGTGTTAAATTTATTAAACCAGACAACCCAGACAAACTCAATAATCCACGTCATCAGATTTAAGAGACCTGGAAAAGTTTTACTATCTTCTGAAAAAAGGACTGCCCTGAATTCTTACCCATTGCTAGATTCAACTTTTCTCTTGTAGCTCAATACATCGTGAAATTGTATCTCTACGCAAGATTTGCTCTGCAATTTCCGATAAACATGAGCAAGTCAACAACAACCACAACACAACAACAAGAAATGAATGAACTGAATTGAGGAATGAAAACATCGACATCGACTTCAAACTAAACAATGCTACTAAATCGAGGGGAAAGTTTCGGAACTTCTTCTTATCTACACCCAAAAAATTAGGAGGTAAACGTTAGGATAAACTTTTTAATAAACGACTATTTTTGAAAAAGTTCTCAAAGTTTAAATGCTATTATGTACATATATATTTAGTTTATGTTGTTATTTGATTTATTGACTTTTATAACTAAGAAAATGAAAGGAAAACAGTATATCTTTGTACAGATATACATACATACACCATAATATATGAGAGTGAAGTCATTTAATCTCAGACAGAGTTGTTTCCAGTGAGCGTTGTTTATCCTGTTCAGCGACTCAATTGATTCGCCCAGCCTCCACAATCCACAGGCTGCACTTTTGCACCACGACCACAGAGTTTTCAGTGGAGATCCTTCAGTTCACCAGGCGGCCAACGTGTTTAGCCACGAGAACACGATTTGTTGCAGGCTTCATCGAAGGCCGAAGTTGCCGACATCAACGATTACTATTGACAGGGACAATGGACCACGTCCATATTCTCTTCGACCATTGCTGCTCCTCAAACAGCTCGTTCAAATCGCCGTTGAATGTTCACAGATTTGCGGGGAAGGAAGAAAAGCGAGAGGATTAGCTGAATAACATCGATTTGTTTGTAGATTTATCGATTGCGATATCGATGCTCATCTGCAACGATTTTCCATTCTAAATTCCTTTCCTTTTTTGAACTTGGCTATCTGCCGATTGGGTTCGGTAAGTGCCAAGATGTATTGAGAGATGCGAAGGAAGAAAGATAGCGAGATAGAGGGAGATGGACGAAGTAGGAAAGATAAAATGTTGGCGCTTCAATATTATAGAAGAAGACCTGGATCGTAATACAGAAATACACTTCAGAGTTCAGATAAATTCTGCTTCTTAAAAAACCCAATAAAAGCTCCATGAAATATAACAATAGTATTAACAAACTAATAACAAGCCACTTCTCTATCTGTAAGTAAAATTTAATTTACATTTAAATTATTTGATTACATTTAAATTACATATATTCGAGTTCGGATTCCCCCGAAACCGCTCAACATCGAGTGATTGCATTAATCTGTCATTGGACTCAGATTTGGTTGTGGTTGACCACAGACTACATGATAATACAAACATATACACTCACACACACACACACAGAAGTAGTTGCTTCATTCACTGATACATATATAATTAATAAATAATCATCCTTAATCCTGATCCAGAAAAAGTTGCATCATACACGAGTTTATGCATACGTACAGCCGAAAGGACCAACAAATTTATTTAAATTAAAAGCGTAATTTATTACCTTCACATCATCATTTCCGAGATGGCGCTGTATTGTTGCGGCCACCGAGTAGTCTTTTTTCCCCATGGTTTGTATTATTCCCATGTAATGACGTAATTAAATTACGTCTGCCTGATTTGTGACAACTTAATTGTGACTTCATCCTGACAGCTCTTGCGGAAGGGAATCTGTTGCTCATAACAATTAAGCCCTTAAAGAGTGCTGAGAGGTATATATGGACTCCCCACAGGACACAACAGCTTTGCGAATGCAGAAGAGAAGTGACTATACAGATATTGTTAAAAGCAGAAATATAAACAAAACACAAGGTCTTAAATATTACTTAAGTACTCTTTAAAAAAACATTTACCAGAGGGGCGAAAAATTCTCCTTACAGAAAACCGAAACCGAAATAAATGGAATAACAGTGATGAAAATAACAATGATTACTATACAATGATTGATATATAATAAAAACAACCATTTAAACTCAAATTATAATAAAAGCGAAATAAATCGAAAATGGATAATAATTAATAAAACTGAATTGTAAATGTCACTTTATGTGGAATGAAAACTGGAACTTAATTCAATTAAATTTTCTTCCTCACACCATCAAAATAAAAATGAAATGAAATATTTGATGAAAACGTTTTGATTTAATTTAATTTAATTATACAAACGATTTTATTATTTCATTTCATACAATTTGTGTTAATTTAGTTTTTCTATATCTGTTCTAAAAACACAAAAAGAATTACTGAATCGTTTGAAATCACTTTTGAAAACATTTCGAGTGCAATAAAATTTCACACGCAGAGAAATTTTTATTTTTTTGTTGTATTTTTGCTTTTTTGGTAAAATTTTTCCCCACATCATTCAAAAGCAATTAAATTAGTTTAATAAACTTCACTTCACATTTTTTCAGATGTGCTTTTATTGATTTATTTATTTGGTTTATTTTCATCTTCATAATGGTCCATAAAATAAAATACTAAATAAATGCCAGCTTCAGTCTTTCAGAGCTAATTTATGGACAGCTTAAAGTCGATTATGACAACCTCAAATGTAAAAATGAAACGCTTTCCACTTCGGCAATCAATCGAACGAAAGAAAAGGAAAGGAAACGAGAGGAAGTCTACGAAGAGGTCGGAAGAGGAACGTTGACACAAACACGCACGTATACCTCTACCCACCCCCTCCACACACACACACTTATACTCTTCTTATGCTACACAAGGACACAAAGTTGTGGCTCATACTTATTCATGGAGCGGCTCGAAGGAAGCGCCTCTTCATGACTTGGATGGAAGGAAGGATGTGTTTGCCAGGTGCAATAAATCTATCAGTTCAAGGATTCCTCTACTGGACTCAAGCAGGCATGTTTAACAAAAAATAACTGACCAATAAATTGTCAGTAATTCTCACACACACGCAGACACACAGACAAGGTTCGCACGTGGTTCGTAGAGTTCTTTCGATCTCAACTCGTGCACTTGAAGGAGAGCTCCACTTGAGAGCACTTGAGGAGAAACGGTACATTAATGGGTTCCACTTGAGTGCACAGAAATGTGCTCGTATGCGGCCAGAAGCAGCCTGATTTCTAAACCCGACGACTTGTGCAAAAATTATGCCGATTTATCATGAATGAGTGCAGAACTTGATTTAATGTGGTAATCATAAAGTACTCCTTTCTCTCTCTCTCTCTCTCTCTCTCTCTCTCTCTCTCTCTCTCTCTCTCTTCCTTTCTCTCATCATGTGTCTAAGCGCCGGACAAGATAATCTTTTATCTGTGAGTGTGTGTGTGTATGTGTACATGTGTTTGTGTGTGTGTGTAAAGAGATGCAACGTTACATAAGCGCTTTACAATTTTATATTGTATTTTCCTTACATTTTTAAGTACCCAATCGGCATTTATAACTTCCACAGTGTTGCAAATGAGGTGCAGTAAAAGTTTTACTGCTGTCAAAGATTTGCACTTTTGCAATCAATTCGCAGACACACACATACGCACCCACAAACACCTACACATTAACACGTAAATAAATATGTATACTCATGCTAAAGGACATAAAACGCTGTTGCTGTAGTTGTTGTTGCTGTTGTTTGAACTCTTTTGCCACTTCGTTGCATGATTACTACGTTGCACTTTTCACCTTACAAACTGGTAGCTCTCCTTCTTAACCCGCCAACGCCCATCTTCGAGCGCTAATGCGGAAACTTTGCACTCAGAAGCCACAGCAACTCCAAGCGCTCGTTGGGCTGATTTTTCGAAACTTTACATTAACGTTTCGATTCATACAACCATTCATCCATTCGTTCGTTCGCTCATTTAATCTATTCGATGTACTTTTCGAAGCCGCGTTTCGGAAAGTAATTAATTACTAATTAGAGCAAAAAGCTCTCGATGCGGTGATATACGAGCGAAGTTTGAGGTTCTATAAAAGTCATCGTAATTAAGTAGACCCGTGCAGAGATCAGGCAGCACACTTGATTAAACCTCGCACGGTTTCTCGCCTCATTCGGCACTGTGGTAAATCAACGACAAAAACGTACACGATTTAGCCTCCACACACTGTATTTCTCTCTCTCTCTCTCTCTCTCTTTCCCTCTCCTTATACTTTGAATCACCTCGTTTCGGTCCGTATCCATCAAAGGATTTACTTCCACTTTAAATGTCTGTCAGAAGAGATGCTCAAACAGGACGAAAGTCATTTCAGTTGCCACGCTTCGAGCCACCCAAAATCCAATCTAAAAATGACAAAATAAATTCAAGTTTTTGAAGGTTTAATCATATTTAGATCCACTTCTAAATTGTATTTATTAAGTTGCCCCTTTTTCCAAGAATCAAATAAAACCAATAATTTTATTTACAATCTTTTTTCTTAGCAACTTTCGGTATATTTTTCAATCAAACTTAAAACAAAGATTGGTTGGTTGAATTTGTGGATATTTAAAAATTTAGATAGGGGACAAGCACAGTCTAAACCCTCGATCACGAAGACGAATAACCTGTCCGTTGTCTTAATATTTCCGGCAGCCCAACGATATGTGGCTTGGCTTACCGAAACAATAACAAGAAAAATCATATAAGCTGAAAAATCTGTTGCCGTACGTCACACACTTCAGACGACCGCCCCTCCTTCTGCTTCTCTGCTTCCATCATCCCCCTCCTCCCTTCTCTACAACCGACAGAATCGAATGAAAAATATTGCAATTTTGTTGAATTATGCTGGATCTTGGCCATGGGCCAGGTACAGAATCGAACAACAGCAACAACAACAATCACCAAAGTAAGACGGAAGACAAGACGAAAGAATACTAAACAAGACTACAGCCCGGAAAATTGATGTTGCTGCTGCTGCTTCTCGTTGGATGCAGGCTATAAATTATATCCGCAGAGAGAGGAAACTCCAGCCTCTTAGCTGAGTTTGCTTGACGTCACGTGACATCTTGACACCCGCCCAGACATCCTGTGCATCCGCCATGGAAGCAATTTGTCCCGACTGGTTCACTGCCAAAGGCTACCTTTTTTTTCTTTGCGCCTAATAATATGGCTAATTGAATTGTCGTTGTTGCTGTTAATGTTGTTGTTCTCCTGAAGGCTTTTGTTTCAAATGAAAATCCTTTGTGAAGCGTTTGACAAATCCTTCAGTTTTCTTAGCCTTGTCACCCGGAAGCCGTATTTGTTGCCGACAAGTGAATTAAATGCAAAGGCTGGGGGGGGGTTAAATGAAATCATAGTCGCTGAGGAGGTGAAGATTGTCATCGACAGAGAACACTTGCAGGCTTTATCTTTTATTCGAATTGATTTGCAGGCCAATGAAACGGTTAAGAAAAACAAAGACGATTGGAAGCTTTGATGTTGACTGGTTGATTGCAGTTATTCGTTATTGTTGTTGTTGTTGCAGTTTCATTATTGTCGTTATTTGCAATGACAAAGAAGAGTTCTATGCTCAAAGAAATCTGATAAGTTTCATGTTGTAATTAATAAAACTTCACGATTCAATTCTTCTTTTGTTCTTTCTGTAATTTTTTTGAAGTGATATTACTCGAAGCCAGGTTTTTGCAATTAGCACGAGTGTTCTATAATTTGTTCCAATGAATTTATTTCATATAGTTTTTTAGTTTCATTAAATTGCTTTAACTACTTTACTGGCTCTCTTGAAAATCGTTCTCTTTAAAATCTCTCTTTAAAACTGTCAACTTTGACTTTAGTTCGTCAGCAAAAAATCGAATAAACACAATCATGCATCACCGACTTCGGCCCGGAGCAAACGAACGTCGTCGGTACCATTGAATATTTCGTCCTTTCTAATAGTCAGAAGAGTTGCCCGGTCCACAAACAACCACAGCAATTCGGTTAAGTGTTGTATTTCCTCAAAGTTTATTGAATTTTGCGCTCGTCTGCTCCGTCTTCCACTCGAGTCAAATGCGGAGCGGGACTCTATAGGACCCTAGTCGAAAAGGAGTCATTTATTTACATGATCACACATGTGACATAATGACACTATGAGCAATGACATTTGCTTTTCAGGACGATGTCAAATGCCTCCGATAGGAAATGTATTTCCCGAAAACGTAACAAGATGAATTCAAGTGATTCCCTCCGTAGACCATCAGAACTCTCGTCGAGTTTCTGCCTTTTGGATTACGTATTTCTACTGGGTACGACGAAGGCCAATAGAGGGCCAACAGAAGAACACGCTCACACACGAACACACACACACACACACATACCAGACATACATACACTCATACAACACGTACACTCGAGTCCGGCGGGGATCTCGATGTAAAGGGAACGAGACGAGGGCTTAAAGTCAACATTAAAAGGTAACATGCTCAAATTTTACTCCATGTTTGGCAAATAGACGAGGAAGATTTTGTTGGTGCTGTTGTTGTTAGTGTTGTTGCTTTCTCCTCCTCTATTTTCAAAGCAATAAAAAAAACATTTAAAAAAAACTACCATCGATTGTTCACATCTTTGTTTTGGATGGACAAGAAATCCTGCCAAGCTTGTGATCGAGCAATTTAAAATCAGTAAATTTTGAAGAGTTGCAATAGAAAAAAATGTTGGCAACTCAAGTAGAAGAAATGCTAACAAGGCTTAGAACAACAACAACACAATAATAAAAACAACACAAGAAGCCAACACGAAAAAGAAGACAGAGGACGTATTTAAAGAGGACGTCTGCCTCACAGGACGACAGGGGAGCCGGGTTTTTTAGCCAGTAGACAGCGTTTAATGCAGCAGCTACTCGTACACATGGTACACTTTTGGCACATGCTGCATACAGCATGCAGCATAGATCCGTACATGATTCACTTGCTGCATGCACTTCATTTCAGTCTGATTGCAGTGGAAGAAGAAGAAGAAGAAGAAGAAGAAGAAGAAGAAGACGATGAAAGCGAAGATGGAGACTGAGACAACTATGAAGACGGTCAGTTTTTTGTTGTTTCCTTTTTTTTTGCCTGTCTGCCAGAAACACTTCAGAGTCAATGAAAGAAGTTGATTTCAAAAATTCAAGCAGAAAGCGCCAAAAATGCTTTAGTAAAAAAGGTTTAGTGCTCCCCGCTGAATCACTTCGGTTTTTTTATGGCCCTCTAAATCGGACATGAATTTAGCTTCATTGTGAACAGTTTTTTGGTCTATTTTTTACCCACACACAAATCACTGAAATCACTTAACTTTGAAATTTATGAGCGTTCTCTTTTTTCAAATTTTTACTCGTCTTTTTCTTCTTTTTCTTCATCTTTCTCGTCTTCCTTCATTTTTTTTTTCTTCTTCTTCTTTGCCTTGACTACTCGAAGGCTCTCACCTGATTTAGTGTGCAAATATAGTCAGCGATGATGATAAATGTTCTGACCTCCCTCGCCACGCCTACGAATTTTTCACTGGATTTCTCTTTTCTACGGCGTTAGCCTCTGAGCGAGCTTCTCTTTAATCATCTCAAATATGGATGAAAACCACTGATGAATTCAATTTTATTTCTAGAAGCTAGTTTAATTGTGGTTTCGTTTTGTCTAAAATGAAATGTTAGTTAATAAAATTAAATTAAATAATTAAATTTACCGATTCATTTAAAATTTCTAGTTTTAATTCGTTTAGCTCAACTCCTCTCCTCTTCTCATAATTCTCTCTCTCTCTCTCTCTCTTGTTTTGTTTTCATATAATACGGATGAAGAGGTCTCTCAGCTAAAATAGGATGAACCACTGAAGTTTACAGAAAAGACGCTGTAAATAAGCCACAAGAGAGGAGCGGACAATAAAATT
Source organism: Myopa testacea (assembly GCA_949629155.1). Taxonomy (NCBI): domain Eukaryota; kingdom Metazoa; phylum Arthropoda; class Insecta; order Diptera; family Conopidae; genus Myopa; species Myopa testacea. The sequence continues at coordinate 43,396,917 of OX451345.1, read as the reverse complement.
AGCATAAAAGTACCGCGTGGCAAACGACGGGGAACGACTTCGCTCTATTTAATTAAGTAGCATTTAGAAGCCTTCTCCGTGAAAGTCTAATTAACAAAAACCAACCGCCTTTTAAAGTGGCATTTTTTATACAACGGCTCGCAGTCGTGCATTTCAAGTAATTCTTGTTAACTTAAGTAACTTTTTGTATGCGGTTTCTTACCAATTTTGAGCTCATTTGTATGCAAAAGAAAACGCAGAGCTTTTTGGGATTTCCTCCTCGAATGTGTTCAAGTCTCCGGGTCCAAAAGGACCGGAGATCAACAGGAATGGGAATTTCTTAGACACCCTTTTCAATGCCTTTTTAAAGAACCAGAACGAGTACCATTCAGCAAGCAGCGTTTTTCATTAGTCAGCCACCAGTCAATATTTTGTCGGTGCTCCGCGAACGTGTACCAGAACATTAATCATCGTGAAATCAGTGAAGGAATCTGAAGCATTCTTAAATCAACGTGCAGACTCAGCGACTGATTGGGTGGAACATTTACTTTATTTTGCAAAATTTTTGTACACAAAACTAAGAGAATTAAAAGAAGGTTTACAATTAATTTTAATCAATATAAATTCATTGTCAAAAACTCTTCAAAACATGAGCAACAACAACAAATTTTGTTCGAAGAAAGCGTTTATAATTGAATTCAATCATTAAATCAAGTCCTTGTTTATGAAAAAAGGAGATGGCACAAAACAACAAAACATAAGAAAAGAGATAGCTTATGTTGGCACGCCTGCGGCTAGAGAAGGAAGCTGGGATATCAACAGCTACAACAACAACCACGACGACGATGATTCTACTAATCTGCTTAAAATTAATATCCACCACGTGTTTATTTCTTGTTGATTGTTTGATTAAATGAAATTCTGCTTCTTGATGCATGATGTGTATGTATGTATGTATGAATGTATGGTCTTATGTATACATGGGTGCATGTAGGTGTGTGTGTGTTGTGTTCATCTTCTCAAGATTGTGTGTACGATTGATTGTACGGTGCTTGTTCACTTTCTTCTTATTCCTCTCTTGCTTCACCTTCTTCTTATTCGTTCTCCACTTTCTTCTTCTTTTTCTTCATCTTCCTTTTCACCTTCTTCCTAGTCTTCTCCTGCTACTTCTGCTGCTATCTCAATATTGATAATGATGTGAATAAAGCATTGCCATCGGGTATCGCGAGCGTTACTTCGTTATCCACACACACACACACACACACACACGCACACCTCTTTCACGTTCCTAAGCTTATTGCATTTATGTTGATGTATATGAGTGACATGTGATACGTGTTTGCGTTAGTGTGAGCTCTTGTTTTCTGAATAGATTCAGAAACCTTCTGTTGTCAATATACGACACTAACTCGGCTTAAGTTGCAAGCGTTGCCATGGCGCAGGAAATCTGAGTCACTATTGATCACGTTAGGGAAGGGGGAGGACTTCTGGGATAAACACACAATCTTACGTTTTAGGATGTGAAACGTTTACGAAATTATGAAAGCTCAGAATTATAATTTATTCAGAATGTAAATGAAATCATTTAAAATATTGCAGCAACTGAAAGTAACGAGTGATTTTCAAATCGGTTATTCTTATTCACTCATTTTTATTCAATATTCACTTCCATCGTGTTCAATCGAGTGGATTTTTCAATCCATTTTCAATCACTTTTCCATTGAATACAGTGTATTTCCATTTTTTGCCGATAAATTTGAGCACGTTAAAGCGATCCATTGTTTAAAGTCAAAACTAATAAAATATTGCACATTTGCATGTAGATGTTATTTTCTTTGTTTCGCATGGACGTCTGCTTCGGACGAAGGGTGTGTGTTAGAAAGAGACGAGGAGACGACGTTGCGAATAACGTCTTCACGCAATAAAATTTTACGGATGCAGAAAGCCACGAAAGAGGGGCGGGGGGTGGGGAGGGATGCAACAAACGTGACGCACGAAAAGACAAAAACACGTTACTAGACACATACAAAAACAGACACACACACACACACACACTCATATGGACATGAAAACTCGAACACATACCAGCTCGCACACTCTACGGGACTCGTGTTTGTTACACGTTAACAAGTGCTGAAGTCGCTTCTGTTCACTTCAATTGCATGTGTGCGAGTGCAAGTGTGTGTATGTATGCGATGATGATTCCGTTTGTCAGTTTCAGTGCATACTAAGTTCTACAACACAAAAAATATCAACAACAACAACAAGTGTTTTCTGCATGCGAATCTGGGGGGAAACAAGCGACATTCGCACGCTTTCCTTTCCCACCACACCCCCCCCCCCCTCCCCCCCCCAACAACAAAACCTTATAAATGAAACTTCACAATTTTTTCCTTTAAAAAATCCAAGAAAATCCTCAAAAGCAGAAGTTGTACACTTTTTAAGCTTCCTTTTTTCGAAGCTGTAGTAATGTGAAAAACAAATTTGAAATTAAAAACAACTGCTTAAATTGAGGATTTCGAATAACAACGAAGAAATCAGAAATCAGAAGAAGTGTTTGAGTGTGTGTGTGTGTATACATATATACAAGTGTGTGTGCTTTCTTCTTTTCTCTTTGTTACACTTCCAAGTTGTTTATGCGACTTCAGATGGTTTCTAAGGTTCTCAGAGGAGTCCAGCTACAAGCATTCACATGAAAGCTTCTTTTTCTTCATTATTCGACTATAGTGAGATGCAATTTTTAAAAATAACAGGATATACAAAGAAGGTTAGGATAAGGATAGACCGAATAGTGAATATACGATAAATAAAATACCATAACGTTTTACGAGTATGTTTCTGTTAATATTTCATGCTTTTATCATGTTTACATTATTAACTATAATTAGCATAATATTCACATTATGAATATGAAAACAGAAGCTGAATTGCTTTGAATAAACGCGAAAGAAGTGCATAAAAAAGGACCGTCCGAACAACGCATATCTAGTAAAGGTCTCGAAATTTTATTGAAATGCCTCTTGGACCGGACTGAATTGGTCCTTCCATCGCATCTTATAAAACATCCTTAGTCCTTCATAATGCTTCGTACATAATATCAACCTTCAGAGATCAAGTTAACCCTCATCTTTAAAACGTAATGTAAAAAAACCAGCTTCTCCGACATCCTCATGACAGCGGTCGAGGATGAAGGAAGATGATTCTAGAAGATGATACGTAAAATTCATCACATTCAGGACCAAAACGAAAGCGGAAAATCGCTCGTGAAGGATATCGACTGGTGGACAGGACAGACTGCCAACAACAACATCGACAATACCAATGACAACAGCAACTGCAAAGATAACAACAACAAAAAGAAAAACAAACGATTCAGGCACTCCACCGCTTTCCTTCGCCTTTTGTTGTGCTTCGAACGACTCCTGAGAACAATCAAAGAGATGATAAGAGATTTAAAAAGGTTTTTCACGCCACGCAGGAGAGGAATAAAAATGAATTCACAGAATTGGACACAAAAACAGCCGTAAGAATAACAGACAAGACAAAAAGCAGCAACAACAAAGACATTGATACAAGTCTAAAAGTCGACATCAGCTGATAAAAGCTACCCTTGTTAGCAGAGTTGTTTTTCTTGGTTTCGCAGCTGCGTTCGAACTGAGTTTGTTGTAGACTCAGAAAGTAGAATTTTCGGTAAGATTCTCTTTTATCAACTGTTTACGCAGCTCTCAACCTTAGAAGCATTCGTCTGCCGTTAAAGCCTCTTCTCAGGTTTCGATATCTTTGCACACCCATCAGAAGATAATCAGATTTGTGGTCTTCCTTCACGCTGTTACTCAACCGCAGGCAGGACAACAGGACAATAAAACTGAGCTGAATTTTCTTTGCGATCTGATCAACAAAAGTGGCGTTGTGCTGAGTTATTTTTACTTGAGGCAACAATTATTTGTGAGTTCTTTCGGCTATTTTCTTGGCTATCTATAGAATACTTATCTCGTTACTGCGCTAAAGGATATCCTCTCCGAGGACATTCTTGGAAATTGCAGATCACACCATCGTCTGCGACAGAAATGAGCCGTGTAATCGAAGCACTTCACACGTCCTTCTGTTTGAGAATCTGCTGATGATTATTTTGTTCGCCGCAACTGAAGTGGATGCTTAACGAGGTGAGCGATGCACAAACCAGACATGAAGCCAAGTGAAGTGACGTAAAAATAGGCGTTGTCTGAGAATGATCACGATCATTAGGAAGTGAAAATTGCAAAATGGATGAGGAAAGGCGGGGGAGATGCGGGCAGAAGAAAAAGAAAAGAAAGAAGAAAGAAAAAGAAGAAAAAGAAGAAAGAGAAACACTTTTTCATTGGTAAATAGTGATAATAAATTTAATATGGTTGATGAGTTTTTTCTACTTTTTTGGGCTGTTTAAATCTATGAATTTATATACACATTTCTTCAGAGAAAAACCTCTTTTAATCTTTAAAGAACTGACTTTATTGGATCTTAAGTAACTTAGTTTGTAAAATCAAAGAAACTATCAATGATTGCACTCAGGTCTTTACTCAATTTATTTACTATGCGCCACAGTAAATCAGGCGGACGAACGGACAACAGGAAAAACAACTACAACACCAAACGAAGGATAACAATAGCAACAAAGGTGTCGTCAGCAGCATCCGCTGAACGCTGAATGTCAATGAACTATCATTATTTTGTCATTCCATTAAAAACTACTCAACAGAACCGAGTAGCGTACCAACGGCGAGTTACGCAAACTACTTGTCAATTAAGAGCAAATATTTGGCGTGCGTTACGTTACGTTACGTTACGTTAGGTTAGGTTAATGTTTTGCCTGAGGGAAATTTTTGTTTTTTTTTTTTCATTTCGTCCGATTGTAATTAAATGCGATGAAACCAACGCAACAACGTAAACAAACAAATTTGTAGTCATTTTGTTGTTATGTCTGTGTGAGTGTGTGTGTGATCGTGTGTGTTTTCGAGCGTCCCACTTATGTAAGCAATCCTTTTGGTTGCGTTCTCACACGTAACGACTCGGTAGATAAAAGTTGCTAAAAAAACCCGTCTGAATACGAATTTAAATGAAATTAATTAAGATCCGATGCATGAAATGATGCCACCTGCAATTTAGCATTCAGAACCGACAAAAAACTAAACGCTTGAATTATTTGATCTGATCGAAATCAGCCGTCCACGAATAAGTATTTCAGGCACTCAATATACAATTTAAACTCATGGAAATCGCATCGATACGGTTGAGTCGATGAGTGAAATTCAGGCACAAGTAAATTAAAGTTGTTTTCATGAAATCGGATCCAACTCAGCTGAAACCACTCGAAGTGTTCTGAACTAATTTATGTTGCGCATACGACCCGCTGTACTTCGCTTAAAGCTCCAGACAGAGATCAGGTTTTTCTTATTCATCGCTGAGTTGACAGTTTGCGGTATTATTTTTATTCTGCCTGCAGTAAGAACTCCTTATGATAATTTTAAGCAGGCTTTGTATCCGGGCTCCGTTTCCGTGAATGTTTTTCCATTCATTCATCTCAGTCGTGTTATTCGATTGCGTTATCGTGATTTGAGTAAAAGCCTTCGAGTGTCCTTTCTTACTTAACACTTGCTCAGTGACGATCTCCAGTCGAACAACCTGTCAACAATAATGAACAGTGGATTTGAATATTTTATCAAAACTAATGCCTGAAACTTAAGCGCCTTACATACAGACTAAATTGACTATGTCCTTGTCTTCGACTGTCTATGTGTGTCTTTAACTGTTTATGGGCTCTTCGTATCTTTGTGTAAGTGTATGTGTGTGTGTGTAAAATAGTTTCACTTGTCACATAAATCGAATCAATAAAGGATGTTGTTATTCCACCGCAGGGAGACATTGAGCACTAACACGAGCACAGAAACACCGATGCATATGAACTACGCACACATATTGACACACATGCTAAGTGCCAAGTCAATATACACTCTCCCACACACACACACACACACAGGCATAGTCACAAACACACACAAAGATACGCAAACAGACACTCAACTCAAATTGTAGGTGGAAACACATTAAGTAAAAGAATACTTTGCCCTCAAGGGGTGTGGCTAGTGGTATAATAAACTCTTTTGCACTCATACCCACACACTCACATACAAATATATAAAATCGAATACACACATTTGTCGTCTTAACTTAGCTTCGAAGTCGCTTAAGGTTTCGACATGTTTGTAGATAGGTAAACGTAGCTGAAGTTGTGTGTGTGTGTGTGTCTATTGAAGATTACTTGCTGGAGTGTGTTGCTCTATACACGTCTTCGAAAGCGTTGGACCCCGTTGGTGTTTCTGGGTTAACTTGTCCAAACAATCAGTGGAATGTTGGACTTTCTAGTTATCAACTTCAAATGAAAGGATTCATGCACATATAATAAGGCTATATGTGTATATATGTGTGTATGTGGAGCAAGTTTGCTTTAGTATTAGTCCCTGCATAACTGTATTAGTAAAGTGTTGGCTGAAGTTCATTGAAATGTTATTAACGCCCAACAAAATCTGTAGCATCAGCAGGGTCCATAAGAAAAGAAAGCAGATTGAAAGAGAGAGTCGGTGAGAGAAGGAGAGCCAAAGAAAGAGAGATGCACTGAGGGAGAATTTCATGGAATAGCAACAGCATCGTACAGTGTTGATGGAATATTTTTATCAGATGCATGAAAATTACAAGAAACGTCTTTGAGGAAGAGGATTGGTTCACAGCTCATATAAGTTTCAAAATCTAAAATACATCACATGAAATCATCACATCATCTCACTGTATCTGTAGAAACCATCACATCATATAGCATCATACATTCTATGTTACTGCAAACTGTTTACCTGTTCTACACGATGCACCTGGGAAATTTATGAACCTCGCTCTTCTTCATCGCTGCTGGAGCAAAATTTAGTGCATTCTTCGAACACGTTGCATGCGGTGCACATTCTGGGACCAAACCGCAACATTATGAAGCGATTTGTTACATTTAATGGGCTCAGCGGAAGACCCGGCAGAAGCAGCAGCTGCAGTAGTCAGATGAGTCAGAAGCAAAGCCACACAAACTACGACGAGCAGAGTATCTCGTTGGTAATCCTCTGATAACCCGAAGTCATTCGTAGTTTAGAGAGGATGGGTTCCTTCAGGTTGGACTGGACGCACAGCAGGGCGGCCCTACACCCTCTCTTTCGATGTCCTTTTCGCTTCTAAAATATATGCGCTTCGAACACAAAAAACCGCCCAACGCAATAAAGACTTCAGCAGTCTTCAGTCAGCAGCGATACTGAAGAATTACACGACAACAAACGACACAAGAAAAGTCAACAGAGCCGCAGGCGGTTGTAGGGCGGTTGTAGGGGCCCTGCTGATGGTAGGGATGGAGGGGCGTGGTTATCCCTGAATGGTATTTAGCCGCAAGACGCAATAATTACCGAATTGGTTTAAAAACCATTAACGTCGTGGCCATAAAGATAATATAACCAATTCTGAAAGAAATTGAAATGAGATCATTTTATGAGGTGTTCGTTTTCGATATCATTCTTCTGATGATAGCTATTCCACGAGTGCTGTGAGCGCTGAGTTCTGCGGAACGTGTTCTAAAATCCATTCCGCTCTTATTGCTTCGAAGGAGAGCACTGTTAACAAGCGTAAAAGCGCCCAAAAGTGTTAGTTTTCATTAATTTAAGCAATTAAATTTTATGCTTCTTCGCTCAAAATCGGGGATTCGCTTTTATGTGGTGCAATAACAATGTTGCGCAAAGGAAAAACGTTTAATTTACACTCGCAACACTCGTACAAATTCAAGTCCCAGTGGAGTAGAGTTTAGGGACACAGGGGCTGGTCGGTGGGGGCCTAGCGTCGGTCATTCGAAGAGTCTTAACGAAAGAAGAACAAAATGAAGCAGAACACACGGCGGACCGGAAATCCTTAATGGAAAGTAACTGAAAAGTGCTTCAGATCAAAAAAAGCGAAGAACACGAAATGCAGTCCAATTGCTCGAGCACGTGCGGGGAAGAGTCACGTGGGATGTAGTGGCGCAGTGGTAATTGGCTTAAAGTTGCAGTGCTTGTAAGCGGCTCTTTTCTGCAGCACTGGAGACATCCGCTTAAGTGGCTCGTAATTGGCGACAATCAACGAAGTGCGGCTTAAAGACTGCTTCTGTTTTACGTAACACCTAAATTAAGAAGCGGCCCCGAATTCGAAACGAAACAGCGGCGTCTTTGCCGCATGCAATTTCGTTAACTTGTGTTTATAATCGACTGGACTCGGACGGAAGCTGAGTGAACGGCGAGCGGTGATGATTTTTATTGCCACATCAAATTTCATTGGGACCAGGATTATGATCGCAAACGATTCCATTCAATGTAATGAAGCTGTCGAAATTCTACGTGCTTAGCGAGAGACGCCCGCCCTCAGAACTCCAGCTGATCCACAATCAAGCGTTGATGATTTCATCAGAAGCGACCATTAAAGAAGCCCTCAACGAACCGAAGTAAGCGAAGGTCGAGCAAACATTAAAATGCAACGGATGTCGCGTTTGTTGTCGCCCTCCTTCCCGGCGCGCTCGATGCGACCCGAAAGCAAGCGTAGCGTTGGGTTTCTTTGTTTCCTTCGCCACGCAAAATGAAAAAATGGCCACACAAGCTAATGAAAACTTTTGTGTGCCCTGTGAACACGAACAAAGGATGTTTTAAACTTGAATTCAGACATTCGAGGCCATTAGCTACTTTTTTCGTTAGCCTCTGAATCAACGGTGTCCATCATGAGGACGTTAGAGAGACGTTAGAATTATTAAGTGGCACCAGAAGGCTGGCAAATGTGTGTGGGTGTGAGTGTGAAGCTACTGTCAAGGATGCTGTGTCTCTCATTCCCGGTGTTTCGTTGCAGGCTGCAGGTTTAACATACGTTTTCGAATCAATTTTACATTTCCACCTCATTAGTTCGCTCGTTCAAGAAAAGACAAACTGAAAAGGACAACGAAAAGAACGCAGATGTCCTTCGAAAGACCGTTTTCATCATTTTATAGCATTTCTGCGTTTTATTTTCTGATGATGTTCACTTCTGCTACAGCAACTGTTGTTGCTTTCTTTATTATAGTTGTTCCCAGGTCTTTATTATATTATTAGCAACAGTCCATCAGTTTTGATGATGCTCATCATATGCTGCAGAAGAAAAGATGCACAACGTGGAAAAGAAAACACCAAAAAGCTTCATCAGCTCTCGCTTTAAAACTCGATTAACTGTTTAAATGATGGCAACTTAAATTTTACTGCTTTCAACTTCATCCGTCGTTTTCTCGCTTCTTCTTCCGCCGCTCATTAAGTTGCTCGCCGCTGCTGCTGCTGCATAAATCTGCATGCTTCCTGGCATCCTGTCATCGCGTCCTCAGCTAATTTTGACTAATAAGCGGCTGCTGTATTTTTCCACATTTAAATTAGATGAACGAAGAAAATTGAGCGAGGCGATAAATTCAGCGATTTATGAATTCGCTTCTTAATTGCGCCTCATTAAAATACTACGCTTGCGGTTGTCCCAGTTGAGGAAGAAAAGAGGGAAAAGAAGGAAGAAAATATTATAGTATTCCAAATGCAGTAAATGTAAATTTAAATTTTTGTTTCCATTATTTTTAGAAAAACCAAAAAGTATCCTGAAGTATTCAGAATTACTAAAATAGGACTTTCATTTAAATCCGGTTAAAATTGGTTTACTCGAGAAGCGAACCGAATCCTTGATTTTATATACATTTTCATCCATGTTCCATTTAATCAACTGTTAAATCCACTGTTTAAAGTGATACTTTTACATAATTTCAATCGCGTCATTCTTTTCTTTGACTACAATCGATTCTTTGGAAATCAATAGAAAACGAGTTCTTCAATTTTTGCCCATGAGTGATTTCCTCGACGTACTTTCAAGGCAATCGATGCTTTAACAGTATACAACGCATTCTCATAAACTGCGTCCTCCGGGGCATTCAATAAATTGACACCAACGTCAATCGATGATCATCTCGTCGCATCAGAAGACATCATAAAACTACAGAAGTGCCTCAGCCAAAGCAGTCAACAGTCAGCAGCCAGCGTTTATGACCCTCATTGAGTTTATGGAGTGGCTCGTGCCGTCGATATGCAGCATCATAAAGAGAAGATAAAAGAAAGAATCAACTTGTGATTCCGAAATTTATTGTGCAAATAAGATTACTAAACTTTAATGAATGGAAGCGGATGGACGCGTGGATAGACCGACGAAGGGAAGAAGGGATGCACTTCGAACTAGTTTCCGGGGTGATTAAAGTGGCTGACTTTAATATCAGCTGCCGATGCGTGACTTGTGCACGTCGCTTGTGGACAGACGATGAAGGAGCACCGATCAGTGGTGAAAATTTGGCAAAATTATTTGTTATTATCCAAAGCTAATGAAACCTTCGATTTGTTAAATATTGAAATTGATTAAATTTGTTGATTGGAGGCAAATTTTAAAGGTCGCTAAAAAATCGTTGAATAAAATTGAAAGGACCAACTTTGAACAATTTGAACTACTGTACGGGAAGAACTGGTGAACGATGACGACGGCAATTACGATGATGGCTAATGATAGAGCTGGTTACTCAGAAGTCTACAGATTTTTGTGGTTGCTTTTCATTGAGTTGAGTCACATAAAAAATGGTCATTAGGAAGAATGACAAGAATTTGAGTTAAACACACAAAAAGCAACAAAAAACGCATTGTGAAAGCGGACGAAAGATAAAAAATGACCAAAATTGAGATGAGTCTAGAGACTGAAGACTGAAGACACGACTGAATCACATGATCTCGTTACGTCACCACTAAAGTTAGTTAAAAACTTGAAAGTTATACAATCAGCACAACTTTGTCAGCTGTGTATGGAAGAAGAAGAAGCAGCAGCAGCATCTACGCAACAATAATTAAACGAGTTGCTGTCGAAAAGCAGACCATGAAAAAGCGACTGAGTTTTTGCAATCTCGAGTCCTTGACCAACTCTGAGTCACACCGTCGATCGTCGTAGTTATCAAGCAGCAGCAGCTCGTTGAAGGAGGGTACACTTTCCAATGCTGGGTACACTTTTGTGACCCTTCTTCAACATCACAAACATTGACTTCATATAAATTTAAATAAAATAAATTAACACATCAGCAACATGCAACATTTTTGTCACTGTTTGGAAAGTGCTGTTGTTGTTGCTGCCCCAAAACAGTCCCTAAAAAGTACCAAAAAGTCTCGAAAAAGTTGAACTACAAATGTACTGTGCAATATGAGGTCTGCATGGAGCAGAAGCTGTGACGCGTTGTCCTGCTCTGGTGACATTTTTGCTCAGCCATCGGCGCTGCTCATCCTCTCCGTTGCCGTTCCACTCTCCTTGTACGCGTTTCCACGAAGAAGGACTGCGTTACGTACGCTTGACATGTTTTTTATTGTATGTATCTCGCTGTATTTACAATGTTCAACTCTTCCTTTTCGCCTTTTCGCCTTGACGTGGTTGACATCCTTGAGAGCGTGGCTGACAGCAGCGGTTGCTGGTTCGCGTTTTTGTCCACCATCATTGCTCTTGATTTAATTAGATGTGACAATGGAGCAGCACCAGCAACAGCAGCAATAACAACCCCGGGAAAATACCGAAAAACCGAACAAAGGTTCAAGAGAGGAGCAGCAGCAGTAGCAACAACTACAATAATGGTATTTATATTAAGGTTATATTACGATGTCATTTTGGCCAAAATATTTGGTGCTTATGTTGTTGCAATTATTTCTAATGTAGCAGTTGTGCTTTGTTGTTGTCACTTGTACTTTGTTATTATCACTGTTGTTGTTATAGCTGAAAATTTTATTCCTTGTCTCATTGTTAGAAAGCGCTCATTATATACACTGGTGCCGAGGATGGTGATGGTAATGGTGATGATGACTGTAATGGTGATGGTGCTGATGGTAGCAAAGGTGATGATTATGATGATAATGATGATGAAACGAAGCGAACAACGAATCTAATGTGACCACATCTGAAGAAAGTTTGTGCGCATTCTTGTTGTGGCTGTTGTTGTTGTTATAGTTACCAGTCATCATCTGTATATAATTTTGTGAGAGTGTATGTGTATGTTTTTTTTATCTTATGCCATTGTAAACTGATTACAAACAACCAAAGCTAGCACAAAATATTATAGCATAGCACCATATTTTTGAGGTTATCTGTTATTTTCTATGGGGTTATGAGGTTATTTTCTTGGAAAAACTTCTTTCACTCTAACCAAAAAACCGTTGACAAATACTTCCACTTGTGAGTGGAAAGCGGTTCTTAAGTGTACCGGAAAACGCAATTGAAAATAATTCAACGCGGTTTTTTGAGGGGCCAAATAACTTTGTTGTTAACTCTTTTTGCCGCTCGGCTGTTGGCACATTTAATTAAGAACCACGCAGAGGAGGAATTAAGAGTTTTTTCGCCTTTTTGCCATAACATTATTTTCATAATAAGTTTTCGCCGCAACAACAATTCAGTTCTTTCGGCGGTGCTTCCGAACAGATGCTTTACAGCTGCTTCCCTTCGCTGCTTGTGTCTGGTTTCTCCTCCTTCTCTTTTCTGCTTCTCTGCTGGGCGTTTAGTTTGCGATTTCGGGTGGTCATGTTAAATTTAGTGTTGCATAATTTTCGGCGAATATAAAAAGTAACCGCTGCAAGGAATCAGATGGCGACCATCAACGAGCAACAACTTGTTCTGGCGGCCGAAACATGAGCGAAAAGAATGAACAAATCTCTGAGTTGGCGGCTGGCGAGACCGAGTCGTTGGATGGTTGGGCGATTTACATAATAACAATCTTCTCGAGAACTGGTGCTGGTGGCAGGTGCGACTGGATGAGAGGCCAAAAGATATGCAGGAAGGTTTATTTAATTAATGACTGAACATAAACCACAACAAGTGTGATGAAAGAACCATCGTCCGTGTAGATGATCTTGTAGATACCATTTGTAGTAGTATTTATTTGCCGCTGGGAAGTGAATAGTTCACGCTTCCACTTCTGCTTCAGCTTCTGTTAGCGAAGTCATCACTTTAAACATTTCACTTTATACACTCAGCTTTAGTTTGCACCATTTTAGACACCCAAACTAAAGCAATAAAGTCATCATTTCCAGGAGTTTCCGCTTCTGTGCTCTCCTGAGGACTGTGCAGTTGCTGTTGTTGTTGTATTTTTATTTTCATTGCTATTTTACTTTCCACTTTTGAGTAATGGGACAGCTGCACAACCACACAAAACACATAAAAGTCCCTACAAAGTAATCGTAAAATTCGCATCAAAGTTAAAATTCAATTTTGTTTGCATTTGTTGTTGTAACAAGAAAAACACAGAGCAGAACAGAGACACTCAGAGAGAGAGAGAGAAAAAGATGGAATGTGTGCTTTGCTAAGAGTTAAAAGTTTTCTTTGTTGTTTACTCCTTTCGAAGGTGAAAATAATTTCAGAATGTTGACCGAGAGTGAAAGAGTTTAAACCCAGCAGCTGTAAATGGTTGTGTTTTTGTTACTGATTTGTTTTGTTGATGTTGTTTTTTAAACTACAATAAGTTTGATAAAAAGACGGCATCACAGAATAGAAGCACAGAAAAGAAGAAGAGGAAATCGAAGAAGAAGCAAGGGGCAGCAAAACGACACCAACAACAGCTGTGTTGCCTGCGCCCTCCTCATCGTTTATGTGTCGAGCGACATGCGACGCAAATCGACTCAACTTCGCACCGGAAATTAATCTTGTTCACCGAGCGGAAGTTTAATTAAATGCGCCCGACTTTTCTCCTTCTTGTATCTGAAATCAAAACTTTCAGCCATACAGAATGCTAATTAGAGCAGCAGCAGCAACAACAACAACAAAAACAATAATGTGTGTGTACGTGAATTGATTTGATGGTGAAAACTAACTTTATTTAAAAAATTTCCAGAAAACCTCTTAATTAAATACGTTAATTAAGTGGGTAAGTGATCACTGTAGAAGACTCTGCCATTGTTGTTGTTTTTCTTTCTATTCGGTTGTATAAATTGTTCCAAAGTATTCTCTAATTTTGTCCTTTTCTCAATTTAAGAAATCAAATACGAGTATTTCTTTCCTTCAACTCGTCTCGAATGCGAACAAATTTCAAAAGAGTACTCAGCAGGTGCTGAAAACTTCTGAGAACAAAAATACAACCTACGAACCTCACACACACACATCAACAGGAAAAGAGAGCCTCAAGGACGACAGACGAGACGCGTTGACGAATGCCAAATCGAAGTAAACGTGGAAACGTTGAAGACGACAGGAAGCTGCCAGGAAGTTGTCAGGATGCAGGAGTGATTTACGAGTCGCAGTAGACAACTAATGCATTTATTGTGTCCGAATTGAAAGCACTGAAGATGCACAAAAACTCATAAATAATGTTGGAGCATAATAATTGACTAAATAATAGACTATTAAAATTGATAACCGAAAAGAAGGCAAACACACACTTCTATTTTCATCTACACTTAAACACTAGATGTATGTACATAAGTATGTGTGTGTGAATGAGCTTAAATACTGCTTCGTCAGCGTTCATATTAAATACCAATAAAATAAACACTGAGCAGCGGGCGGTGAACAGTGGTTATTGGTTGATGATAAGCTCAATTGTAAGCTGCACCGCACTGCGAACTGATGCTGGTCCTGTTCCATGTCCTGCATGGCAACATTTGTCCTTGAACAGAGCTTATTGGACTAGACAGAGCAAAGACAATTACAGCGAAGCCGTCGTTAACCGAACGCAGAGAGAACACAGAATGTGGAGCAGTGGGAGGACCAAGTAAACGATTGTGCAGAGCAAACACACAGTCGCTGAGCTCAACTCGTTAAACGTCACTGCTACTTGTTAAGAGTCACTAACGAACGATGAGCGAGCGATGACCAAGAGCATGGCCAAGAGGATCGCCAAGAAGATGGCCAGAAGGACAGAGCAAGAGAGTGCCGGAGTATGTATGTGAAAAGTGAACACAAAAGCAGGGAATCGTATTAGTGTGTATTTTTGAGAGTGTATGTCAGTGTGTGTATGTAGTTGTGCTTGTGTGCCTTAAGCCTCACTTAAGTAAAAAGTGCTCTGGTCCAGGATTACTCACACGTGGTTAGTTAGGCACAAAAAACAGTGAACCCCATGAAACCCCATTCTTAAAGAATACAGTCTTTATAAATACGTGTTCGAATTAGAGTACAAAGGTGTGTGTGAGTATATATACACTGTTATCGAATGTATTACTAAAATTCCGTGTGCTTCTTATTTATTATTATAATTATTTCAATTATTTCTTCACTGAAAAACCATAAACGCAAATAATGAAAAATATAGTAAGCATGTGAAGCAAGCATTAAAAAATAAACTGTTTCTAGTCTGATTCATTTTATTTATTTACTTTATTCATTGAATGAATATATTTTTGATAATAACACAAATTTTGACACCATTCAAATTAAATTGAAGTCGAATTAAAGGTTACTCATACGACATGTTGTACCGAGGGTTTTTCTGTTATTCAGCCCACAGAAACGAACAACGAAAGCGGCAGCATGAACACGAAACACACACTTAATCATGCTTCAGTGCAGAGAGTCCAAGCAGGTGCCAACAACAGCAGCTCACAGGAGCAGCAACAGCTGCAGGAGTACCACTTCCACTGCTAATACGACGGCTACGACGTGGTAACGCTCCCCCCTCCCTACTGCCCCTTTCGCCAACATCCCCGCACCGTCTGAGACACCTTCGTTCTCCGCTTCCGCCAGGATCGACCTACAAGTCATTGACTCGAAATAAATATAAATTAAAAACATAAATCATCGCCACGACAAGCATAAACTTCAAGTATGCGGAACCTGTGAGCAAACATGCATGTGAGCAATATGAAGAAGAAGAAGACGGAGCAACACCTTCGAACACGTGTGGGGAAACAGGCCAAGCAATTTATCAACCCCACTTAATAGCAGAACGCTCGCTCAAGACGCTCGAGCTGGTTCGTCGTCTGAGCAAGGATGATTTTTTGACGAGTCGAAACGGTTTAATTACTTCGCTCTGGATCCTTGAGCTTCGAATGTCTCCGAAGGGGTTTGCTCTTGCTTCTTCTCCTTTTTCTTGGGTCACAAAAAGGCAAAAAGCTGGCTCAAAAATAAGCCAAACTACGTGCTGTTGAAGCGAGTATTTTTCATTCAACAAAGCTGATGTGTGTTTTGTTTCTGTTTCTGTTTTTTGTGTCTGCTTTTGTTTTTCTGTATGGCATGAAATAAGATGAAGGCGTTTACAAGGCGTAACTGTCATTGTTTTTGTTGTTGTTTTAATGAATTATACGAATGGTGCTGCAGAGAAGCTTTAAAACGATTAAATGAGGTGCCTACACAACTTCTACTCTCCACTCGCCGATCCCTGTGCCATGATTCCTGGCTACCGTGGCCCTTCCTGCCCCTCTTCGGGCTTCTTCCTGCCCCTCTTTGAGCTGCTTTTGTGTATTCAACATCATTCTCTGTTTTGTTTGCTGTCTGCTTTGTGCTTATTATGAAAACTTCTTCTCTTTTTCATTGTTTTATTTATTGTTGTTGCTGTTGTTGATGGTGTTGTTGTTGTTGTTGTTGTTTAGGTTGTTGCCGAAGCGCGTTTATCATTTGCTCAGGTTACACGTTATCTGCGTGTCATGTTTTGCGTTTACGCCTGCTTTAGCTGCAACTAACAACAACAACAACAGCGCAAAGATTGTAGCAGCAATAAAAAGCTTGTGTATTGTAGTTGTTGTCATCATTAGTTAACGTGGCTTAAGAAAAGCGTAAGAAAAGGTTAGGCTTCCATTTCAGCAGCAGAAGAACACCGACAAGAAGAAGAAGAAAACGATGAAGAAGGAGAAGAAGAAGAAGAACAGGACGACAAAAAGTGGCGGTTGCGGCAAAACGAAGCCAAGAATTTTAATAAAAAGACGACACGACGATGAAAGTTTTGTTTGCATGGCTTTGGAAGGATTGCAACACAAACGAATACACACACACACACAACCATAAATAGTGGTAGGTACGTATTTCAACAGCACGCAATCCGGTGTCACACACACACAGACACACATACATTATAGAGTGGCATAAATACCTGTGTAAATTGTTCTGCATCTGTTTTGCATACGTAAAAAGTTTGCGTTTCAGGTAAACAACGAGTTTTAGATTTATTGCACTTAATTTCAGTTTGAACTCAACTCTTTCTGTGCATTCATAAGATGTGTTTATGTACGAGTGTGTATTTATGTATATGTGAGTGTTTGTGTGTTTGTATATGACAACAACATCCACCTTAAACATGGCCAATGTTATGAGAATGTTTTCTACGTGTCTGAAATATTCATTATCTTAAAAGTCGCCATAATTTAAATCTGTCAAAATTTTAGAACAGCAGATTCGGTAAGTGGTAATAAAAGAGGTTGTTCGCAATCAGTATTAATTGAAGGAATGTAAAAGTCTAAAGAATTTTCATAGCACTTTATAAATAAATGATGAATCAACTAAGTTGTCCAACTTCATCGCTGAACGGCATGTTTTAATACCAATCGAGTTGCAGTGACTCGGATGAAAGTCGTAGAAATACACGATACTGTCTCATATCGCAGACTGAGATAAGTTGAACTTATAAACTCACAGAAGTTGAAGAATTTCAATTAAACCATCTGAGAAAATAAAAACTAGAGATAATATAAAGATGTTTCTTTAATAATTCTTTACTTGGGAGAAGACTTGACTTCCCTTCTCTACCAGAGGGGGGAAAAGCATTGGAGGGATGCGGTAGGAAATCCTTATTATCCTGTGCTACCAAAGTCTGTATAAGTTGTATATAGCTGCATATCCTGTTGTAAAGAGGACTAGTTTTCTCATACTTCTTCAGTCTCATGACTTACGACTTACGTGAGAAAAAGTTACAAGTATTTTAGTGCTCTAGATTTGCAAATTTATTTTTATATCCTTTTTTATACTTTGTGAACGATAAGTTTTTTGTTGAAATAACTTGTACGACAAAATAGGGTGCACAGCCAACGGATGTTGCTCTGTACTCGTGTACCTGCTACAGAAGTTTCTCTTCTGGAACGCTTGCCACTGATTGAACACTCCATCTGAATGCTGGAAGCTCACATGCAATTTGGAGAAACTTTCAAATCATTTCAATTCATTCAAAATTCAACAATGTTTCAGTTGTCAATGTGATCAGAACGCAAGAGTTGCCATTGTTTCAGAAGATGTGAGAAAATTCAGAGAAGCCCCGAATTTAATTTTTACAATGAGTGCGTTAGTACAGTAAAACCTCAATTTTAATTAACGAGTGTTTAAATGATGCTGTTATTTATCATACACGATTTTTTAATTATTATAGTAAATATTATATAACGTACCAAGTATAATAACATACATTTTATATAATATAGATACGATATTTACTTTTAATGATTTTATACATTAAAAATGTGTCCAATATTCCACATTTTAATATTCAAGGCACATCTCTTGGATTTCTTTCGGCATTTAATTTTTGTCGCCCAATTTTTGTGGCCTAATTTGAGGGATATTTTTTCTGTGTTTAATCTGTAAACCGAGTTATTATCTTGTCGTTGTGTCAAGTGTGATAACTGTATGTAAAAAGAGATACTGTTCCATAGTTTGCATGGTAAATTCGTGTAAAATGCGGACCACATGTTTTCCTGCACATGAACAAAACTACAGCAACGCAACGCAGAGTGCTACAAAATTTACAAAAGCAAACTCAGTTCTACAGACGACTTTTATAATTTGAATTCTATTATAATATAATCAAATATAATAATAAAAATATTTGGGAATATTATTAATATTAATTTATTTATGTATATATTTGTATATATTATTATTATTATTAAATATAATTATGAATATCAAGGATTTGACTGAATTCAATATTAAAAATTCAAATAAATCATATGAATCATTCAATAAATAAAAATCTACTGGAATATTCGACTTTACTTTATTCATTTTCCTTCTATTTTATGTTATTATAGTTTTTCTTCTTTTATTTTATTATGGTTTCCGTAGTTTGTGGCTATTCCGTAGTTTGTTTTAAGTGTGCGTTGTAGCTTTTGTAGCTCATGTTTGCCTTCCTGCTGCCGCCAGCGAAACCCCACCGAATGATCGCTGAAATTAATTTTTCTCGCTTGTCATTAGCAATGGTTTATTTCAGAGAACAATTCATGGCAATCTGTTAGTTTTTACTTTCTCATTAAAAACTTTTGCTGTTTCGTATTCACTTTCAAGTGAATAAGTGAGTGTGTGTGAATGTGTGTGAATGTTTATATATGAGTCTGTGTGTAACCCAGCTCAGCGTTGTTATGTGAATCATTCATTCACAAACGGAGTTGCTCAGCATATTCGAGTCCTATTTACTCTCACCTCCTCTTGTCTTTTTTACCCCCATTCGAACACTCTTTCTCGTTGGCAACGCTGTTGCGTAAATCTTAATTATTTCTGAAGTTAAGAATATTTTGTTGCATATCAAAACCTCGCTCGAAGCTGATGCCAAGTTTGTGCTTCTTTTCTTATAGCTTTTGGCATTTGAAGTGTTTTCATTTTCATATTAACGCCCCTCTCTCCCTTCCCTCTTCATTCTTCTCTCTTCTCCCCGCCTTGCAATTTTATCCAGCTTCCTGTACTTCCGGCAGCGCAGTTTGTAGCTTTTTAAGTACGTCTTTCGCGATGTCCTGTGGAATTGGAACTTTTTTCCATATAGCTTTAAGTGAAATGATACTAATGATGAAACCTGTTCTTCATTATTTGAACCATCAACTCGTCTGCCGCCCCTCGCTTAAATTCATCCCTAATTAAGAGGCTTAATGAATCGAATTCAATTATTTCTGTTAATCGGTGAACCCTTCTGTTCCTGTCGACGTCAGGATTCAGGATTTGGCTTGCTGAAGCGCCAAAGCATTCGTTCGGCCAGCAGATCTCACTGCTGTGTGTCCCGATGTCCGTCTCCATGACTGTCCTGATGTCTGTCGCCTTTTATTCTTGCGCATTCGGCGAGCATTTCGTTTAAATCGAAGCTAATTAAAATGAATGGCTTAACTTTGTTATGAATACGCACTGCAAAAGGAAAAAACGGCTGGCCTACTTGTGGACTTACGAATCCGTGCGTCGGCAGCAAACCCGGATAATCACATGCAGCGTCACGCAGAGTGGAAAATAATTTTTTAATTTTTAAACAATTAAAAAATAACATGATGAGGATGAGATACCAACAGAGAGAGAGAGAGAGAGAGATAGAGAGATAGCAAGGGAGAACGCTAGAGAGAGGAAGCGAGGGAGGCAGAGAGGCAGAGGAATTGAGAGAAGCGAGAGAGAGCGAGAAGCAGACCGGGTAAAAAGAACAGAAGCCGAAAACATGAATGCGATGAACTGCTTTTGACCGGATGCAATCAAGTTAAGTGGAATGACTGGCTTGTGTTTGCATGTGTGTGTGTGTGTGGATGACAACTGTAAGGATGCATTAAAAATTCATAAAATAATTAATTGATATTCGCAAAAGAAAAAACATCAGCAGAAAATCCACGCTGCTGCGAAGGATGCCCAACTCAGTGTCAGTTTTTTAAGCTTTCCGCATTGAAACGAGTTTAAATGGATGATAAAGTCTGAGTAACAGAGAGGAGGACAGGGACAACGTTTTTATACTGAAGACAACAATTAAATCAATAAAATTACAGAAAAATCAAAAGAAAATAAACGAAATGTTATGGTTTCGTACAAGTTGCTAAAAAAGTGTGTGGAAAGCAACTGAAAATGATTCATTACTTTGCACTAAAATAAACTCATTTCTCAGACAAACGCAATTAAAACAACAGCAACAACAGCAGCGGGAGAAAAGAACAGAAAAGTTGCAACAACAACAACAACAACCACTCTACCAGCAAGTGTGGCAAATGCGCAACTTAATGAGAGCAACGGAATGGAAGATACGAAGCACATTCTAACTTGTTGCTGTACATAAAATAGAAAGGAAGAAGAAGCGAAGGAAAGTTCATAGATAAACACACACACACACACACGCACACACACATGCACACAATCATACACAACAGTCAGTCACCCGCTCAAAGCTTCACAATAAACAAACTTCGCAGAGTTGCAACAACAGCAGCAGCTGCTGCAGTTCGAGCTGCAGTTAAAAACTGAAACAAGTGTTTGGTGTTTACATTGTAAGCATGTGTGTGTGTGTGGGTATGTGTGAGTGGGTGGAAGATGCTGTGTGTTTTTGTGAACTGGTGTGCAAATCTCAAGACTTTAATTAAATGTGTAAATGTGTTGAATTTGTCATCAGCAACAACTCAAGCAGCTGCAAAGTGAGCGGCAACAAATTGGAAAAAACGCTGTACATGAGATGCTCAAAGATAATGAGATGTGACAGTGCAGGAGGGAAGAGGGGACGATGCGGGCTGCGGGGGAGTTGAGTGAAAAGTTATATAAAATAAATTGTTTCTATTCGTCTCCGTTTTCGTCTTCGTTTCGCGCTCATCTTCTTTAATTAAGTGCAATTATTATTAGTTTCAGTTGACTCTGAACTGGGGTGTAGTAGCAGAAGGGGAGAAGGGGAGACGCACCGCCTCGAAAAGCGGTCGCCGCCCCGTCAAATGCTGGAGAATAAATGATCCCTTATAAAACCCCGCCTCATGCATTATTGAACACTTTAAATTGAAATGTCTAAACACACACACAGAAATACACACACATCCAGCATTCAATCTTCTTTCCCCCCCCCCCCCTCCCATCGAACTGTATTCAAGTTTATTAAAAACAACATCTAAATTAAAAACCACCAGAAGTTTAAAAAAACCGCTCTTTGGCTCCACATCAAATTGTTAATTTCTCAACTCGACGCTTCGCACCTGCACTCAATCAGCTCACACCTCTGGCCGGCCGTCGCGTCCCGCTTCTTTTAAATACAATATTTTTGCACCCTTCCACGTTTGATGAACATGTTGCAGTTGAAGAGCAGCTGCTGCACTGCGTCAAGTAACAAAAAATAGCAGTTGTGCCCTCTGATTTGAAAAAACCACCGGAAACCCTCGCGTCGCAGATCTACCAGCATTTTTTTTAAGGTTTTTGTTTTGTTTTTACCCCCGCAGCTGGTCATGCGAATAGTTTATCCTATCGCTCAAAAGTGGAGTAAAATGGCTCGTCAGCTCGAATTGCGGGTCGAATGACAGGCTGATGTGGAAAATTTGCCCATCGAAATGGCAAACACGAAGCTTCGTTGAAGTCACTTCGCATGGAAAATAAAGCGTGAGGGTGGTAAAGGAGGGTCTGCGGCGGGGGGTGTATTCGAATCACATTTACGCAACGCCATCGAAGTCATGCGGATTAAAAGAGATAAATAAAATAAAACTATGTACAGTATATCAAAAATAAAAAAAAAATATTGAAAAGGAATCGCGAAATCAACAACTGACAAGAGAATTGAATTGAAGAAGAAGCAAAGCATGATCAGATCAGAACAGTGTTAGTAAAGAGAGAAAAACCGTACACAAAAATAACTAAAATGCACAAATTACACTTAAATTTCCTGAGAAGTAGAAAGTAACTAAAGAGTTAAAAACCTTACACTTAAAAATGAAACGAGAAAAAGAAGGAACTCCCAAGTATTCAATATAAATTCTTTACTTCCAGATATTGTATTTAATTCAGAAGTTGTTAGCAGCAAAATTTAACCACACAAAACAGAGCGAGAGTTCCAATTATTGGGTAGTTTCCTCACAGCTCCTTGGTGCAAAATTGGGTGTACTTGAATCATGAAGGAGTCTCCATGCAAATGAACAGGGGTATGTATCTCAAAGTGACTCTCAAAGAGACTGAGAAGTAGACCAGATTTGCAGAGATACCGTCATATAATCACACACACACACACATACAAACATACATACAAACAAATACCACTTGAAGACTGCTCTTAAGGCTTTGCTACATCGTGATTTTGTACACAGATTCAAAAGCTGCTACAGACATTTGTACAAATGTACCCACTACTCAAAGCAACCATGTCTAAGTATGTGTGTGTGTGCATGCGTGCGTTTGTGTGCGAATGTGTGCAAATGATTTTAAGCACATACATTTTCACTCTTGAAATTGAAGTGCATCAACACAATTTTACTTGCAAACTGAATTAACATCTATTTATTTGTCTTTTCAATGCTGAGAATTGTTTTTTTATTTTACGGCATTTATTGTTAGTTGTTTTAACTCGCCGTTGAATTGTTGATGATCGCAACTTAATGCTTGAACTCCGTGCTCTTCAAATAAAGCAGCAAATCGTGGAAATTAAAGTAGAAAAAACCTGAGATGTGAGGAAAGAAAAGCAGCAGAAGCAATGGACAAAATCTTAATTTTTATTTGTTGCATCATTTTAATAATTATTGTGCTTTTAAATTTAAATTTGAAACATTTACGCACTTGAAACATGTTGCAGTTCTCACTAGAACAACCAGGATTCATTGTTAAAGAGATTCTACAAGGTATGTATTCATATGTTTATAAACATGTTGAAACAAATGCATCCTCATTTGTTTGAGTATACATTTTTTGAGTAAACATGTTGCTGTTGGTTGGCTTCCTGCAGGAGACATCAATTGTTGCGAGAGCAACTGACGAGAGTCTGTTATGTTAAAAATGCTAAAGGCGAGAGTAGACAGCGGAAGCTTTTGTTGAGCATGTCGCATCGCCTCTCAAAAGACGAGCGACGAAATTAAACGAATAGAATCGAGTGTTGTGCCGAATGATTAAAACGAAGTCAGCCACTAAGTCAGTAGGTCAGCGGTGTTCGGCGAGCAAAGGTGAGCTTCGGGTGAGCGGTTCAAATGAGCCTAAAATGTTTATAAAACACACACACACACACACACAAGCCCAAGTATAACCAACGGCAACAGCAACAAATTGTAACCACAGTGGCAACAACAACACAATGAAATGGAGCTGCGGCATAATTCTGCAACAGTAGCAACAACAACTTCAAAAATGAATTATAAACTTATGCATCCTGCAACTAAAAGAGGACGAACTCAAAATATGTGCTGGCTGAACTTTTTGAGCCACCAGTGGTTGTTGTTATTGTAGTTGTTGCTGTAGCTGTTGCTGTTGCTGCTGTTGTTCCTGTTGATGATCGACGACGAGTAGCGGTTACTCGATGGTATTGCGGTTGTTTGTTTTCAACAGCGCTTTATTGCACTCAGTGCAACAGAGACACAAAATGTTTGAATTCACATCGACCCTGTGTTGCGAAATACAGCCACCAGTGGTGGGGCCCCTAACCATGTTGGATAGTAATGACACAATTTGCAAACCTGCCAACAACGCAAGCAACAACAAACATTACAACCACAACAAGCAGAACATAAAAAACCTTATCGAACAAAGTCACGTCGAAATGTGGTCATAAACGGTCTGCTGCTAGTGGACACGAGCCCCACATCACACGAAACACGGCATGAAAACCTACACAGGACATGACAGGGGCGATGGCAAGGACAAGGATGGGCTAACAGGCGGGAGGACTAATAAAATGTCGACCCAGATTTATCAATTACATAATAAACAAGGGTGGAGGGGGGAATCCTCATATGTCACTCTGTGTCCCTCCAGTGGTTCATTTTGCTCCTTCGTTGCGCACCGTTTTGCACGAACTTCGCTCACTTTCAATCCAATGGATCATCTGTCTTCCTCTCTCTTCTCTCCCCTCGTCGACAACAGCATCAGATGTTCTGTGGCCCCGGTGGCCATCTGCGGTCCATTGGAACATTCGCTCCACTTGATTACATGTCAAAATGTGTTTCCAAAATTACACTCACTCCCCTTGCTCTGCTCAACATTTTACATGCTCTATCTTTCTTCCTCTCTTCCTCTTCCACTCTCTCTCTATCTCTCTCTATCTCTCTCTCTCTCTCTGTCTCTGTCTCTCTCTCTGCCTCCTTCCCGCTCACTGGGCAGAGAGAATTTGTACTTTTGTACACGGCAGCATGTGGAAAAGTTTATGCGACTTTTATTATTATATTTTTAAAGTAAGTAACGAAGTGAAGTAACACTTTTAAAAAAGGGAGTCATTTTAGAAGAGCCAACAAACACTCTCGATGTAGTGTTCGATGGTTAGAATGCCAACCGAAACCTTAAGCAGTTAAGTGAAAAGTTTGCGAAGTATTTAAATGTGCTTCTAGTTTCTAATTAAATGTCTTTCAGGTGCTTCTCATTTCGAGAAAATGCTAGAGTAACGAAGTCCTTCCAAACTGATCGTTACTGAGAACGAGAATATAATGGAAATGATGGAGGGTTTCTTTATAGCACAGTTTTAATTAATAGAGAACCTATTTGAATGGATTTAGTTATATTGTATTATTTTATCAATAAATAACACAAATATTTGCTAAAGCAATTTATAATAAGCTAGAATAATATTGATGTGTCTGTGTGTGTGTGTCTCTGAGGACAATAAAACTGAATTTATTATGAAACCAGAAATATTGGAATTTTTCCAAGTGCCATAAATTCGTAAATAAAATTGGAAAAATATAAAAATAATCACTCTGTTAGTAAAGTGAAAAGAACGCAATGAAATTTTATTCAATTGGTTTGGAAAAAACAGTAACAATACAGAAGCGGATGAGTATGGAGGCTCGAATACAAACACACACACAAACACACACACACAGAGATGAATATGAGCACGTAAAAACATACATACACACATACACATTTTTTAATGCTGGAGTTGGTGGAAAGAATTTAAAGTTTATATGAACAAAATCACACACACACACACGTAAGGAGAGCACGGAGAAAGAGTGAGAGAAAGAGGGAGAGAGAGAGACAGATAAACAAGTATGAACACATCCATTAGCAAAACGAAGAAAAACAGGGAAGACTCTGGAAATGGTTGCTTTGCTTGAAGTTCCTCGAAGCGTTTCTCTGTTCTGCTCTGTATACTAAAGGATAACTTTCCTCTCTCTCTCTCTCTCTCTCTCTCTCTCTCTCTTTCTATCACTCACTCTCTTCGTTTCTCTCACTTTTACTATCTCGTTCTTACTTTGTAAGGTTTCATTCTTAATTCATATTTTTCAATGAACGCAAAAACCAAAAAATATTAAACAAAAATACGAAATCTTCATCATCGTCATTCTTTCAGCAATAAAAACATTTTATAATGATAATGTTGATGATGATTATGGTTATGATGATGTTGATAATGATGATGAGTTTTACTTATCTAGCAAATAAATACGACCAAAAAGAAAATCAAAACCACAGAAATTCACAAACACAACGAATGAGTGTTTCAGTTTATGAGTGGCTGTGTGTGTGTGTGTGTGTGTGTGTGTGTGGTAGGTGTGTGTGTGTGTGTGTGTGTGTGTGTGTGTGTGTGTGTGTGTGTGTGTGTGTTGTAAGTGTGTGTGGAACGAACAACACTTGATTGCACTTGCTTGAGTTTATGGAATATTTTGTGTGAATTTTTTGTCAACAATAAGTTTATAAACCCTGCATTATTTGATTTATTTTTCTTCTCCCAAATTCGACACAAGTTTAATCGAATAGTGTTTTTCCTCCTTTTTTCAGAAGATATAAAAATCAAAATTTGCCATTGAATTTAATGTCTTTAAGTGGTTTTAATATTCGATCGATTTTTCATGGACGCCATAGAAATTTTAAGGGCAGGAAAATAAAACAACATGTGTTTGATTGCTTCCGATCCGATGAAAGAAAAGTCTGACCTCAAAAGTGTTTCATCAATCAGCAAGAATAGAAAAACTACCAGAGAGGACAATCGCACTCTCTCTCTCTCCCTCTCTCTCTCTCTCACTTAAACATAAACACACTCATGTACATGTGAGTGTGAGTACACACGGCACTCATCCATGAGCACAATCACATTCATTCCTCTCTAAAGAAGCCTTAAAAAAGTGGGTTTTTAGCTCGTCGATAATCTACCTGATGACACTCCTATTTTTTGTGTGCTTATCCACTGGAATAGAGGCGTGGAAGAATAGCGGAAAACGTCGAGAAAAAAACACAATCGGGAAGCGACGCCAACTGAAAGCCAGAAATGAAGTCAGGAAGATTATCAACGACAGTTTAGCATAATAAAGAAGAAGAGCCGCAAAAGATTTGCAAATCGCATGCAAATCAGCGAGAAACCAGAACAACAGCAACTAAATGAGAAGCAAACCGAAGAAAAGAGAGAAGATAGAAGCGAGAAGAGAGAAACGAGAGGAGAGATCAAAGAACAAGAAGAAATTCAATGAAAGCACCGCGTGAAAATTCAAACTGCATCTGAAAAGTTTCGCGAAAAAGAAAGGAAAATTTTCACATAGAAACATAGCAAATGTAATGTTGTTGTTGTAATCATTCAATTAATGGATACAGTGATATTTGAATTGAATATTTAATTTAAAATCATTGTAACAATAATAATAATAAAATAGATACTAAAGAAATGCTTGTAATTTTCTACCAAATCGTGAACAAAATTTCTGAAGTTGTTGTTGTTGTCCCACAAGGACTCTGATGACGAACGAAGTCCTGCAAAAGGAATGAAAAATGGAGGCACAATCAGAATGTTCACTTAAGTAGAGAATGAGTGATAACAATGGCAACAGTGCCAGTGCTGGAGACAACAACAAGGACAACGACAACGACAACAACACTGCCAGCAATGTTAATGATAACAACAGGAATTGTTTGTTGCTTTGTATGTTTGTTGCTTTGGAAACCTGAAAGGACCAGCATCCACGCAACGCGTACAACAACAAATCTCAGCTACTCACATAACAAAGGTACTTCGCAAAGGTTCGCTGAGGTCCTTCAGCAGTCAACAGCTTTCAATCTTTGCTGAGAGATCAGACAACATATCAGCAGAGTGTCAGAGTGGAGTGAGTGACAAAAAGAGAACAACAACAACAACAACAACTACCACAAAAACGCCACGCAGATTACTTGGCTGATGGACTACTAATCTAGTGGCAGCTAACGCAACAACGAGGTGGCACCTCGACAGCAACGAGGAAAAATTATTGCATTTGTCACTTTTCCTCGCTCTCCCTCTCACTCTCTCTCTCTTTCTCTCTCTCTCTCTATCATTCTCGCATACAAATCAACAAACAAACGAACAAACATCGCTCAGTACTCAACAAACCATTCTGTATGCTTGTCAGTTGGTAGCCAGCGTGAAAGAGATGCATATACACGGAAGCGGAAGTGAGAAATACAACGTAACACATACAACAGCAATGGAATTGAAATTTATACAAATGAGAGCAACAAAGTCACATCACTTAAGATACACAAAGGAAAGGAATTTCAAAGGAGTCAGTAAAACAGTTTAGTAGCTAATCTTAGACTGAAAAACACCGAGCAACAGAGAATTGAGAGTTAGTGCATCAGCAACAGCAACAGCAACATCGACAGGTACAACATCATAATAAGAAGAGGCTATAAAATTAGGAATTCAAGCAGCTAAAATTTGTTGTTGCCTTCATGCTCGATACTCAACAAACGTGAGCTCATTAATACGTGGTCACTTCGTAAAAAGCAGAAACAGCAGAAGAGTGAGCAGAAAAGGGAGCAGAAGAAAAACAGATTAGAAAGAAACAGCAATCGTACCCGTAACCGTAATCATCATCAGTGTCCTTGTCAGAGTGGCCGAAGGGTGACTGCGAAACAGTTGATGATGATCTCGCATATGACGATGGAGCTGCGAGTTCTACAGCTGAAGGTGAGGAAGTGTCGTTGGCATCACCAGTCCAATGCTGCGCGCCGATTTGCTCCAGTTGGCAACGAAACCGAGTGGCAAACTAATTCAAGGTGTCTCATAAGAGGAGGTAGTAAAAAAATAGTGAAAAGTGGTTCAGAAAGAGAGTAGCAGCATCTCGCCCTGACTGCAGAGCAATTAAAAGTGCGAATTGGCACGTTTTTCTGGCCAAGAAGTGTTTCACTGGCATTCAAGTGCTTTTCTAGTGCTTTTCAAGTGCTGCAGGTTATTTTAGCCACGCGAAAAGATTCGCAAGTGGAGCATCGCTGCGCCTCAGAGTTGAACTTGAGCTTGTCTTAAGGACTCACTGAATGCAAACGATGTCTTCACTCGTTGCACGAAACACATACATTAAACAGTTGATGAGAGGTTTAAATGATAACTTTTTTTGTGATTGCTTGCTTTTCGCCTCAACCTATTCAATCCTTTGAGAAAACGATTCTGATCCTGAACTGTTAAATAAATGAAAATAAATACAAATGCAATTTTGACATTTTACGCCTCTCAATTATTCGATGCACTACAACCACAAAAATGGAAATAAATAAATAAATTTAATAAATATTCAACAAAATCCCTTGAAATCCATGTTTTTCACTCATTTTGTTGGTTCGTTTAGCGGTTACTGCTTTCGCAGCCACTGCGAGTGTAAATAAATTTATCACATGAAATACCATGTAAAAAAGATATCAACCAACATATATTTAACAGAGTATAATACAGTATAATATTGCCACATATAATAATTAATATTACAACACTTGTTTATGTTTTCCATAAAATACACGCACAGAAAAACGCGCAAATGTGAACGCGTGAGTGTATAAAAACAAACAAACATACACACACACACACATTTCGTTGTTATTACGATTATTATTACTATGGTTACTATTTTTTATTCATTGTAATTAAAATTATAATGAAATTAAGCTCAATTCGCCGCCAGCTTCAAAACACACACAAATTATAATATAATTTAATTTTCTCTCACATTCGCTCTTGTTTGAACAATCTATTAAATTAAATTCAAATTGTTAGCAATGAACTCAACCAACACACAGACACATGCATACATTCGCACACAAAAATACAAACACACATGCAAATTCCATGTAATGCAACATGTTTTCTATTTTATTTGCAGCCTCCTTCTAGCATGTTTATTTTATTTAATTAAATCGAAGTTAGTATGAATTCTAGAGTCGTAAAGACAGGCAGATGTTGAAATATTCGTCTTTGTATGTAAACCTGCCTTAAAATAAACCACTAAAAAATCTTTCCGGATTGCCGCCAAAGTTTCTGAAGAATACTTCACAGAAAAAGTTAACTTTAAATACATGATTTCTTTGGCATCAAAAGTAATGAAAAAATAATTGCAAATTGTTAAATTATTTCAATTATAAAAACTGACTCAGACAAGAAATAATAAATAAGATTATCTTTCGCTTTGAACACGATTCGAGTTGTTGCATTGCTTAAGATTTCTCCTGTTGAGCTCTGAGATTAAAAACAAAACCCTGAATAAAAATACTGCACATTTAAACAAACTACTAACAAGTAAAAAGAGTGAAGAGTGCAGGAAAGAGTGCAGAAAAAAGAAGTTTTAAAGAAAAGATTAACTGAAACACGCAAAACTCAGTTTAAGCAACCTTGGCTCAAAGACTACTCAAAGGATTACAGAGTTTGAGCTGGATTGAATTCTGCGAGTGTGTATATGTGAGTATGTGTAGGTTTGTGTGTATGTGTGACTTGTTCAAGTGTGCCATAAAAAGTACGCAGTGTTCCGTAAAAAGAATTCCACATTTTTAAACAAAAGACGATGGATGCAACAGTCAAAATATTATGCTTTGTAACACACATTAAAATTAACTGAATTAATTAATTAATTAATAGCTGAAACATTAAAAAATATATAACAGAATTATAAAAGCCTTTTTTTATATTTTCAGAATTTGACCATTTTTATGAATGTTCTTTAAACATTTAATAAAATACAAACTAATTCTTTGTCTGTCGTCTGTATCTCACTCTCTCTCGTCACTGTCTGTTCGTTTTTGTCTCACTGACGAGAGAAGGACACTCGTATTTCTCTCTCTGTCTGCGGTTGTTATTTTGATCCTGTCGACAACATGTCGAGCATATTTCACGACTTTTTACAGCTTTGTGTTTCATGTAACGAAATCGTTTTGCTGTTGCTGTGTTTTGTCCTTTTTCCTATTTGGTCATATCCCTTAAACTGTCTATTTTTAGCCAATATTCATGTCTTTGCTTTTTGTTAGCAACAAGGACATGTTTGTTGTCCTTTTGTTCATAAAATTGCACTGGTAGCAACTTCTTCGTTTGTTGGCGCCATGTTTTGCTTCCATTTGAAGAGTCTTTTCCCATCTTTTTCATTTGTGCTATTATAAAGACAAAAAAAATGGAGAAAGGAGCTTTATTTCTAATTATTGTTTATAATATATCAGTTCTTCGTTCCTCTAAAGCACAGAATTTGATGGACAATAAGCTTCACTTTGAAAAGCCTTTACAACTTTTAGTAAATTTTTACTAAATTTTATATTCTAATTATTATTGTACTAAAAAACTGTTTCCTTAATTTTTTATGTTTTTTAAATCACCAATTTTCAATCACAAAGGTATTAACAGTAGTAATCAGGTACTTAATCACTTCAACAGTTACGAATCAATTATAATTATCAGTACATTTCAAGGACTTAAAAATCAACAACATCCTTTTTAATTATCAAGCAAAAAGTTCAATTAAATGTTCATCATACGTCGTGTGGTGCTTCACAGCGTTTTTGTCAACCGTTCTAAATACTCTGTAAAGCAGCAGCGTTTTGTTTTTAATCAACAGAAAAGTAGCAAAAAAAACAATTAAAGCAAAAAATTGTAAAACTGCGGTTCAAAGTTCATTGAATTGAAACAAATACGAGAGCAAATGTAAAAAATAAGCACAAAAAATAAAGCAAAAACTCACCATGGTGAAACATGGAAACAACGATAATAATAACACTCAGAACCTCGCCCAGAACACAACAGATGCTTCTGGCCAACAAGTAGTAGTTAGCAAATCAAACAACCAGCAAAAAAGTTTACTACGAAAATAAACACAACTTGAAAAATCGCCAACTTTTTTCTCTTCCATGCATGAAGCTTATAATTTGTATGTGTTTAAAAAAAGAAAACTGTCACAATGCAAACAATCATAAAAGCAAATACACGACGACTAAGAAGAGGTTCAGCAAAAATAAAAAACAAAGAAATGACAAGTTTAAAAAACCTACATGGAAAAAATTAGTCGAAATACCGCTCGGCAGTGCTTAAATTGGGCGCATATATAAATATGGGTGGGTGCAGGTTATACTCACATATACTTATGTACACATACATACATGGTGTGTGTGTGTGTGTGTGTATCGGTATTTTATTGTAATACATGCAAATGTGTTTGTTACTTTAACTTGTAGTCATGTTTAACATGTTGGGACAGAAGTTTTGTCCTTCATGAATAATTTACAAAATGAAAAATTCTGCAGCAAACACACACACACACAACACACACTCAAACATACACACATAGACACCTACACCCTCACATGGAACCTTACAACTCATACACTCCCAAAACCATGGGACAAACTTCAGTTAAGTAGGCCAACAGCATCAAGCATCATGACGCTTTCGCAAATGAAACCAACAACAACAACAGCGATAACAACAACATTTAAAATAAAAACGCCGCTAGGTTCTGAAACAACGACAAATACAATAAAAATAAAATAAAATGGAACAAATTAAAACCGTACGAACTACGTTCAGCTGTCATATGTTTGTATATCGTTGAACTTGCCCTTAGACGTTATTAAAGTTGTTGTTATTGTTGTTGTTGATGAAGATGATGCTGCTACCTCTGTTGTTGTGCAGTTGTTAGCCGTTTCATTATTTCGGCCTCTACTGCGATTATTTAGGATCTCATCTTGAGTCTCTTCTGGGCCGCTTCTATTTTTCCCCGCCTTCGTTTATCATTTTATTTTGCTGGTTCTCATTTTCACAGAAAGAATGAATGAATGAATGAATTCTCAAAAGTAGTGCAATTTTTCTCATTTTTACTGGTCGTTGTCGAAAAGGATTCCGAGGTGAAGCGTGAAGGCTTCATTTCGCTGAAGAATCCCCTTTTTGGGTCAAACATCTGGTGTTTGTTTGTTTGTAGGTCATTAGAATCAACCATCCAACATCTGTTGGACTCTTTTGCGAGTATGTGAAGCAATGACACTCGTGACTAACAACGGATTGAGATCTGGACACTCGATGGCTCTAGACTAGGGTAGAGAAAACATTTTTCTGGATGTCTTAGCATCGCAATGAAATCCAAAAATAACCACAAATGTTAGCAATTTATTTATTTAAGTCATTTGATTTAAAATAAGACTACTTTTAGTCGCAATTTACTAACGTATTAATAATTGACTGAAGCATTTCCACGCTTTAGAATCATTTCTGTCCTCCTCCAATCGCACTTCGAAGCGACTCACGAGGCACCTCCATCTTAGTTCCGTATGGGAACAGATTTATTTGATCACTTCGCTCAGCTACAATTTGAGCTGCTTACGATGCAGATGCTGCTGCTGCTTCTCTACTCGTATCTTGCGCTCGAAAGTTTCTTTCAATTTCTTCAAATTCGAGCTACTTTCATTTCCTTAATTCGACGAATAAACAAAGACACATAAACGCACACACACATAAACACACACACATACAGACACATACACGAACAGAAGAGTAGATACGAAATGAAAGAAGCTGAAGAATTTGAGTTTAATTCGAGTTGTTTTCCTTTAATTTTTCCTCCCTTCTTCTGGTTTCTAGAGCGTGGCGTGAAAAAACTGCAGCTCTGGCTTTCGTCGTCATTTCAAAAAGAAGACGTTATTTTTCTAGCTTATCCACCCAGACTTAGCATCGAGAAATAAGCTACTCCGCATTATTATTTTAATGTGAAGTTTTCCCTTCGGTTAGCAACAACGTAATGTGTTCGCTCAGTTCTGTGTTGCAATCAGAGAAATGGTCCGCTCTTCCACTCAGTACGGATTCCATTACTTTTGATTACTCAGTGCGTAAACAATAAGAGTCAGTAAACAGCACAAAAGTGATTCAGTAAAAGTGACAGCATAGATTTAAACAATTCTTGGAGGAATATAAAACACAGATTAAGTAAATTAAGTGAATACGAGACTCTTTTATTTCCATTCTCTCAAAAATATTTCGAATTAATTAAGAAAAATCCTAAAAGACCTAAAAAACCGCTAAAAACCTAAAAAAGTCATGAAAATTAAGAAACTTAAAAACTGAAAGAATACCAAAAAATCAAAAAGAAAAGCAAAGCTTACTTTATTTCATTATTATTATTATTTATATTATTTCCATACATAATTTTTTTCGTTTTTTGACTTTGTGGTAAGTGATGCTGTTGTTGTTGTTGGCGGCTCTTGTTTGTCAAACGACGCAGGCAGTCACACAAAACACACTGCGTGGCTGGTTTCTGGCCACTTTAATGACTGCCTTCTTTAGTTGTAGCCACTTTAGAACAGAAAAGCAAAGAAGCAGCGCCGAACTCGCAATTATTTAGCGCCGTTTTATTGGCTGCCCCATCTGCACCACAATCGCGCTGATTAACGGAGGCCATTCGAGGACTTCGTTAGTCGCCACCGCCTTCGAAGGAGACAAGCAACTGCAGGTGGCCACAACCAGTGCGTAGCCGACCATCGAGTTCTAATGAATATTTATAGCAATTAATTACATTTAATTACACTGACTAAAGTGTCCTTCCGCTTTGTTGTGTCCTTTAATTGCTTGCCTTCGGATTTTTATGGGTTCTTAAATTTGATATGTCTTGTATTCTTTAATTAATATTTGCCACTGTTTTCGCTTATATCGTGATTGCTTTTATATTAAGCTGTTTGGCGGAAAAACTCAGTATCTGATTTCTCTTTACTTTTCAGCATTTTAATGCTTTTTTAGAGCTTCGAGTGCACGCTAACAAATGTAAAGATGTGCATCGCTGCTTTAACTCCA
Source organism: Myopa testacea (assembly GCA_949629155.1). Classification (NCBI taxonomy): domain Eukaryota; kingdom Metazoa; phylum Arthropoda; class Insecta; order Diptera; family Conopidae; genus Myopa; species Myopa testacea. Next base: position 43,362,002 of record OX451345.1, on the reverse strand, counting down.
TCGAAAAACAAGAAAAATGGTTTCTATGGCGTTTCAACATCAGTAGTTTGATGTGAGCGGGACACTCGTTTTTGAGCATCATTCCGGATCTGCTAAACCGGAAGCGAATGTCTGCAATCAACTGAGACGCGACCAAAAACAAAGCAGAATGACACAATAAAGAATCCTCGATTCGATTTCGTAATCCTTTGGCGTTGCTTGGTGTCAACCGGACGTTTGATGCACGCTACATGAACGAGTGAAGCGTGTCACTTATGATGCCGTCTATGGGGCCATTTTATTTCTTCTTCGAGATCAATAGAGATCAAAAAGGAAAGAATGGTTCGGCTGCAAACTGTTTTATTCTAACGACATAATTTATTCTTTACTTAATATACTTACATAATAATAATATATAAACAATATTTTCTATTTCTATTATTATTTTTCGTTTTTCTCAAAACATTCATGAAATTTTGTCACTATAATTCTCGTAACTAAGAAAAACACGTAAAAACTAAATGATAAATTAGTTAGTTATTAGTTTCTATTAAATAACTAAGAAAATAAAGTTTTTATTACACTAAATTACTAAATTGTTGTAAACCTTGTTTACTAAATTACAACAAAACAATAAAACTTGCGTTTACTTAAGCTAAAATCAAAATTTAATTGCCAATCTTTGAATTCTTTTTGAATATTTTTATAACAACAATATGATTATTTTCAACAATCTTTTATAATTGCTTAAAGTTTAGTGCAGCGTTGTGAAGATGGTTAAGCAAAAAACCACAAAAAAAGTCGAATTCAGATCGAGCGAGACGGTAAGTTTTGACCGTCATCTTTTACAGCACCACCACCATCATCATCATTTCTGAGGCTGCTTGTTCGCTGTTTCGCTTATCAAAGGTAACTTTTTTTTACGTTTTCCTTTCTGAGTATTACTGTAAATACAACAACAGACGAAAAGAAATAAAAGGAAATGAAACGCACATGCAACGAAAATGAAAGAAAAGAACCGAGTGTATAATCGTATGTAAAACAAAAACAGAACAATTAAAAGACACAATAAGAGTTCAACTGAACTCCATACATACGTATGTATGGGTGTGCCTGCATATATATGTATGTATGTGTGTGTGTGTTTATGTATGTATGTGCATATGTGTGTGTTATATTGCTTGAATGCAGCCCGCATTAAATTCATTTCTCGCTGCGTGAAACTATGAAAATCCATGAGAGCGAAAAGCACTTCAACAACAGCAAGAAAAACAACAAAGTGGTGCCTTGGCGAGAGCAAAAAGCACCCAACTTAAGCCACAAAAAGATGCTACAACAACAATGGAATTTGCCGAAAATCTTAATGCTTAAACAACACGGAGAATTTAGCGAAAAACTTAAACTCTTGAAACACAAAAGACTGCCCCAAAAAACGCACCAAAAAAGGTCAGGCAACCAGCTAAAATACTAAACACTGAAGTCGCTCTGAGGACAAAGTAAAGGAACCAACAAAAAAAAACAAAAATTAATTATTCACAAGCACATTAACTGGTCTTCAGGTTTTAAGGTATTTTCTTTTACATTGCATCTGATGATGCCGTAGCACTGCAAATGGCATGAGTTTAGAGTAAAGCAGCTTTGAAGCTTACCTCTTTGAAAAAAAGACAAAGGAAACGATGGTTTGATGGTTGACCGGGTTATTAATTGGGAATCATTTCTGGAATAATATGAAAAACCAAATGAAAAATATTAACTTCATCATTTCATTTATCATTTGAAGCAAGATACGAAAAGAAAAGTGATTATTTTCTCAAATATTTTCATTTACAAGTCTTCATTTATAATGGCTTCCTTTTTATGAAAAGCAACAATTTGCTTTGCCATTTCTTGGCATCAGGATTGGTAATTCTATTGCAAGTGACACCACCTGAAAGTATGCGACATTTTAATTACTCTTCAACTTTCATTTGCCATCACATCAGTCACAACGTTGAGCGGTATTTTTTGTTATCTTAGCGAAATACAGCTAATTAACAGGTTGTTTTTTTCGTACTTTTTCTCACCTTCGCTGTGATTATTTTCAAATTTTCCGTCGTCAACGTGAAGGCGACAAAAAATCCAGGAAAAAGGATAAAGAAATAAAAGAATTAAGTAAAAATCACTGCAGAGTCCTTGCTCTAAATGCAAATTAATAATTTCGCAGGAGCTCCGCACCTCTTTACATCTATCGCCCCCCGGGCACTCCCTCTGCGCTGCCCCGGTTGGTGCAATCAACAGCTGCGGTAATTTTCACATTTCACATAATTTTGTTTGAAATTCCTGAAGCACTGCTGCTGCTGCTGCTGCTCCTGCCGCGGTTTGCTTTCGTTATCTCGTTCTTCTCATCCACAAGTGCGCTTCCACCCCCCCCCCCCCCACAGCGACACGTGCAGCCCGCAGCAACTGCAATAAAAGCCATTGAAGCACTGACATTTGAGTGCAGCGCTGAAGTAGTTGTGACAGTCGCTGCAACTGTTGTTTCTCTGCTGCGACTGTTGCCGTTGTTGTTGTTGTTGTTGTTGTTGTTGTTGTTTTTGTTATTTCTGTCACTGCTACTGTCACTTGTGGGTGCAAATCACCTGCAGTTAAAAGGACTTTCTTTCGGAATAAAACACGAGTGGCTGCAGTAATTTTAAGTCGCGACATCGTCTTGGCTTTTAATGAGGTTCGCACCGATTCGAGGCGGTTGAAAAGGATTTGAAACTCTCTGAACGAAACTCGGCGGTTTTTGCTTCCTTTCAACGGCAGATAGATTTAAACTTTGCTTTAAACTTATAAATACGGAAGTTTTAAGCTGCTCTAATTAATGTCAAGCGATGAGGGTGACATCTACTCGTACTTAAAGGATGATAAATTAATCGTGGGAAATGCGGAGAAAACTCTTTTCTTTCTTCTCAATTAAGAGATGTGATGTTATCTTCGCCTCCTTCCCTCAATCGCTCTCGGAGAAAATCAGAAAAAGCGCCTAAGACTATGTAAAAAATTCATTAGCGAGTATGAAAACAAAGTAATGAAAATGAGAAAGAAAACGAAACACAAACAAAGGCAGCCGCGCCCACGCACATTTAAATAGACTCAACAACAGGCTGGAAGAACATTCGAAGACATCAACAACACACAATTTGGACATCTTCATCTCGTCCCCTCGAATGTTGGGTCAATTTATGGGCTCAAGTCTTGTAGACTTGATTTGGGCATCATTCATTTCCGACCGAAGGCCGAAACGTACTTCATTTGAGTAGTTCGTAAAATTGATGAAGAGTCAGAACATTGTACCTTCCTTCTGTCCAACATCCAGGGTGGGAACGTCTGCTTTGAATGTTATTATTAACTTGTAATTCATGACTAGAAGTTGGAAGCTGGGACATTTTTAGGCCAGAACGTGATCACTGAAAATTGAAGACATGGCATGGAGTGTATCTGTGTGTGTATTTGTGTCTATAGCTCTCTGTGTGTGTGCATGTTTACGTGACTCAATGAACAGCAATCGTCCACCAGAGGCAGTCCAATAAAAATAAAGTCCGGAAATAAATATAGATTGCTTTAAATCTGACCGAGCCTGAGCTAGTGATGAGCAGATGGAGAACCATCGTCAGGGGGGAGAGACGAGGACTGTAGATAGATAGAAATCACGTAGCTTCACATCAGGTTGCACTCGGCATAGAATTCAATGATTGTGATTGCATACCTTGAGGCGTTTCCTAATAAGGAGACTCAATTAAAATCTTCGGAAGCTTCTGAAATCACCAGTAATTCGAAGAGTTTTAAGAACTTTCTATATTAGATGATATACAAAGACATGATAATTGCGAACTGATAAAGAGTGCAATTTTCTCGAAAGAGAGAGTGAACAAGTATTGGAATCGTCTCTTAGTTCTCACTAATAACCAATAACTAAATCAGAGATAAGTTCATCTTATTTCTTCCCTTCAACATTGCTAAATTGTTCTCTGTGAACATCACAAAGTTTGTTCGATAGGTCTGAATAAAATCTTAGATATAATAAACAATAATAATAAAAATATCATGCTGCATTATTATTTATTTATAATAACCGAACACTACAAACTCTGATTATTTTATCAAACTGTTTTCAAATGCAGCAGCTCGACAAAATTTGATTGCTTCCATATGAATGAATCGATTCCATTCGCCAAAATAATGACCGCAGCTTGCTCAAAGCGAAGACGAGTTTATCTCGTAGTTTATCTCCCTCATATCGAGAAAAGCGACATCGAGAACATAAAATAAACACCAGCAAAAGCAACTTCCTGCAAGTTGTTGCTTGTGGGTGTGGCAACCAGCTCGATAAACTACAACAAATTATCGCAAATTGGCTGAAATAAACGCCTGACATCGACAGCGGCAAGGAACCAACGCATGAATGCTTGAATGAATTCATAATCGAAGGCATCTGATTAGATTGCTTGTGATGCGAGGAGTATCAGCGCCTGACCGGAGGCGGAAACCGTTTGACTACAGAGCCGTCCGTGACAATTGGACCGAAAGCACATAAAGACACCTCATGGCATGAATGTTGTTGTTGATAAATTAACATGTGTTCAGTAACGCTGTGATGGTGAATTCCAGTTCTGTTCCAGTTACTCGAAATTGAGTAATTTTTCAACGCGTTAATTTTATCCTTTGATTGGATATATTTTCAAACTCGATTTGAAATCGGTTTCAAGCAAACAGTTTTTTAAAGAGCTCAAGTTAGATGCATTGCCCTGATTTTTAATTCACAATAAAATTGTATGGTTTGTAATTAAATCGTATGGAAGCGAAAATATTGATAAGAAAGAAAATAAACATTTTGATAAGGCACCAAAACTTCCCTGAAAGATTGCCGGAAACAACCCATAAAAATTGTGTACCATAAAAATGCACATTTATTAAAATGCTTGCTGAAGCATAAAGTTGATTTTTTAATTCAATTTAACATTTTTTATCTGACAGCAGTCAGTTTAATCTTTTTTTTTTTTTAATTTGGCTCCTCTCGACTCCTTTCGAGGATTTCCGCCAGAACAGCCAGCCAACCGGAAGAGGAGCAAACGCCATTAGGAAAAATGAGAATGCATTCAACACTCACACTTACACTGACACGTACAACAACAACAACAAATACAACGCTCATAATCACAGCACAGAAAAAACTCCAACATTTAAATCAAAATAATAATTTCTTCTCTCCCTCCCTCCCCACCCTCCTCCCTCCCAACACACTCCTGAAGCTTGGCAAAGCGTTTCGCGTTCGCTTGGAACTTAGCTCTAATGTTGCAGTGAAATTTTTACAGTTTTGAATTCCATTTTTAAGCATTTTCGTTTTTTATACTCTTTCTTCTCGCTTTTCTTCTTAATTCTCTTGGAGTTTTTTCTTTCTTGAACACTCTTTACACTTCGAAATAGTTTTCTTTTCAACGCTTGTTTGAAAACCCTTTCAACGCTTCAACCATGTTTTTTTCATTTCCGGCAGATTTCATTTTTTTCCTGCAGGTTTTCGGTTCTTCGCCAATTTTTTTGTGTTTATTGTTGACTTGTGTTGTTGTTTACTACTCTGCGTAAAGAGTTGTTGTTGGTTCGTTTTTGTTTATAATTTCTTTCTTTCGAAAAATTTCACTATATAACGAATTCTTTTCACGAATCGCTTTGAGTGCGCACAACTCTTTGATCGCTCAGCACGTTTGAGTCCATTTTGACGCTGTACGGAAAACCAATAAAAACGAAGCTATTTTTACTATATCGGTTACGATATCTTTTTTGTTTGTCGGCAACTTTTTCGCCTGCAAAAACTACAAACGAATTCCTTGAAAAATAGTTACATGAAGAGCCTGCGTGGCCCAGCTGAGGCCCACCACTAGAACTGCATAGAGTGTGAGTAGGAGAGGGGGAAGAAAGGGGGAGGAGGAGGGAAAAAGGTTTGAAGCACATTTTAACGCATCGGAAGCTCTGTAGAAGTAGAAAGTTAAAAAAACATGCTCAATCGAAATGCAGATCGGGCTGGCAGTCTGAAAAGATTGATATACCATCTCTTGTATGTTGATTGTTGTTCTTGTTTGATTGCCCAGCGAAACTCGGCTTCCTTCTGGGAAGTTGGGCTCATAGCAATGGTTCTGGCCTTAAAGGTTCTGAACTGTGAATACGAACCGTATTTTTGAAATTTTTCCAAAATAGAACTTGTAATTCTGTGTGAGTGTGTGGCAAGCTTAATTAAATTCCACTCTCTCAACGTTTCTCGAATTTTATTCTTATTTAATCAAAGTCACTTAAGCCAAAGCAAAAGCTTTTGGAAAAAAAAAATACAAAATTATACTTTTCAGTTGGGTGGCATCGCTACACATAAACACATACATTCACACTGTCTCACACTCTCACAAACTATGCTCATATGATTCATCAAAATATGTCAATTTTGCTGCAACTCGTTCTCAGTGCTCAGTGCTCAGTGCTGCTTCTTCTACTTTTCCTTCTTCTTCTTCTTCTTCTTCTTCTTCTTCTTCTTCCTCTTCACTTTCCTGCTCTTCCTCTTCCAGTTTCTCTCTCTTTTCTTGTTCTTCTCTTTACTCATCTGCTACTTCTTCTTCCGCATTCTTCACTTATCTCCACACTGAAGTTTCAAATTTATTGCATTCTCTGACATTCTGAGTAATTGACTGACTGACTGAGTGACGTACTGACTGACTGACTGACAGATTGATGAAGTTTTCCTAGCAGTGTGCTGAGTAATCGAACCGCATCGATCATGAAGCTCCTTAAGGATGAGACTGCACCAAGAGCAACGACAACAACAAAAACAATGCTCCATCAGAAACACAACAATAATGATAACAATAACAACAATAAACACAACACCAACAACAACAACAATAGCAGTGACTTCTAACAGCCCCTTTCATATCCCAACTCAGTTCCGCAGAGAAGACTGGAGTATCATCCAACCCACCACATCGTGGCTTATAAAATATTTATGCCGCCATCTTTTCCACGCATCACGCTGACATTGAATGATGCTGACACCCTCCAACTCCTCACCCCGCCACACTCCCCCCGCCCCCCACCCTCCACGAGGGGAATGAAAAAGTTTCATTTGTTCCTTATTTATTTTACGATTATCAACTACTTTGCCCTCAATCGTCCAGAAAATGTTGCTCGTTGCAGTTGAATTCTCGATGATTGTAGCATCAGTTCTCTTTGCTTCTTCCTCTCCTTCTTCCCTATCTTCTTCTTCCACTCGTTGTTTCTATCCCCCGGTCTGAGTTTATTTATTAACATTTATAACCATTATACTTGGCAATGAATCCTTGCAGATCCTCTGCTGCTCTGATGCTCATGTTGCTGTTGCTGATGCTGACTCTCATGCTTCTGCTGCATACACATCAATCCTCGCTGACTTGATTGCTGATGTTGTCTGCAGTTTACAAGTTATGAATTTATGACAAGCTCCAAAGTTGAAGAAAGCTTTATTTTGAGAAAAGTGTTTGTCTGCTCCATGATGATGCATTCGAAGATGCAGAAGTTTACAGATTATATCTTCAACACAAAGCAAACCGTCGATTTTTTTTTTGCTCGTATTTTGAGCAAATATTATTTCAATATTTTGACAGATGAAGAGCTACAAAAGAGCCGCCCTTTTAAAGGCTACTTAAGACTTTTTACAGTCGAAGTTTTTTAAAGTGGGGTGTTCTTGTAAAAAATACGCTTTCGAGAGGAAGAACGCAGAGAGCGGAGATGGTGGAAGGGTTAATATTAATAAACAGGCATGTTTAGATAGGGTCATCTACTCGTTGTTAGTGTTGTTGTTTTTGTTGTCATTCACAAGTAGTAAGTAAGTAATTCCAGAAACAACTTGCCATAGTTGAAGAGAAGAAAAGTTCTACCGTAATGTTTTAGATAGAATCGAAAAAAGGACCACGAGAATTCATTATAAAAGAGTATTTTGCATTTCTACTTTAGTTGAATCCGAATTTAATTAAAATTTAAAATGCGCCATAAATACAAACAAGGGATTGCCTAAGAATACAGCTCGAAAACCACAGCAGAGTGAATTAAATGCACTTCCGCTGAGGGTACTGAAGCACCTGCAAACTATCACAACAAAGCACAGCTATTTAAATACACTGCGAACCCCCCTCCTCGCCCCACCGGTTTGACCCTACACCCACAAGGCAAACGATCCACAGCAGAAGTAGCAAAGAGTTACAGTTGAAAGCTTCTCGCTGCCCTCTCCCTCTCTTCTTCTCCCTCCCCTTCCCGTTCATCCTGAGGGCGGATGGCTTTCACGTAACACAATATATGCGAACATCAGCTAAAGTGAATTTATGCAGCTCCCAGAGCCTTGAGGTTAGCCACCGGCAAACCCCCTGCTCCCGCCCGATCCAACTCCCACGAATACTCGTTGTTTCCATTTTATGACCACTGTGTTGCATTGGAAAACAAAAACACGTAAGCATTATTTGGTTGTTTATGTTTTCAGACATGCTTCGATAACTTATTCCTCCGCTTCCTCTTCTCCTTCTTCTTCTTCTCATTCTCTTCCACCTCTCTTTTGCCTGATCCCATTCTTTTCGTGCTTCTTTTGTTTATCACTCTATCGCTATCGCTGACCGACGGTGCAGAAACGTAACCTTAGAGTATATGTGGGTGTCTGTATGTGAGTGTCTGTATGTGGATGCAAGTATGTGTGTGTGTGTGTGTGTGTGTGCAAATCCATAGCACCGTATTTATTTGTTTACTGCATCATCGAAACTTGTCCAATAATCATAGACGGGCGAGTAGACCGGAAGAAGAAGCTATTAATTCGTGCAGTCGAAAAGGTGCTGAGACCGACATCGTGATCGGTGGGTGGGTGGGTGGATGGGTGAGGTAAGGAGCTTCGGATAGATAGATAGTTAGATATGTTCGCATAGCCGTGAATAAATTTTGCACACTGGCCAAGGCAATTAATTTACACAGCAACAAATTGCAATGTCTACTTATGGACAACTACTAACTACTCGTATCGACTCTGAGCTGAAACTCAGACTTATGTACTACTTCTGGGTTTGCGAATATTTATTAACCAACAAACGGGCTCAATACACGGAATACTACAGAAAACTTCTCATTGAAATGAGTCACGTTAAATATGAGGTCACGCACACGAACTCTCCAGTGCTCCAGAAGAATACTCTGTCCCAGAAACACTCTGTATACATTTAATACTCAACTCTACTGCTTATCCTGAATGAAGGAAATCTCTATAAAGGTGGCGCATTAAATTGCGTACTTTTAGAACTTCAGGCATGTAAAATATATCTAAAAGTAACACCAATGAATTGTAATTTATCATTTATCTCCACGACCTCTAATCTTCAGTAAACAGATAGATTAGTACCTTCAGTTATCAGCACTGATTTAATGGGTCAAAATTTCTGTATTTAATGCTAAAGAACCAATTATTATCTGCCTCATTATCCGTTCTTATAGTATTCTTGTCTTCAAAAGGACTGTGTATTAATTAATGCAAACTAAGGGAACTTTTTATTAATCCTTTAATAAGAATTACTCTTTCGTTTGTTGTTTTCATAAGCCAAGACTGGAGACCTTCCTTTTCGAGTATTTCCAATAGTTTTTTCGACAGTTTTTAGTTCTCCCAGTTACCTTAAAAGTAACTTAAATAAGAACTCAGAATTAAATATTATTTTGTATTATTTATGGTTGATTTTATTTCTCTTTTTCTTTCCTTTTCAAATTTATAATAATTTGCTTTTTTTCTTATTTTCCATTAATACTTTTCCTACGCAATAATGACTTCAGCATTTTTTTTTTTTTTTTTTTGTTGTACCCCTAAAATCAATTTCATTCAACTTCCTTCCACAAACTTTGCTTCTTTTTGTACAATCTAGAGCACACTTAAAAAATGAATAACTCGCTTCGATTTACAAAACGAATAACTAAGAAGTTTCGAGTGGATGTTGAAAATGTTGCAAGCAACAATAAACAGCAAACAACAGAAAAACATTTATTCCATTCCTTGTCAGAGAAGAAGTTCAGCAGGAGAATTATTTGTGCTGCCCTCTCTTGGCAAAGTCAACACTTCTTCCATGTTTTTTTTTGGCATTGATGACAGAACAACGGAAAACGATGGAACGACGAAACCGGCGAGGTGTAAAGGGGAGAAGTGGGAGCAGAGTGAAAATGGACATTTCAACAGCAACAACAAAATAAACTGAAATTGAAATTGAGAATAGAATTAAGATGAGAAAATAAAGAACGAAAAAAGCACTTCCTGCATCTTTTGCACACTTTAATGAAATGCAATCGAAAAAATGTGCAAATGTGCGAAAAATGTGCAAAAAAATGAATTAAAGTGAAAAAGGGGTCGCTCTGAATTTTCAATAATTTCAGCTTTTTCAATACAATTTTAATAATGATAGAAACACTAAAAAAATTAAACTTAAATGGAATTTCATAGAAGTGACATAGAAGTGACTCATGTCACTGCACATGCTACATGTACCGAGTGTCTGGACTTATTTTGAGAATGATATTGCGAACATTGAATTTGCTTTGTAAAGCGACAACAACAACTACAACATTCTAGATGTATATGGAACATAGAACTTCAAAGATTTGGCTTCTTTTCGAGCTTTAATTAAAATGTGTCAACAAAATGCTGCTTCTTAAAGTGTTTTTCAAATCGTTTCGTTTTTCGTCGTCTTACAGCAATGCAAACAAACACATTCGCACACTCACTCACACACACATATTTATAAACAAACACCAACCCTCTCACACAGATCAAGAAAACAACTCATGCTGCTTGTGTTGCTGCTTGCTTAAGTGTTGGCTGCTATTTTAATAAAGGAACGAGCAGCAACTCATGGAAGCAGCATACAAAAATGTCCCAAAAAGTCAGCAGATTCCCCAAACTGTTCCTTCGAAGAGTTCCGCTTGCGTCCCCCTTGAGTCCAGAGATCACTTGAGTTGAAATTGTTCACAATTTAAACGAAAAACTAACAGCTTAAAATAAGAAAATCCATCGATCGAGATGCAGCAACCAGCAACAACATCAGCAGAGTCTGGACTGCATCGGAGAAGGGCTCTTGTTGCATACTGCTGACCTGTTTCGTTAGTTTATTTGATGTCAACGAAACGTGTTGGTTGTCTACACAATTAAGTACCCTGGAACTGAATTTACAACAATTTGAAATGCCTTTTTTTGGAGGTCTGAACGCGAATTCGCTCTAGAAGCACATTTTTGTTGGTGACGGAAAAATGTTGATGGGAATTTCTAAACAAGAATAAAACTGAAACAACTCTATTGGAAGAAATTTCTTCTGCCCTTTTTTGATAGATAACAACGTGAACGAGTAACGAAGTGAAGAAGAATAAAAAACAAAGCAGTATCTCGTAGAATTAACAGTGTTTAAAAGCGTGCCATTTTCTCAAAGCTCGTTTTTGCAATTTTCTTAAGAGTTTCAAGAATAAATGAATGATTTGAAAGCGTTTTCCTGAAGCAGCAATTGTACTGAAATCTTTATTTTTTATTGCGGTATATTAAAGTACAAAGGTTCCTTTGCACACGTTTGCTGCACACGCTTTCCACAGCACCGTTGAGCACAACAACCAAAGAAGCATAAACAACGTATAAAAGGCACCAAAAAAAAGGCAAAAAAACCCAACGATGATAAATAAAACATAAAACGAAATTATTTCGTGCAAAGACGCAGTCAGTCAAGTTGCGAAATGGACCACGCAGAAACTGAATCACCGCAGCAGCACAGAATCGGGCAGCAACATCGGGCGAAGGCGGCGAAACATCCGGCGCGATGGTGCAGGTTATGTTTATAAAATTCCCGTGTCGGAAAATTAAAATGCGAACGAACTTTGCGGAACTTTTCAATTATATTACTCAAGCAGCTCAAGGAATCAGCAACACTTTCAGTGCTCAAACTGAGTTGCAAATCTGCGTTAAGGTTTCCCTTGTTTTCCTTTAGACCACCGCAACCCCCGCACAACACTTGCCACTTCCCTGTTTAGCCAGTGTTAAGAGTCTGCATTTCTTGCAGCGTATTTGGAACGCAACGCAATTCATTTAAGCCCAAAAGTATGCAGTAATTTTTTGCAGCTCGAACGTTTCACTCTTAAGACGCAGTTGAGCAAAAGAAAAGAAAATGTTTTATGTTTTGTTGCATGTCGGTCGGTTGCACACAGAAACTCCTTTTGCACTGGTTCACAACACCACAGAAACATGCACCTCTCGGTGGGGGGGGCGGAGAGGTGAGTGAAGTCTAGAGCGATCTGGTCATCGCTCTGGGAATGCTGCAACACGAAGTGAAATTAAATTGTTGATGGCAGCTGAAGACGAAAACTTTTAAATTATTTTAATTGCAGGTGCAGCAGGCACCGAAGAGGGAGTGATGAAGAGAGGGTGCTGAAGAAAGTGAGTGTTTCCGAAAGCAGCACAAATGTTTATGCTTAAAAAATTAAATTACAAATCTGTGGAAAACAGTTCATATTGCAGCAGTTTTGGTTACAAACTCGGAGAAATTCCACCAGCACCCGCTCAATCATTCCATCCAGAATGCAAACACTCACGCATTCACATCGCAGAAAAAGCGTGACGAGTCTCAACTCAATCCTTTCGCGTAAAATAAATATAATTTCAAATTTCATTTCATGCTGCGTTATTTTCAACTTAAGGGAAACAAAAACGTAGCGCAGAAAAACAAATCACGAACGCATATTTAACGCAAACACTGTGTTAAACATACATACACACACACTTTGACACACACGTTGACAAATTATGTAGGTCTTTATGTGTTTGTATGCCAGCGCCGTTTTGCAATTAAGCCTCCTCTCCTCCATGTTGGCCACACTATTGGTGCTCACCGATGCACAGTGGGCAAGTTTGTTAAATTTTACGTGTGCCACATTTAGGAGAGGTTTTTGGTGTTTCCCATAAGCTTATTTGTAAGTTGTTGTTGTTGTTATGGTAGGTGCACCACCGTCATAACATTATTATTGGTCGTTATTTCTGAAAGCTGACCACTGTGCCGATTCGCACCAACAAACTCAACCTACACAATGACACACATAAGACACAATGTCCGTTTTATTGCACATGAGATCCAACGAGAAACCAACGAAAACGAGGACGCAAAAACGTGTACCACTTGAAATAGCGGCAGCGATAGTTTTATTCCCAAACGTTAAAAAATTTCATCTCGCAACACATGTTTGGAAAAGAAGCAACCAGCTACGCTAACTGCCAACTCTGTTAAACTGTTACAATGGTCATTTGAAGAACCGGCTGACGCATTAACAGCCTGAAAGTACGTATATGTAAGTGTGCATGGGAAAATAAGGCTGGCGAGTAAAATGGTGCAATTAGAGTTGGAACAGCGCTGCGTGAAAACTTGCAATTATGTGCAATGCTAAAGATGTGCAACAGCAAAGCAACAAAGGAGAAGAGACGCAGGGAAACATGAAAAGGTTCTTTGTTTGCTGTCCAAATAAAAATGTTGCCGATGTTGGTCTTACGTGATAAGATTTCTACAAAACCTCCGTTCCTTTCACTACCCTTGCTTTTGTTTTCTTTAGAACAGACCATGTTAAGCGGCCATTATAACTCTAAAATAATAAAAGCGTTAAAAACCAGAACTTAGAAAAGAGTAAAAATTTCCTTTATTATAACTGGTACAAAAATATTTCCGATTATAATAAAAACTTCTATGCAACACAATCTCTGCATTTGTTAGTCCATAATGTCTCTTCTCCACGCACACTTTATGTCCAGGCGACACGCTTTCGCGCATATTTTGGACGCTCGGCTTTGTCCAGGGTCACCGAACGCTGACTTTGAAGTCGTGGCGAATCCATGTCGCCGCGTGCAGAAGTCAAATCCTGCCAGCCGTCTAGATTGAGATTCGTAAAGGAGTTGGTCACCTTAGGCAAGTTCGGATAGAAAGGCACAGCTGTTGATGATGACGCATTTCCCCTGGCAGCAATCGCATCTAGAGCAGTGGCCGATTGACATTCACCCTCACCCAGCGATATTTCGTCCACTTTCGCTCGCGGAGAGTCTTCTTCTTCCTTCATCAGCTGCTTTAGTTTTTCGTTCGAACTCTCAATGGACGACAAATGCGTTGCCCGCAGCTCAAGGAGATCCTGCTGCTTCTGCAGATTGCCATTGAGACGGGTAGAGAGCGCGCACTGTGCTTCCTTCAGCACCTGCTGCACGTCATGGTAGCGCTCCAAATGTTGTGCCTGCCAGCACTCCTCCAAGCGACTCAGATTGGACTTGGCTTCGGACTCGTACATGGTTTCGATCTGAGAGATAGTGAGGTCCTCAATCTGGAGCTGCTCGTTGTAATTACTAAGCAGTTGATCGATATCAGTGCCGTTTGAGACGTAGGCCTTGATGCGCTGCAGTAGGCTGATGATGAGTTTGGTCTGATTGCGGAAGTTCTCTGAACGTTTACGAATGTACACCTTGACCTTCTTCAGATTGTAGGCCTGCGAAATATCGTCTCGTTCGAGGACTACAGCTGAGCTGTCGATGAGCAGATCGAGCTCCTTTTCCAAATCCTTCAAATGAGTGCGTACTTCTGCTTCCTCTTCTCTGAGAAGGTCGCTCTCGCGCTGCCGTTCCTTAAGCTGATCCATATGGCGATCCTGTAGAGCGCGAATCTCTTTGATTTCTTGCTCGCGAATTTCCTGGCGCTCTTTCTGCACCAGTTCGGTTTTGCTGATCTCCTCCTGCAAACGTAGCTTTCGCTCCTGTGAAATGGCTTCCTCCTTCTCGCGTGCCATCTGATCTTCTACCTGACATAAAGAAATAATGACAAGAATTAGGATACTTTAAATTTGAGTAAGTAAGAAAATAAATGTGTGAACTAAGGCACTGATTTGTTTTTACCTGCTTATCCAGCCAATTCAGCTTCGCCAAGACCTTGTGATCCGACTTCGAATCAAACAAAAGGTTCTCGTCATCCACTCCGTGCCTCAAGCGGCCGTAGAGTTTCGCCTCCAGCTCCAATTTTCGCTTCATCTGTTCGCGCTCCTTAGCGGTTTTGTCGATCTTCTCCAACGTTTCCGTGTCAACCGGATGCTTTCGCGACCTCGGATTTTCAAATTCCTTCATCTCCAGGTCCAGCTGAGCCTTCTCCTTACGGAAGAGTTCGCCCAACCGATGGCGTCTCATTTCCAACTGATCCTCCTTGTCTTTCTTCTCCTTCGATTGCTTCAATTGCTCCTCGGCTTGTTGGTAATACTCAGGATTGGTCCAGCTCCCAAAACGACTGGTCACTTTACCCCAATGATCATAGTAACGACTGACGGCGGCCGTGCGCTCAACGCGCTGCTGTTCGATCTCACGCCGACGTGCGTAGGCGGCATTCAGTTGATGCGCTTTTAACGACATATCAGTTGGTCTGAGAGAATAAATGATGGGGGAGAATAAACGATTATTAAAGACGAAAACTTATAGGAATGAAGAAGAAGGATAAGAATAGGGATAAATTAAAAAGGAATTTTTAAAGTCCACGCCATTTAAACCCCACACTTTTGTCCGCCAAGTTTGGGTCGTCTTTAAACAGCTCGCAAGTTGGATGGTGAGACCGAACCATCTCTGCGTGTATACCAGCACGCATCCCCCCTCCCGCATTTTAATATTCAAATGAATGACATTAAAACTCCATTAGATGACAACAACTCTGTGTGGAATTTTAATATACTCCAAAGACTCGGGGAGTAGAAAAATACTTTGAGAAAATTTGGCTCTTCTCTACATCACTTCAGGTGCTTCCAAGCATTGCGACTCCACAGAGTAATTGAATACAAAGGGTGATGTGGGCGAATGTGAGTGGTGCGGTGGCAGTGAGGGATAATTAGTGGGGAAGCATTCGTGCTGAGACACTACTTCCGCAGCCGAAATTTTGAGGTTCGCAATGGGAATCACTTAAAGCGGTTGGCAACGAGCGGGATAAGAATGAGTGGAATGAGGTGAGAGATTAGATAGAGATACAATCAACGGAAAGCAAAAGTGTGCAACTTAAAAAGTCTTCACTTCCACGGAATTTAAATTTAAGAAAATAGAACACGACACGGAATAAGTTCGCAGTCCGGAGGGTTTAGACAGCACAGAGCAACTTGAGCTTCATTAGAGAATCGCGGTTAATTAAACCAAGACAAACATTAAATTTAAATAAGAAATTTAAGTCACTGAAATTCAAGTCTTACAAATCCATCTTTCGTTAGTTTTTCTATTTTTTTTTAAAGTCGTTTTTTACGCCAAATCGTCTCAAAACTTTAGCAAGAGAAATGGCGGAAAACTAAAAAAGGAGGAGGAACAGCTGAGTAGATACATTTGCAGATACTCGCAAAAGAAAAAAAATAGGAAGAAAACCCAAGTGATGATTCTTTTTTATGAAATAAGTAACTAAACGTCAGCCAGATCCCATTACATAGTAGCTCTTCTTCGCTTCGCGAATGGATGGAGGAATATGTTTTATGTCCCTTGTTTAGGGGACCAAGTCTTCAGTGAATGAAGTCGAAAAACTGGGGCATTATCCTTAAAACTGAGGGTGGAATCCAAGGGTAGGAATCCAATCTGAGGACACACAAAGCACAAAGTATTTCTTTAGTATTCCAATGTTTTCCGTTCGTAGAAAACTCAAACCAGCGAGGCATTTCGCACTAGAGTCATGCTCGTACATGTTCATTTTGGGGGTGACATCGAAGTTTGATTCCCGGCGAGTGTTTCTAAATTCATCAATCTTTTTGTCATCCGCGAAAAAACAAAACAATCCTTCAATTGCCAAACTGAACACTTCCAATACCAGCATTTACAAACTCACGCACTTAATCACCGAAACTGGCACAACAGATACTCTCAGCCCCCGACTCTGCCTCATCGTTTCTCGCACCTGCCAACGCAAACAAAGCCAATTTAAAATCAGTTTTCATTCTTCCCTTCATTTTTTGTACCTTCACAGTACCACCGCCTTGGGACCAGCAACCACTGCAACGGAATTCAATTTGCAAATAATGCCTCGCACCACTGGACTGGTTGCACCATCAGATCTAAGATAGCGCGATGAATGGCATCGGAGCTGCTGGCTGCAACCCTGCGCTTTGTGATCATTCATCATACGTTGGCGCTAAAGGCGATCCCATCAAAAGAATCGTGGTTGTGGGACGACTTCGATTATAATTTTCCCATCAGTGGCAGCTTAGAGGGTGCTAAAATTTATGAAAGGTTACCTGGACGAGTTACCTGCACTCGTCTGTTAGATTATAATTCACAAAGTGTGGGAGTGCTTTTAATCTGCGTCTTTTAAACGAGCAAAACACACCTCGAAAGTGGCTGGGAAACTAGTAGAGAAGAAAAACTCAACCCAGAAAGATACACTGTCACGTTTATTCAATGGAAGAGGCGTTTGAGAGCGCCTGAAGGCACGTAAGTGCAAGACTCCTATGGCTATTTTAGGAAGTCACCAAAGATTGATTTTTTGGATTGACTCCGTCGAAAAATTACTATAAATGACTATAAACTCCATAGAGGCTGTATAAGATTCATTTTCCCGTGCATATAAAAATACCCTGCAAGACCTAAGGTTTAATTTCACTTCAAACAACCCCGATTTGACCTGATTTCAAAATCCGACCTTTATTTCTCTTATGAATCTTTACCTAAATATCTCCAAAGATTTCAATTCTGTCAACGCATCATGTTAAATTACTCACTTTTTGTCCCCTTTTTTATTTAGTTTTCGTTTTATTTTGCTATAATTTTTTTTTTTTTCTACTGCTGTTTGAATTTCTGAAGAAGACTAAAAAAGAACAGAATTTCTGTTGAGTAGAGTATAAAACATTAAAAATTCCCGAAAAAGAAACCAAAAATCGTAGCTTTTACACAACCCACTTGTAATTTGAAGGGTATTTTAAGCGTGGTTGTTGCGCCCGCATTTATGCTTCAGATTTTCCTGAAGTCCTGAAATATTAGCAACGCTTACTTGCTAAAAAAGCTGTGAGATGAAAGTTATGCAAAAAAGCTGTGAGATGAGAGCTTTAAAATTACAACCGTTTTATAACGCCTGAAAGAATGCACAGATACGAAGTTGATGCACAGAGGAAAGCGCCGGGGAAACACTCGTTCAATGCTAATTTTGAAGGGCCCTTGATACTGGTAAAAAGGGCAACATTTTTTTAGAAGAAACCTCTCTAAATTTTTACAAAATTCAACGCTCCTAAAAGCGGGCTTCATAATATATAGTAAATTGAAATCGTTGACGGCAGCGATTCTGGACGTCACACATTATCGTGTTTTATGTAAAAAAATAGAATTAAATGCAAGGAAAAACGTGGACCCGCAGTTGTAAGTAAATTCTATGAAAACGAGAAAACTCGCTGCTTTTAGGATTTTATATTATATAAACAGCTATCATCAAACATTTCGAAGCTACAAGAAGCGAACAAGAATATTGACACCCTTGAGCAATGCATAAAATTGGATTTTCAGGATTTCCAGCTGAAGGCAACGCAATTAGGATGGAAATTTACTGTCAATTTAGTCGTAAATTTCGATCTCCACCCACGACAAAGACTCATTCTCTTCCACTCCGTCCATTTATGCTGCGTTAGACATCCTGCGTGGCCATGCAACCAACTTCGCAGCCACCCCGAAACTCCAGCTTATCTTTCAAATTTATTGGCACACGTCATCATGCATCATTCATATCTTCGTGCTACTCGCGCTTCGATGTTGCGCTTCGGCTCGGCATGCAGGCACCCGCGCCAAGAGCTAAAATAATCGCGTCGTCGACTTTGTTGCTAATTGAGGAGTGAGAAGGATGAGGGGCAGTGTGTGTGTGTGTGTGTGTGAGACGTAAAGCCGAACAAAGCTTAATTTTCAGGTTTTTTTTAGCTGAGTGTTAATGCGTCAACTATATAATCAGCACAGACCTTGCGTTAATTGAGCGCTTAGCGTGAGCAATGTTTGTGGCTGCAGGCGCTCCAATTACTGGACTTCACGGACGACCCGCGAACAGAGCAGAGTTGCAGAGTGACATCGCCTGATAAAATCCCAATAAATTTCAAATTTCAGACGTCACTCCTTTCGACTTCAGCAGACCGAATTCAGCCTTCTTTGAACATGTGTTGAGCAACACTGGTTTGGTTAAGTATCATGAATGAGTGAGAGTTTGAGTGACATAATTATACATCATTCGGAGACTCGCTGCAAAAGTGCAAAACCATCGATGGTATCCATTAGAGGCTGCTGTACATAATCGCGCCGTCATCAACCACACAACCACAGCTTAATATCGCAATCGGCAGATAAAATAGCGCCATGCACGAACACAAATGAAGACGCCAGTTGAGGACATGTGGGACATGTGGATAATCATATACATTCCTAATTTCCCTCTCATCTGGGACACGAATTCTTCGCTTCTCTGAGGCTATCCAAAAACTACCCAGTGTACCAACTGTTTATGTCTAGATGCAGAATTTTCCGCAGTTTTCCGCAGTTCTACACAAGGCACTTGCTTGAAAAGCAATTGAATTTTTTAATATTAAAAGATATCACATGAGGTAGGACAGGAGCGAAAAACAAAAATGTCTGAAATAAATGCAGCTT
This sequence comes from Myopa testacea, assembly GCA_949629155.1. Taxonomy (NCBI): domain Eukaryota; kingdom Metazoa; phylum Arthropoda; class Insecta; order Diptera; family Conopidae; genus Myopa; species Myopa testacea. The sequence continues at coordinate 43,342,357 of OX451345.1, read as the reverse complement.
ACGTCAGGTGAAACGCACAAATGCAATATGTTGGCGCTCGAGTATTGTTTGCCAAGAAAGAAAGAAATAAAAATTTCCATAATGTCAAGCGACAACTCGGGCGAATAAGTTGCAAAGTAATATTTATTCTACGACAGCGCAACCGAAGCCGTGCAGGACTGGAAGACGCGCCTTCCCGAAAGATTGAGATCACCACAGACTCGAGACGTCCTGCGTCGCCAGCAGATGTGGCTTAAAATATGGAATGTCAGTACATGGCAGCCAACACACAAGTGACACACACAGGAACACACAAGAAGTGGCGGAGTACGAACAGAAGGCGTAAACTTTTCCAATCCCATGCAATCAAGGTATAAAAATTTAAATTTCGCATTTTATAGTTGGACTTTATTACTACGTCTCCGAAAGGAATTCAACCTTCTATTTGGGCCAAAGCTAGTTTTAGCTCTGTGTCGAGTGCGTGTGGCCGGGGTGTGACAATGCAAAGTGTGGCAGACGTGAGACAGATTTACATAGCTCACTAGTTGGGAACCAACGCCTTACCGCTAACCCCTTATATTAGAGTGGATGGGCAGCCATGGAGTTGTCAGGGATAAGTTTACCGCCCAACACAGAGTAATGACCACTGTTGGGTCGCGACAAACTAAAGGAGAAAGGCAGGAGATCGAAGAATACCAACTACAAACCTCTCTACCACAGGTACTTCGAGATGATTATGTTGGCTGTTTTGCAGCGGAATCAAGGCGGGAGAACTGTGAGAGAAAACCAGGATACAAGAAAGTTTGCTCGTTTTTTTGTGACTATTGTAACTTACATCAGAGTCGAGCGAATTGAATTAGAAATACCTTCATTCGAATGTTGACTGCTTGCAATTCAACTGGGCCCAGGACTGTAAATAGGAAAACCGCATTTAAACTAGTGAGAGGCAGGGAAGAGCTGAATAATACTGCTAATGTTATTAATGATTGTTAGTTTAAATTAAAATCTTATCTGGTTTTTGCTTGATCATAGAAAAACAGAAGGATGATTATTATTACTTCAAAAATTCGAATTCTGCTTTTAAATTAAAGGGTGTTAATTTAATTTATCCATCTGAGTTCCTTTTCTCGTAAGGATACGAAATGAAAAGAAAAATCAATTTACTAAAACATATTAGTTTCTTCGGAAAACAAACATACTATAACTTTTATTATACTAGTTTTAATTAAAATCTTTAAAGATTTGTATCAAAGAGAGTACGTATTTTTTTCCTTTTCCTGTGTGTCCTTTTTTAGATGTTTAGTTGATGTTAATTTAATTTTATTCTTATCAGATCTCAACAAAGAACGAAAAAATATGGAAATAGAAAGCTTCGGATGATAAAAGAGAATTGAGTGAAATAATTTTTTAACTTGTAACATTTAATTTTTTCATTTTGATTGAAGTGATTGAACCAGCTTCTAATGTGATTAAATAAGAAAATTAAATTAAAATAATCTGCAAAGCTTTTATGAAGACAAAATCTCTCAACACAATCAATTTTAATCTGCCAACGAGCAGAATATTATTCTTTTAGAAATATTGAATTCAAGGATTATTTGGACTTAAATTTAACAGACGGAACATTTTCAGTTACTTACAAATACATACTTAAATTTTATATCCTTTTCATCTTCGTGGTAAACCCTAAGCTACTGATTGAAAGATGAAAACTGACCGCAATACGAGAATATTTCGGTAGAAGTTACTATCTTTTAATAGCTCAACACAATAAAGAAGAGCTCAGAAAAAGTTTCAGTACATCTACACACACACACACACACAGATACCTACATACATTTTTGCTCACACACACTCTCAGGCACCACAGTCTTTCGGTCTTTTCAATTTTCTGTACAATAAATACAATAAAATCATCTTTAGTGTTCATGTATCGAATTTTAGTCCATTCGATAAAAATTTCATTTCAAAAATGATTTCCAAAAGAATTATTTTTCTATGAACTTTTAATAGCTACTTTACAACTTTTACAGCTAGCTTTACTGTACAAATGACAGGCAACTGAACTCTCTTTTAATCGAACTCTGAAGACTTTGCTGATCTCTTACATGAGTATAAATAAACGGAAATCGACAAACGAAGAAGAAATAAAGTTTTAATCAGGATTAAGTTTCTTTTTACTATTTTAGCTTTTGTATTTATCACAGACTTTAGCCTTGTCTATTCGATTGCATTGTTTGGTTGTTGCTGATGTAGGGAAGAACTCCTTAACAAGTTGCAGGCACGTATAATTAATACTTGTTGCTTACTTAATATAAAGCAAGCGTCGAAATTAAGCTAGAAACATTACAGAAAATCTGTCCGTCTGTCAATTATTTATACCATTGCGCACAAACTTCAACGTACAACAAGATATCGGCTGAATTTGCAGGAGGAGTTTGCGGAAGTGTAACAAAAAGTTCTCATTGACGTCAGTAGTTGAGAGAGGGAGAGAGAAGGGAAGAAGCTTCTCAGCGAAAGTCAGCTGCAGGTATTGTTTAAGCAGCTCGAGTTGTTTCCGCAGAACTTTTCGGATGCTGGTTAATTTTGCACAAATACTCGGTTCCTACAATATTTCTATTTTTATTTTTCCATATTTTCTATCAAAGTGACAGAAGTTTTATTTTAGTTAACGTAGTTAGTACAGAGCACATTGTTGCCGAGCAAAGAGAGGCGCCTGAACTGCAACATAGACTTCAGGTAGTTCAAAGAACGCGAGCCGAGAAGGTCGCCTCTTCGAGAATGGATTAAATAAATAATTCTTTCTAATGGAATTTTATTCAAGGAGATAATTTTAATAAAGCTTTCTTGAAACAAAAACTTTCGAAGAAACGGTAAACGGGACGAAGTCGCGGATAATAATCCGCTACCAAGCAATTAGAGGAAACTTCATTTAAGAATATTCTCTGCAAACCTATGATTTTTCTTTCCAATTTAAATCATTAAACAAGTTGCAGAAACTATTTACGGAAACTGCATCGTCAAGAGAAGAACTTAACAATTCTAAAGACTTGAGTAGTTGAGCTAAGAAAACTTCAGAAAATATTCTTAATTAAGAGGAAGGAGATATCATCAAGTGCCAGAGCTCCTTTTATAGTAAATATGGTCATTAAAGCTTATGTACATGTAACCAACACATACTGAACTCTGAATTACCTTAATTATTTTTCACGGTATTTTTTGATGACCTCTCTGATGACCTTTTCGTTTTGCCGTATAAAACGATTGATAATTAATAAAGTTGATCCTTTACGCTAGAATTGAGCAAAAAACAATCGAAGCTCAGAGCTATTTTGATGCTAACGAATGCGAAATTTTATCGACAGCACAGTAATTGAAAATTTTAATTATTCATGGAACAATAAATTGTCATCTCCCGCCGGACAGCAGCATGAAAACAAGTGATGGAATAACAAGTGATTTTCACGCAAATTGATTACTGAATATTCTGGGGATTTCAATTCTTCTGGGCACTTGTTTATAATGCATTAAAACACTGAATACAGTTATTATTTTTGTATTATTTTATAAATACAATAAAATTGCAAATAAATCAGTTGATTACTTTCAATTTAGTGGAAATTCGAAAATTTATTTCGTTTTCTTAATGAAAAAATTGAAAATAATGAAAATTTATGATCATATATTTATTGAAGCAATAATGTCAAAACCAACATTAAATCATCGGGGGGAATTTCATTAATCCGAAGAAATTTCTTTAATAATTCAAAATATTCACGGAACCTCTGCCGAAACGAAACAAAATTTTATTTTAGAATAGAAATTTTATATTCCTATATATTTCTTGAAAGAAGTATTGAGAATTTATGCTGCTAGATTAAAATGAAGAGGTGAAAGTTTGAAAATGATTACTCGAATAAATTACTTTACCATAAACATAGTAAATATTTTTATGGAGGTTGAAAACATTGTTATTCCAAATTCGCGTGGCATTTTCTGAGCGTAAGCCTAAAAGTATGCATCACAAATTGTATGACACTCTCTCTATCTGTCTCTCACTCTCTCTCTCTCTCTCTCTCTCTCTCTTTCTCCCCCTCTCTCTCTCTCTCTCTCTCTCTTAGCGCGCCTTCAAATGCAACCATCAAAACTCTGATTGCTGCCCATTAAGCTTCGAAAGCAAACACACTCCAAATGGAAGTGCTTCGTCGCCACTTGAAAGCTTATCTGGAACGTAGATGAGTACACGTTCTTCCCCGTGTATTGAATGATAAACTAAATAAATCTTGAAAATAAACATCTAACAAATGCGCTTTGCAAATCGATTGTTGGCCACATTATTTACTCCATCGACTACAAAAATAAAAAACTATTATAATATACCACATTAGAAAAAAACCGAAACCAATTCGTTAATTAAACACAATGTTGTTGACATGTTCCCATATTGTTAAGAGAGGCGGCAGATTGAGGGGGAGTGGGGGAGGTGGTGAACCGATCATTAATACAGAAGCGCTACCAACAACTTGTGCTAAGATCGAGTGCTTCAACTATTTTATTAGCTACTCGACGATGAATCAGCAAATAAATGTTGAGTTCTCAGACAAGGAACACTTGAACTTAAAACGGGTAACTATTGAAAGTTAATTTTTGTAACAATTTATAATCAAACACTCGATTGAAGATTATTTCATTAAAAGCCCTCTTTAATATGTATACTATTTTTCTAAATCGAACCGAAGATGTTATCATTTTTAAGGGGATCCACGGCAACCAAAGAACAATAAATTGATTATTATTATTTATAATCCTCAGTTCTGTGAACTATGTAGAACATAGCTGAATATAAAAGCTCTTGAGATAATAATTAATCACCAAATTTTATATGTTGTTTATTTGGTTTTTGAAAAAAATGGTGATTCCCAAGCGATATCGCTAAAGTATTAAATAAATTCTCTTTTTTGGTGTTATCTTGTCATTTTACTGCGAAATGGTTTTGTTTTATTTGTTTTACAGTTTCGTTAGCGAAAGTGGGTCAAAATGTGATGGGGAAAAATTCACCAAATGATTCATTTTCTTAAAACTAAATTTGCAAATAAGGACATAAATTAAACCATGAATTCACTTAATACGAAACTCTTATCGTATTCTTATTCTTCGTTGTTAATCCTTTAAAAATTCTAATTCCGATTTTTTTCAGGTCGGATTATTATTAGCTGTATTCTTTCTCTCTCTCTATTTTCTTCATTTTCTCTGTTATTCTTATTGTTTTCATGTTTAAGGATTAGCGAGCTTCATTTATTTAAACAGCTGATGAATTGAAATTTGTTTTTTTTTTTTGTTCTCTCAGATGAAATTTTTTTCAATCATGTCAGAGATTTTAATCCTTTTCCATGGCCACATATAATTTATAGACGACAGCCCCATGCTACCTGCAACACAAATAAACATAACCACCACATAATAAATTCTCCGCCAACCAAACCAACCCCCTCCACCCCAATTTATTAAAAAATTGCACACATACTTCACATTTCAGTTGAAATAAAAAATTAGAAATTTTCAATATAAAAAAATACATTTAATTGTTTTCAAACTTTGTAAAAATAAAACATCGGCAATACTAAATTAAACATGTTTCTGAGTAACTAATACAATAATGAGTTATAATAACTCACTATAACTAATACTATAACTTACCTGGTTATAACTAATACTAAATATATTGTAGATGGTTTAAAGTACTGTTGGAGGCGCCCTCAAACAAAAGAAACATTTAAATGTACAGAATTTCTTAAGTGATACTAGAGAACAACAGATACGAAGTATTTAAACTTAAGCAAGCAGTATTACTTATTTTCACCTACGAATGATCTGGTGATAATTCAAAACTATATAAACGCGAAACTAATAAATGCTCAACACGTACTTAGTAATTAGCACATTATAATCATTGTTAAGTAAAACTAAAAGAATAGATATTTAAATTCTAAGAGAACAAAGAAGAGACAAAAGAAGTGAGAGAAAGAGAGCAAGAAGGCTATTTTAGAGATTCGAATTAAATTCAGAGTCGAAAAAGCAGCCGATTTAATGAGATAATATAATAAAATAAATAAAAACAAGAAATACAATTAAAATCAGAGAAAAACAAACTCGAACAGACAACAACAATGAAGAGAGAGCAGATGCAGGGTTGCATTAATTGCTCTAAAAACTGCACTACTTTTGGTTGTGCAGATTTTTAGAACCTATTGTATTTTAGTAAAAAAATCTGAAAACATTGAATTACTTTTTGACCAAAAGTTCTGTTTAAAAAAATTTTCTAAAACAAGTCGATACACTCAATAAAATATTTAAAAAAATAAAATAAAATTATTACGTTATTTTTGTTTTATTTTATACGCCCGATATCAACAATCGATATTACTTTGACAGTTTTATTTTTATTGCTTGATTTAAAACTTTTTTAATTTTTCAGTTTCTTTCATGTGATTTCTTTTCAATACGATTTGCTATAAACTCGTGGGTTGCAATCAAGCAGCCAACATTTCATTGCTGAACCTGTTCCGCGAATGGTGGTTCGTAGTGATGATGTTCGTCGGTGATTTTTCCAGTTGTCGATGTTGCTGAATATTAGAGTTGGACGAAGAAGAAGGCGAAAAGATTGCGCGCGTTAATTTAAAACACGAAAACTCTCGAGTAGTTGAGCTGAACTCAATATAAAGAAAACCGAAATCGAAAATAATATTTAAGAAATACGCACCAAAGATAAAAATATGTATCAAATGTAGCTAAAAGAATTACATAAATTCTATCAAAATCTGAAACCTTGCCAAACAACAAATGAACACTGAGCCAAAAGTCTTTAGGAATGAACACCGTTAAATAAGAGAAATTCTTAGAAAATCAACAACAACAACAAGAAAACATAAATATTAACAACAACGAGGACAAAAGTAGCACGAGATAGAAGTACGAAAATATGACGTCATTCGGCTTAATTTTTCTATCAGTTTTGGGTATGCAACCAATTGATAAAGAATACTTCGTAAAAATTGTTACTTATTTAAGCTTCTGTTTTCGATAAGAAATCAAAAAGTATGTCTGTTTATGATTCTAAATGCTGATAATAAAATCATTCATTCACTCATTCATTCATGACTAATTTACGGGTCAATTAAATGAGTGTTTAAATTAAAATTAATGACAAATTACGTTATTATTAATTAAAGATACTTGAGAGAGACGTTATTAAGAGAATTTTTGAAGCAAGCAAAATGCAAAATTATTGAAATTTATATTTAAATGAAATTAAATACAAAAATCATTTTATCCGTTATTTAAAGTCCGAAACGAGGTCCACAATTTCAACGAAAAAAGTGCAACAAAACATCACATATAAAGCTGACCTTCGACCTTTTATGTTCACTTCGGTACACATGAAGTACGTACTGAAATGGCAATCTAATTGCATTAATTTTCGTTTGTAAACACTTTTATACCCTACACCCGAAACGATAGGGTATATTCGCTTTGTACTTTCGTTTGTAACGCATTACAAGCCCGAGTAACCCTGAGCCATAGTAACCCGGTTGAAATCCCGAGAACGATTTAAGGTATCATCATAATATTACACTCGAATAATCTACGTCATAATAGACTGTTAGGCGTTGAAAATGGGGGAAATCGGTTCGGTGCCAATCCTACTTTTTATAGCGAATATGAAATCTGTCGAGTCGAACGAATATCATCTGTCGATCTGAATTTCTCAGCTTGTAGCTGAAATATTAATCCCGAGTCCACCATCTCAGACTAAAATATACTCACCAAAATGGGCGTGGTCCGCCCATTGGTGGCAAAAAACTACGATTACATGGTAACGAGTAGAAGCATTTGAGAGCTGAATTCCCTAGCTAAGAGTCTAGAGCTAAACTTGAAATCCTATTCACGGATTTAATGTATCAGGACAAAAAATGAATCGGCCCACAAAAAATTGGCGTAATTGAATTCAACCATAAATTTATCCCTCGAGTGTAGGGTACCTAAGCTTCGGCCAGGCCGCAGTTACGCACTCTTACTTGTTTTACTTCAGTCGCACTGAAATGTAAACAACGTTTCAACGCTTGACGCGAATCATATGCAAATTATTAAAATAAAGAAAAAATTCAGCAAAAAATGTTCTTTTTTTTGGTGATGTTCTTTTTTTGCATTTTCGCAATTGTTAAAAGGCATTTAAAAAAACACTTGTACATATTTTGATGATAATCAGTGAAGCAAATTGAGTGAATGGCACATTCGGGCTTAACTACATAATTAATTAGTGCACAGTAACGGTACAAATGGAAACACACACACACACACCCTGGCATGTCATGTCATGTGAAATATTGTATTTTTTACTTTACTTTCCATAATAAATATTTTATAAAATGGTATCATTTAAAAAATGCAAGTTATTAAAATTAAGATTGAATAAATTGGAGACATTTTTCTATGATTTGAGAAAATCTGTTGCTGAATTGTTAACGGGGTGAATTCGCGTTGTGTATTAAGTGAGCACAATTGAAACATTATATTGAGTGTTGTATTGAGTGTTGCGAAGAGCATCGCGCTGAAGTCCAACCACGAGATGTACGGCGAAAGTAGACTCGAGCAGTTCGTAGATCCAGCAACCGTTCATCGAAACGCTCCGAACACTCACAACACCCTGTGCTAATTACATCCTGTTTTATTCACTCAATAAATAATATTTTAATAGTTAAACCGTAATAATGAGCAAAGAAAAGCAAAGTATTAATAACTCATTGGATCCTATAACTCAAAGTGGAAGTATTAATAACTCAATGGAGGCGGGTGAGGAGAAGGAGGGATATTTTAGCTCCAAACACGAAAATCTTTCATTCCGATGACGATTTATTAAATGACTTCCAAAAGTTTCAGTTAAGAAATGATTATTATTATTTTCAACCGTAATATTTTACGGTTTGTTTGCCGCCGAGTGGAGGATGCAGCAACACGCACACACGCACATGCACACAGACAAGATAAATAAAGGAGAAACGTGTTAATATGTGTGAGTGGGTGAGGAAGTTAATTTAAACTTTTAGTGCAAATTAACGCAAATTAGCGAAAATCCGACATTTAACAGAGTGCTCAGAAAAGGTTGGCAACAGCATTGTTAGGTGTGTATGTGTGCGTGTGTACGCGAGTGTGTGTGTCGATGCGATTGTTTGTTTGAAGCGTAGCGAAACGAGACTCGATTAATTGTAGCGTGTAATTATATTTGCGTTTCTATCTCGCTGTGCGTAAAATAATTTATGCGATGAAAAAATTTCGAATAAACACATTATGAAATTGTGATGAACAAAAGCTATCTTCTTTAAATCGACTTTGAATTCCATGTCAAAATTAAAAAAGATCTTTATGTATGTATGTAGCTGTTTTTTTATTAAGTATTTTTTTACAATGAAAAATATTGTTGAAATTTATAATTGTTTAAAGTGTAAATTCGGTGACATTTAGATGTCAATGACGATGTGTTCAACTTTAAGAAGACACAATATTTAAATTTACACTCATTCTCTTCATTTAAACTCTTATAGTTTCAGCATTCGAAATCTTTGCATAAAAATCATCCGATCAAATTTTGGTAGCAAATAAATTAAATGATTTTTTGCAGTTAAATAATACGAAACTATTAAATGCATAACTAAATTTTATAAGCGTGGATCTCAATCAATGACTAAATTTAAACCAATAAGAAAACAAAACTACAAAAAGAGGCTATCAACGACATCATCGAAAAGAGATTGAAAGTGGAACAAAATTAAAAGTAAACAAATAAATTTGATGCTCGACTGAATCACACGAGTGCACACGTCATCGCCTGAAGTGACGTTTGAAGTCACTTCATACACTTAACCCTTTCCACAACAAGTACAACACAAGAGTCTTCAATATCCAGAGAATCACATCCAAGCAGAGCGGTTTTTTCCCTCACCTCAATGACGTCATTTTATTTGACTTTAAAACTTTAAATTTACTCATTTGTACAATAAAAGTTGCTTGACCAGTTCATTCATTTAAAAATCCACTGAGAAAGCGTTCACAAAACCGGACACCTGATAACTTTATTAACATTTCAAATGCAAACAAAAATCACTCTAAATTTTGCACATCTCGAAAATCCCAACAAATGACAGCCAAGCACACGATACGATATTTTTAATTGAAAGATAAAAGCCGAAAGAGTAACAAAAGCAACTTCCATCAATGAGCTAACTGAAAGTTGAGTATGTAAAGGAATATAAAATAAAATTAAATAAAAAGTAAAAAAAAACGTAATATAAAAACACTGCTCGGAGCAATAAAATGTGTAAAAAACACAAAAACAACCTCTGTTGGTAACCAGAATTCAAACAGCATGAGCAAACAATAATTTGCCGGCAATCAGGGATAGCAGCAAATGCTGCCCACGTACCAACAACAACGAAAACACGAAGAGCAGCAATTTTATGAAATCCATACAACACTCGGGCCTGTTAAACTAAAGTTTGAAACCAGAGACAATGGCAACAACAAAAACAACAAGAACAACAAACAGCAACCGTGTTATAATAAAATTTTGCAGCACATAAACACCCACACACAGAAACAAAGCTGCAGAGCTGAACACACAGGCGTGAATACACGCAGCAATCCAGAGCAACAACAACACCACCAACAACAACAACAAAAACAATGGTGTAAACAATGGAACTCTCTGTTGCTGTCTGTTATAAGCAACAACAGCAACAACAACAAAAGGCTATGAAGGATTTATTAAGCACAGTTAATTGACAATAAATGGACAGTATATTGGCAATAATTCCAAAAGAAGAAGACGAGGAAGAAGAAGAGGAGGAGATGGTGGAGAAGGAGGACGACGTCGCCTGGCAGCCTCTCATTAAATGAAGAGCAAGCTTAAAGCAAGAAAAAAGACATCATGCTTCATGCATTCATGCTGCTTGTTGGTATCTACAGTGAAGCAAAAACACACCTCATTCGCAAAAAGCTGCCGCAAAATTCAACCGTGGTCACCTTGACTTTGATAGACTGAAATAAAAGCGGCTGAATCTTACGGCGACAAAAGTCGTAAAACGTTGTACAATTTTTTTTATTAAATTCGGCAAGAAATACTTAATAATAAAACTTTGCTATTTACTGTGTTACGTACGCAACCTTCAGATACGTCATTCTTACTACATCATTGGTATTAAAAACCGGTTACTTTTCTAGGTCCATTTACTTTGTTTCATAACACGGGTCCGAAGACTTTAGGTGCTTTACTCTCCTCCTTGAGAGGGGAAGGTTGAAATGAAGGGAAGTTCTCAAGTTTTATAGTTGTAGCTTTAAGGTTACAAAAACTCGAATACAATCAGGTTATCGGTGTCATTAATGGGGTAAATTTAGCTTTTAATTTAACTCTCATTTTAAATAATCGCTCACTATTAATTGTAATCAAGTTCTGTTGTCTGTATAACAAAAAACTTACAACAAGATTTTACTATACTATTTCCATTGGTTAATTTTAATCATTCACTTGATACTTACTTAGTATTTTATTCTGAGTACTCGTGCGTAAATATTTTTCAGATTTTTATTGTCGTTTAAAGGTTATCACGAAAAATCACAAAAAAACAAGTTTTATTTTTATAATCAATTCCAATGAAAAGTGAATGAAAAGTACTGAATAACAGCAACATGAACGTCATCACAAAAAACGTGTTATATTGAAATTAAAAATTATTAAGTTTTCGCTCATTTGTTTAACTTTAATTACTTTGTAGCGTTTATTTTCCTTCATATATTTTAAATATTTAGCAAATTCTGATTCTAAAGTAAATGATATTTCGAGGCTTAACGGGAAGAGGCATTAGATTTTAAGCTTTTATACTCGTAGTACAAAAATCTTAATGCTTCGTTTTATGTTACTTGGCGATGATTGTCGTTTCTAAAGAAATGCTTCCAAGTTGAATTATTCCATTATTATTTCCTTAATTAATATTATCTAAATCGTTATTAAATAGATAAATGGAAAAAGGAAACAAAAAACAACAACAACAGCAATTACTGAGATTAGCTGACATTTGATTCACGAGAAAACCGTCAAAATTCAATTCAATGTTCTGTCTGCATTCAATAATATATGGAAAGCGAAAAAACTTGTTTAGAATTTAATTAGAAGGCTTGTAAAATAATATTATCTGGCATCAACTGCCCGAATATACTCGTGTGCCGCCCATAAATTATGCCCAAACCGCGCCAACTTCAATTCGTAAAAGCATATCAATGCAATCAGATATGAATGAATAACTCAGTCCAAATTAAATTAAACACAATCACACTGCCACACAAACCAACACAATCACACTCCCAAACAAATGCACACCCGCATTAATCTATGCAGAGGAGCGGATTATAAAATAAACATGGCGTCGCCCTTAAAAACCGTAGGGAATAACTAGAAACCGCTAGAATTGAACGGTTTGTAAAATAATATCCCAAAATATTGCATGTGCTGGATTTGCGATGAAAAAATGGCCTGCGGGGGCGAAATGGTGTAATGACTGCGGCCGGTGAATGTAATTAAAACGTGCAATAACTAAAACCATTTAGCACGACAGAGCTCGATAGGACCGGGTATAGCGCGGGTCGATGGGGAGACCATAACCACGAGCACAATTTAGGTGTGGTGCTATTTAAATTCAGTGTCAAAATTTGCTACCCTCAGATAAGAATGCACGGGGAAGTTATTTGCACATATTTGACAGCGGCTGTCAAGTTAATGTCACTTGAATGCACAGCGGTATGAGCTTTTCGCGGTTTGAGTTATAAATGTCAGTCGTAAACAAATCAGAAGCAAAGGAAGCCAAGCGGGTTCCACAAATGGGCCGGAAACGAAAACATGCGATGAATAGGGAAATACCAAAAGTGTCCGAATGACTGAAGGAGCGACAAAACTGACCAGATGCATATTTCATGTGCTTACTACAAAGTCTCAAGATTTATAGAGTTGTTTTTATAACGTATAATTTAATGTTTTCTGAGTAAAAGCGCTTCGAAGCGTCTTCCTCTGCATTCCTTTCCGTCCAACCTTATTTTTATTCTCTTGGTCATTTGCAGGATTGAGCCAGCAGACCCATCATAACACTATCGACCCATCCGGTCCGCAATGGATGTCGCGCAAAGACTGGGGTGCCCGTCCGGCCAAACTCGTCGAGTTCTTCACCGGCCCTGCGCCCTACGTGATCATCCATCACTCCTACTTGCCCAGTGCCTGCTCGACACCCACGGCATGTACCGCAGCCATGCGCTCCATGCAGGACTTCCATCAGCTGGAGCGGGACTGGAACGACATCGGGTACAGCTTTGCCATCGGTGGCGATGGCATGATTTATACCGGACGCGGCTTCAACGTCATCGGCGCACATGCACCGAAGTACAATGATAAGAGTGTCGGAATCTGCTTGATTGGCGACTGGAGAAGTAAGTTTGCGTGTTGTGGGGTGTGGAGGCTGATTGCAATAAAGAGTGTTACTGCAATAAAAGCCATTCATTTGGCCCTTTTTTGCGCTGTGTTGTGTTGACTTTTCTGACAGTTAAAATATAGGTTTCATTTGCGGGTTAATTTTGAAAAATGGTCAGCATTGAAATTAGAGGGTGAGAAACAGCTACGTAAGTCGGCTCTGAGAAGATCGTAAAGAAGGAAATAAGAAATGAGGAAAAAACATTATTTTGATCTGTCTCTATAATTTTAAATTATTTCTAAAGGGTACAACAACATTAGCATTGATTACATACGATAACGAATTCTGTCTACATCTTATGTTACATAATAATATACACAGCCACAACAACTAATAACTCTCGCACGACCTGAACCATATTGAGTCGCATTTTAAAAGCCCTCGATAATTTTATCGTTCTAATATTCTTATTCGAAAAGTCATGACACAGTAAATTAGCAATTGTTTCTCGGTATGTTGGGGTACTTTTTAAATTTATCAACGATACTTTCGCTAAAAATACTCTTACAACAATTATAATTCCCCTATTTTTCTTTATTTCAAAATTCTGATTACAACTTCTATCCTGTATTCTACAGAGGATCTACCGTCAGACAAAATGTTGCAAGCCACCAAAGAACTGATTGGATTTGGCCTGGCCCAGGGGTACATACATCCGCAGTTTAAGCTACTCGGCCATCGTCAGGTACGAGACACCGAGTGTCCAGGCGACAGACTCTTCCAGGAAATATCAACATGGCAGCATTTCTCGCCTCAGCCACAGAAATTAACATCTAAATGAATGAATGCTCGATCAGTTGCAGATTACAAAATATTTATTTCATGCTAAATGCCAAATTTACATTCATTACAAGACGATGAAGCTATATACATATGTACATACATATGTACATATATTATAATATAGAAATACTAAGTGAAATTAGTTAATTAAAAATAAATCACAAATAAATATACGATATAAAAAGTATCATGAATAATATCCGCCATATTTTATTTAAATTTTTATATAAATTATAGACTTAATACATTTACATAAATCTACGAGCAAGTAAAAGTTTGACATCAAAGCGTTTTCACTTAAGATCATTAAATTGAAATTTATAAACTAATACACAGTCACACACACACACGTTCAGCAGAGCGCGCAAATAGAACTAGAATAGAACACCAACTTCCGCCGGAAGCCATAAAGTTCAAGTTTCTTGACATTTCGTGTACTTTGGAAGTTTCGCTGGGATCATATTACGACGTAACGGTGCAACCGGTATACTTGTACGTATACATGCATGTATGTGTATGTGCACATACATATGTATAGCTACATATGTGCTCCCGCATAGGCTTTCACTGATGCCAAACACTTAAATAAAGTGTACGTCAAACTTATAAAGACAAGAGTAAGTAAAACCCACACCTAAGTTTCAATTTCGGTGAAAATATTTGCAAAGATAAATTCAAACACATACGAAAGCACACACAAGCATGCACATCCACACACAGGCACACAATTCATACAAACGTTTGTATATCCTTTGATCAAATTCTTTATCCAGAGACTTAGTTGTCGGGATTGATGAAAAAATGTTGGATGCTCCAACTTTTGGATGGAATTTTAGTGGGTAAATAAATCGCAAGACTTGGTGATTCTATAAAAAATTGCTGGTATATTTTTAGGAGTTTTCGTTATGAGAAGAAGAATTTTAGTGTAGTTTTTCTTAAAGAAACTGATTTCTTTGATATGATGTGAGAGATGCACATTTTTCGCACTGAATAAATTTTGTAATCATTACTAAATCTAAACTACTAATTCCGATATATGTATTAAGGTCATAAAGTACGAATTTTCTTTATTAAATATTATTTCCAAGTCCTAGATTTTCATTTGTTAAACAACATTGGTTATCTTTGAATTTCTTTGAACTAAGAAAAAAGATCATTGTTAATCATATCAAAGTATTTATGATATATTATAATTCATATCAAATTGTTAATCATAAATAGAGACAAACAGAATTTAATTTAAGACTAACAATTTAATATATTTCAACAACAGTAGACTTGTTTTAGAGGAATAGAGTACATTTTTAGTACCGATATTCTCAAGAACTGCTCTGGATGAAGCTGTTCATGTTCAGTGGGTTATCTTGCCGTGCTTGAGAAGATCTTGACACTTGATTATCTGGTCCTTCTTGGGGCAATAGTCTCCGTATATCATGGACATCATAGAGAATATAGCCTCAGGTGTCTTTCTTTGTCTCGAGAACAACTTAACAACAGCACAATACTCAAGATTGTCTATGCAGATTCTTTTATGCACGCTGACGAAGGGCTTCATGGGTACCATCTGCAAAGGTAACGTAACGGAACAAGTAGTCGTAATAAGAAACGTCAATTAATCGAATTCAAAATATTGGCGAAACCACGATCGATGAAATGATAATGATCGAGCACTAATACGAGCACTAAGAAAGCTTAATGAGATTTTCTTGAAGTAAGATTTTCTGAGTGCTGAGTATGAGCTTTATTATGCTTTATTATAGATTATTAAAATTTACATTTATAGTAATCGGACACACAAAGTAGCAACAACATGACATTCTTTTATTAACTTTCGAAAAGCTTTTGCAATATTAATGTAAATAATAAATATAACCAAATTTAATAGAAATAGAATAATAATAATAATAGTAACAACATAAATGCAAAATAATGTAAAAACTGAATAATAATAGTAACAACAGGAATGCAAAATATGGTAAAAACAGTTCAACGAAAGTTTATTTGAATTATTTATTTTGTACTACATTTTTAGCATTTTCTACTCTTTTTTGTCCGTATTTCATAGAGTTTTACGGAAAAGTTTTCGAAAATTGTTTCTAAATGATTTCCGCCTACAGCGTGACGTTGAATTTTAACGAAAATACATATTTCTGATATACAATAATTTCATAAATTCGAGCTATTTTGTTGTTATTGTGAGCTGTCGGCGAAAAACACGATGAAACATAATGAATGAGGGGTGGGGGAGGGGGGACAATATAAACAGCCGCTAGGCTCGAGGATGGAAATGAACGACGAAGTGGGGATTTGTGGGTCGGTGGACCTGTTGGTGGAGGTAGAGAAACGGTAATGGTTTTAATTCACACACAGCGTTCGCTTTGCAAAAGTTGTAGCAAATGTTTGCACTTCGGATGCTGCTGGTGCTTTTGTGGTCAGTTCAGCGGGTGGATGAGTTGGTCTTCAGTTTGGTCAGATTTTTCCAGTTACTCGTACAACTTATGGTTTCAGAATTGGATTTTCTAACGGTTTTGCAAAATATGCGGTGGACAAAAGTGTGAATTTTGAACGACACCGTCGAATTCGGTTTTGGGAAAATTATATCGTATGTTATTCAACCGTGGTTATATATACTTTAAAATTCCAGATATCCAGAATCTGGGTCATATTTCTGTTTAAAACCGATTACTCGGTAGAAAAATAATGACAACATAAACTTCTCACACAACACAAGTTGTAATTTGTTCAACATCATAGTTAGGTTCGAAATTATAGTAAAACATTCTAGTTTCAACAAGTTTTAAATGAGTTGCAACAACAACAACAAAACCAGTTATACACCCCTTGGAAACGCTTCTGCGCTATAAAAGAGATTTAAAAGTTTCAAACTAAAACTTCCAACAACAACGACAACATCAGTAGATTCACACAAAATATAGTTTTTATTTTTTATTTTTGTTTGCCTCCAAAAGTGTTTAAGTTTTTGTTTTATTGTTAAAATATGCACATCGTTAAAAAATACTCATCTATAAACTTATTTGATGCAAAACGTTGGATGTATTTTCGTGTACGTCTGACATGAGCTTAAATATTAATTATTGCAATATTTGGTTAACTTGCTTAATATTATTCCATATAAAAGAATGTGAGCTAATCACGTGGTGTGCACATTGATGTGTTGCACCTGACCCACAACGAGGGAGTTGTTAAAAGCTGAAAACTGTTTTTAATGTTATTTTAATTTAATTTCCACTCGTAATATTATTAAAATTAATTGTTGAATGTCAGAACTCGAACTAGAGAATCACAAACTAATTTAGTAAACAGTTTTAAGTCCATTATGAGTATAAAATATTCGTCAACTCGATTTGAATCTTTTTTTATTTATAAAAACAACCATTGTTGTTGTTGACGATGTTCACTTCGCAGCCGAATTGAAATATTAGATTGTATACAATGTTTATATACATTTACAAAAAGTTCTAATATATTTTACCCTTAAACGATGACCGAACAAGATGGATAAAAAACTTCATGATTGCCTTCAACGTGAATCGATCTATTGTGAATTCAGTTTTTAAACTAGTAGAAAAAACGGCAACAATTTTTAAGTGATTTTTAAATGCACTGAAAAATACCATCTGCAGTAAACCAGAATTGATTTGAGTTCTTAGCTAATGTTTCAATTTCAATTTCAATCATAACCAAAATTCCGGGCTGAAAACTTCTATATACGAGTTGAATTCATTACACAGAAAGAGATGTAAAAATTCTCTCCGAAAATTCATGATACGATACATTTTCACAATGATGTACGAACACTAAAAGTTATAATGAATAAGTAGAAAAAATCCCTGTAAAAATCTATTCGAATCTTTAGTCTCACAAAAATACATTTTCTTACAATACATTTTTTTGCCAGTGCAGTTTTTGTCTGTTTCTGCTTCACTGCTCGCTCAGTTTTCGCTCTAAATTGATTGATTTTAGATGGAAAATTCGAACATCAGCCGCTGCAAAACTGCAAACAATTGGCGAAAAAAGATCAGCAAAATAAATGTCAGAAACGTGGAACGCCAAAAAAATGGCCAAATCGAATAACTGAAAGTAACTAAATAAAAGCAACGGATGTTTTAACAAATTTCTAGCAATTCTTGAATTAAAATCGGAGCGCCAGCGGAGCCAGAGCAGAAAATTTATAAAATGACGCTGGATTTTCTTGATGAGTGGTTCTTATCGCAAGGTAAATTTTCAATTTTCCCAAAAGCTCAAAGTGCAGGTAATTAAAATAATTGCGGAAAGTTTTTTACCCGATGGCCCGGTAGTTTTTTAACCCGGTGGTATTAATCAAAGATAGAAGCCGGAAAGTCGTTCAGCAGAGTCAAGACCAAAATTGGGCACTTCACCGAAAAGAGAGGGTCTTTTGCCCGTTTTCGGGTAAGAAGTTTTTGCCATTTCAGTGGATTCTTATTCAACTTGGACTTGCGTAATTTAAGTTTCTGCTGCGCTGCATCAAATCCCGGACCCGCCTCCCGCGGAGAACTCGCATTCGCTCTCTCCCCGTCTCTATCCCTCACCCGCCTCTCTTGCTTTAGCTTTTGTCTCGACAGTTCTTTCGCTTTCACTTTTCAGTTTTTCGCTTTCTATTTTAATGTTTATTTTCCTGGCCATTCATCATCAGCAGTCTTGCTTTTTCTTTCTTCTGGTTTTGCTTCATTTCCCTTGTTTCTTTGCAAAATAATTGATTCATTAGGTTAATTTTATACAACAAAAGAGGAAAAAAACGACAAAAAACGTGACGCTCATTAGAATGTTTTTTACAGAGCATTTTGCATGAGTTGTTTAGAAGCAAGTGGATAGAGATACGATGCCGGCATTCAGGAGATCGAGTTCAGAATTAAGTGAAGGTCGGGGAGTCTTGCCTCAATCACACATAACAATAAACTTCCAAAAGAAATAAATGGATAAATGAGACCTCATTTATTACAGGTTAAGCAGCTGCTTAAATATATTTTTTGGCTACAACTTCTAATAATTTACTCCAAAAAATACATAATTTTCTTCCCGTACTTCTAAGAACTTGTGGAATTAAATAAACTGAAAGCTGAATACGATCAGAATGTATGGCGTTACCTCATCATATGTATGTATCTGTACAAAAATTCTTTATATCAGCATTTTTGAATTTCAATAAAAATCTGTGCTTTTTCATTAACATTTCGAATTTAATGTGTATTTAAACAAAAACGCATTTTCTTAACCTTCACTAATTATTGAAGACTCCCACAACTTTTCCACTGAGCAAACAAATTATCTTCTATGAAAATATGTTCAACCAAACTACAAAAATGCTTAAATAATTGTTTACAAACAAACCGAATCATATAGAGACTAAGAAGCAGAGACTAAGAATTGTGTGTGAGATAGAGAGAATGAGAGAGAGAAAGAGAGTAAATTTCTAAAATAAGTGAGCGAGAGACCGCAAAAGTCGCCAAAGCTCATTTCTTCTTAGCCAACAATTTTCCAGACTCTTGAGCGCTCGATTATCACAAAATTTAGCATATTTTGCCTAAAAAAGTCTTTCAGAGATACAGATCTCTTTGCCAGCTGCAACGAAGCCAAATTAAAACAAGAGTTCTCTCGAAAATAGAGAATGTGTTCATAGTTTCCTTGTACTAAAAATATACATTTCGCCAAACGAAAAAATCAACACATTTTCAAGGAAAATTAAATATTTTCGAAAAATAATTTCGTCAGTTTATTGGAAGTCGTCTTGAAAGAATTGTCGTCGCGATTTCGTTGTTGCGTTAGGAAGAGAAATTATAGTCAAGTAAAATATAACAAACATCTATACAACGACACAATCAATAACTCAAAAGGAGAAAAATTGTGAATAATTTGTATGCTGCATGGAGAACAACAACGAAACTGATAAAGAAAAGATCTGCAAGATTTCTTAAATCTTAGATTGTGCGACATTTTTTCGTCAAGTTTTTAATTAAACAAAAATTACGAACAATTACAAAAATTGTGTCATGCTTATATTTAGCCAAAAATGTTTCGTTGAGTTTTGTAAGAATGCTCATTGCAGTGGAGAATTTGAATCAATGATATAAGTAGTCAAGTAAAGGAAACAATGCATTTTTAGAATGCATTCCAGAAAAGGTTTCGTCAAGTTACTATAAAAAAACTTATGTTATCGAGGACATTTTCTATACTAGAAGATCTCAGTGCATATAAGAAATAAAAGGCTGCAAATTATTTGATCTCGCGACATCTCTGTTATGTTTAATGAAAGTATGGTTACGAGTGATAAGCAACAGTTTAAATTTGATCAGTTAATGAAATTAATTTTTCATTGATTTTTATTTTCCATCTTATGAAATAGAGGAAAGTAAGAAATTGTAATAATAAATAGCAAGTTTCTGTTTATCTTCCCACACAAATATTTTTCCAAAAAAAATATCGGACGTAGAGACAACCAGGAAGTAAAAACGTAAACAAATAAAAATAATGCTATAAATTTAGTAAGGTCTAAATTTGTTTTCATAAATCTAAAAGACTCTTTCAATAGCTTCTGTTTGGACGAAAATGAGTTAATTACTCGGGAGAGAAATAAAAATAATTACGTAATTTCTAAATTATTTGAATTTGTTTACTTGACCTTATAATTATTTTGAAAATAATTTTAATTTACTTTTTAAATTGGCAACAATTTTGACGCGTTTTACAAAAATTACTTTAATGTTTTTTTATGTAACGTATTCTTTAATGTAGGTTTTTCAATTTCAATATATTTTAAAGAAACTTAACGAAACTGTCGGGGAAATTTTTTTAATGATATGATTAAATATTAATAAATAACTTGAACAAATTGTTCGCGCTCCAAAATGGAATAAAGAAAAAATAAAAACGAACAAAGGAATTCTCTGTGCCAATTATAAGTTGCACCTTGTAACTGTATATTTTTCTCCACTTTCGCGGTTTGCCACAGTTTCCTCCGCTCCGATAGCCTATTTTTTAAAAGTTACCACCGCGGTGCCGGTCCAGAGAATTGTTTGCAGCGCAACATGACGAATTTTTAACGAATACTATGAAACAGCTGTTGTTCTCCTGCGGCGGCTGCCAGCGAAATCTGTGGCACGAAATCCATCCGGGACGGTAGCAGAGCGAGAGGGGGGCATATGAAATGTTGTTGTTACTTTGTTGTTGTTATTGCATATTTATAGATATGTTTTGTTGTTTCGTGCCATAGAAGAAGTAGCCTCAGAACAGCAAATATTGTATTTTGTGCTTGTTTTTGTGTGCGAGTTCCTGAGTATCGCAGAGAGTGAGTGAAAACACTAAAAATAAAAAGTTTCAAAATTCACACGATACTCGTGAAAAACGACTGCTTTCAAGTGAGATCAAAACTGTTCTTAAGTGAATATCTTTTTTAGATAACCAACGAAAAATGTTTTAATTAAGATCTGTACAAACTTTATTAAAAACAATATTTCAATCAGTACAAGAGAGTGTAATCCCCAAACAAATATATAAAGAATGCCGTTTGTTGCTCCTAAAACAACCACCACCTCCAGCAATGGGCCGGGTGGCGGAGGGCGTACCACCTTCCGCCCACCATGGGTCAAGGACGAGGGAGCTGCCAGCCCTCTCAAGTCGACTGTCAAAACGTCTGTGCCATGGGCCAGGAAAACGACTGCGGAAAAAGAAAACGGAGAGAAGACGGCGACCGCGACCACTCTGAAGAAACCGACCACCAGCAGCACATCCCCCGCTGCCGCCAAGGCTACAGAGAAGGCCAACGAAGCGAAAAAAGGCACAGAGACCACGAAGAAACCTGTTGAGGCCGCCAAGAAAACCGTTGATTCTGCAAAAAAGGTTCTTGAGCCTGCTAAGAAAATCGTTGAGACAGCCAAGAAATTCGACGACAAACCAGTAAAGAAAATTGTTACTTCTGTCAGGAATAGTCCACCGGAACCCGTGAAAAAAGCACCCGCTCCCGCAGCTACGTCAACAAAAACCGCAACCACTGCAGCGGCAAAATCTGCTACCAAAAAGAAGGAACCCACACCATCCTCTTCCGAGGAAGAGGAGGAGGAGGAAGTATCCGAAGAGGAAGAAGAAGAAACTGAAGAGGAGTCTGAGGAAGAAACCGCTGAGGAGTCCGAAGAAGAAGACGACGAGGAGGAGGAGGAAGAAGCTGAAGAAGAGCCGGTGATGGTGGTGAAACAAACCATACGAGCGCCACCGCAACAAGTAGCACCCAAAAAGGAAGAAGAAAGTGAGTTGAAACGCCGTTTTTCGATCGAGAAACCCAAACTACGTCCCGTCGTTGTCAAACGTGACAAGTCGATGAAAAAAGTCATCGACGACGACGACGAGGCTGAAGAAGGTGAAACCGAAGAGGAACGTGAGCGTAGATTACGTTTTAAGCTAGAGAAACCGAAATTACGCCATGTGAAACGCGAAGAGAAACCGATCCCCTGTAAGAGCAGCGAAAACGTACTAAAAATACGCCCAGTCCTGAAAAAGGTACCCAAAATAGATGAACTCATAAAAGAAAATAAAGATGAGCCCAAACCTGAATTCAAAACGAAAACACTGCGGAAAACCCCGTCCATGAAACGTGAACCCAGTAAGGCTAACGGTGAGTTGACAAGGTTCCCTTCTATACCGCTTCCCGCTACTCTCTGCTGCTCTCTTTTTGTCTTCCTCTCAATTGTAAATTGAGAAAAACGCCTAATCAAAGCTGAGTACGGATGTTTTTGTACCGGAAGTGCCGCTGTAAATAAAAGCTTGATATATCTTTTATATAAAATTTATGCCCAAAATTAAGTATCTATGTATGTATATAAATGTATCCAAGTCACCTATAACTCTACTCGTTGAGTTTGATATTCTCCCACATTCTTAAGAATTCTTAAGGGATTAAGAATTTTTATATTGGATTCTAAATTTTCAATCATGCTTTTGTGGGAAAAAATGTCGTATTGAAGAAATGCATGTTTAATTTATGTATATAAAGAATTATGAGCTATTTTTCGATATCAGAACTCATACTAAATCTTTTGAATTCACTCAAACTGAACCAGTGAACTGATCTAGGTTTATAAACCTGGCCTTTTTGCATTCCACGTTTTTATTTCCATTCTTTCAGTTTCAAATTAGAAACTAGTACATACGTACATACGTATATTTACATTTTTGCCACATTCGACATCGAAATAATGCAGCCTGGCCTACTCTAAGTTATCCATGACATTAGCGTTGCCACACATTTGGAACAGACTGTGTTTGTGTTTAATATTCTATAATTTGGCACAAGATTTCGACATGAAAACTCATTTGTTTTGACTGAAGAATTGAGGTCAAGTTCTGTGACACTAGCCAACGAGTGGTACTCGTATTTTTTAATATCAAGCCAAATATTTTAATCTCTAGCCAGAAAATGTATTTTCAACAGAATTATATTTATATGTTTTCTTATCGTGTTATAGCGCGATTTTTTGAGAATTTTCATCGAATACCAACAACAAATATGAGTGGGTGAAAAAATATGCATATATATTTGCGCCAAATTTCATTGAATGGTTTTATGCGGGGGTCATTATTTCCACTTGATTTGTTTTTATGGCAAGCAAACAACAGAATTTTCGGAATTGATTTGTTTTCATTTTTACTACTAATGTGAAAATGTTGAAATCTGAAATTTGTAAGCAAGCGTAACGGCGAACTTGACTTCTGGGCGATAATTAAATGTTATAATTACCACGCCTTATTAATGTGATGACCGATTTTAAATGCATTTTTATTAGAAACAAGTATATTTCTATAGAGCACCCTTTATTCAATCTGAATGAAAGCCTTAAAGATATAGATGTAGTTTCAAAATATATAGAAAGAGGAACAATAAAAAATATTCTGAATTGATGATTGTGATTATTATTTATATATTATATCAAAAAATTTGTGTATAGCGAATGAATATTTCAAAAATTACCGTAAGAAATTCTTTGCTGCCAACCGAGAAATGTAAACAAAACCATATTTTTTAATTATATGCATTAATTTCGCGTATAATAAAAATCGGAAAATCACAAAGGTTTATAAACGAAAATAAAATAAAGAAAAGAAAGTGGCCACGGATGCGTCATGTCGTTGAGCTAATGAATGTGCAGCAGATGTCAGATGCAGAATGCATCAAAATGTTGCACAAATTTAATGAAAAAATCCCTATAAAAATATATTTCTGCGTTGCAATCGGACGGATAGCAACGAGGAGCACACATTTGACGTTAACAGTTTGTTGCAGATCTTCTGATTGTTGTTTATGTTGATTTTGATGCTGATGCTGATGCTTTTTCGGTTATGACTGAGTGATGAGTGTCATTCAGACAAGTGCACTCTCTCTGCTTCTAGTTCTAGCTAATTTGAATTATTCAGGTTAACAGAGCGAAATGAAATAAGAGCACAAAATGTGCGAACAGATTCCCCCCGCTATCCCCCTTTTTTCGACGCACAACGGGCATGTACCACGAAATTGTTCTGCCAGAGAAACGCAAGATATTTCTATAATACTACGAGTACATATGAGTTCCATTTAAATAATTTCGGAATACGTACATATGTATGTATGACTGAGTACGTACTCGCATGATATGTGACAGTGATGCATTCATCTCTAAAATTTCTACAAAAACTAATGAAAAACAAAGCATTTCTGCCAAAGGTGCGTTCAGTGTGCGTTTCAAAGTTGTTGAATTCAATTTGTTGGACTTCATTGCACTCGTTTTTGTAAGTCTTTAGAATAACAATAAATTGTTTAAAGTTATTAAATTCAAAGTTTTTTTAATTAACATTGCCGAAGTGTAAAAAATCTAAATGAAAATGGCAATTCTAATTGTTTTAATTGAATAAAAATTTAAAAATAATTTTGATTTAGAGCGGAGTGTTTCTGTAATAAAGGTCGTCGTGAACCAATTATTTTAAATTTGAAACTGAAATTTCAGAGACACTTTTGTGCACTAAATTAAAAGTAAAGGGCACCAGCAGAAGTTAATTAAATTTTGTTAAATATTTATTTATCACCACCAGATTTCCGTTAGTGAAACTCTGTAGAGCTATGAAAGGAAAAACAAAAGCATTAATTAGCAAATGTGTTTTACATTACATTTTTTGAGGGAAAAGAAAAATAAAATCTTTTTCGGTTATTAATAATGTGAAACTTTTGTTTCTTTTATAAATAAAACGATAAATAATGTGATTATTTTTTTCTTGTTTGTTCTCTTGTTCGATACACCGAATATAAATAATATTTAATGGACCTGAGATAATTAAATGAGTTTAAAAGAGAACTGAGTGTGGCGAGGCTCAAACTTTTCCGAAAAATATGAATGTAAATTTAATAATCTGACATTATTACAATTACAGATTAATAACGATAATTATTAAGAGCAATTATTTGTAAAAGTAACGAGTGAAAGAAAAAACTGAATGCGAAATAAAACAAGGAAGCGCATTGAAACTGAAACGCAATTCATTAAAATGGTTGAAACATTGACAGTAGAAGAATTAGTCACCCGAAAAACTTTCAGATCCGAAGCACACTAAGGTTTAACTATTCAAATAATGTCAAATAATAAAATAAAATTAAAGAAGACTAATTAAAAACAAACTAACGAAACTTAAAAAATTAGTTCGTTAATTTAAAATTTATATTAAATATTGGCGTTCAGAATCAAGACATTCTTTACAGTCTCTACTTGAAATTCTGACGGCTCCAAAGCTTGGTTATAAATATGTATTATATATTATATGTGTATAATATAATTCCCAACCCTTGACGTAACTTTAACTTTCTAGTTAGTGTTACTGAAGGACACAAGG
This sequence comes from Myopa testacea, assembly GCA_949629155.1. Classification (NCBI taxonomy): domain Eukaryota; kingdom Metazoa; phylum Arthropoda; class Insecta; order Diptera; family Conopidae; genus Myopa; species Myopa testacea. The sequence continues at coordinate 43,316,147 of OX451345.1, read as the reverse complement.
ACTGCCTCGATTTAAGCTACTCATTAAATGTCATATTTTGAAGAGGTTTACTCTTTCTCCCCTCCTTTCTGTCCACTGCTCGTAAGTATAAGCAAATATTTAGGTAGCTCATTCTCCACAGCATGGTAATAAAATATAATTAAATTGTTGGTGGTATTGTTTTTGTTGTTGTTTTTCTTAATAATGTTTTCATAACAAAAAAGCAAGGAAGGTCGTGTAGCATCGACAGTCGCCACCATCGTGTTCTCGACTCATATTCCTCAAGACTGTTTGGCCTCTGAAGGGAGGCTATCTTTCTTTTTTGATCATCGCTGTCAAAAGTGAAGTACACTCGTTCATTCCCACTCACACAAACACACACACACATTTATCGAAATATACACAGATAACTTGTATATAGGTATCCTATATGTATGTATGTACGTATGTTGTAAAAAAAAAAGAAAAAACACACCCATAAAATTCTATTAATTTACCAAATGAACAACATTAATAAGAACTGGTAGACAACCACATCTCCAACGTTTGTTCACTGGTAGAATGGTTGTTGTTGTTATTTTCGTTATCTGACTTTGGGTAGGTCGCTCACTTGTTCTTCGTTGTTGAATCAACGCTCTTTTCATTTAGCAGTGAAAATTCGTAAACAATTTGATTTGAGCTGCTTTCCTTTTTCCCAACAGGGTCAAGAACGACGAAGGACGGCTTTACAGAAATTTTGGCCAGCTTGCAAAAACGTCACACATTTTTGATTTATTTGTTAGAAGTGTATTTATGTACGTTTGTAAGCAACGTAAATATAGAAACATCAACAAAAATCAGCAATTCGTACAAAACACAGATATTTATAAATACTTTTTGCGCATTTGCTGTGATTTAAGCTTTCGATTTCTTGATAATGACAAGGCTAGATATTTAAAGATAAATATTTATATTGTGACAAACCGTACGAATTATAAATATTCAAATGACGCTTTATAAAAGCGAGAAGGTGAGCAAGCAACATTCAGCAGGGAGCAATTAAAAATTCAATACGCAAAGTATTTTTAAAGAGTAGATACACCATTAAAGAACTCGTTGATACTATTTTTGAACGCTTTAGTTTCTTTTTCTTTTAGAAAAAACCTATTAAAAAGAACAAATAAAGTCATTTCCATTTTATTTGCCGTTTTATTGGTAAGCCTTCAGTTCAAATTAAGATAAAATCAAAAGTTAAGCTTAATAAGCATTCAATAGTAATTTTTTAGCTGGGTTAAAAAGTTTTCTAATCAAAGTACCTAAGTGCCTCAGCTTAGAAGTGATCTATACTGTGAAGGTTAACAACTTTTATTCAGGACTATCATGTGACTGGTCTTTAAGTAGTAGTCAAGTAGTAGATAATGATATACTCAACCAAATTACTTAACTCAAATTAGAATTTGTACTGTTCGAAAAAGTAGGTATCACGTCAACTGGCATTACGACTTTGCAACTAATCATTTCTTACCTTATCTCGTCGCAAAGGTCTTCAACGCTTTCAGATCCTCTGAACGGTGTGATAGTACTGCGTTGTATGGACGTATGGACTCGTTACTAACTGCTACTGATCCTGTACGATGACGTCTATTCTCTATTATATGTATATGCCCCGGAACTCTTACAATTCCTAATCAAGAGTCTTCAAAACCTATTCAATTCGATTCAAGAGTTTTTGTATTTTTGGAAATCTAAACATAGACTTGAACAACTAATATAAATTAAATATTTCAGTCATAAGAGTATAAAAATACCTATAGTAAAAAAATACGATGAATCCAGTTCAATGTTCTGCCAAAAAGCATTAATCTAATGTAAAAGAACAACTCCTTAGATTTTGTATTCAATTTAAACATATGAACATATGTTAATTTTATAAATTTTATTTAAATTAACATACATACATATGTATATATGGTACAGACCTAAATACATACATAGATATATAATTGCTCCATAGAAAATAAAATAGAGAAGAAAAACATATTCCTTTCACACCCGTAACGGCGAAAGAGAAATATATTTAAAAATATACTTCTAGTCGGACATCTCAAGACGTATAAAACAGAGATGGATGGGGTGCGAGTGGGTGGGACTGCGCAGTTATTTTAAGTCACACATTGAAATTGTATATCTAAAATTCATTCCTTCTACTACATAAAAAATGTTCGCTTTAAGAAATTTATGACGTCGCTTTGGTGTCGTCAACGCTACGTTAATTAAGAAATTAAATAAAGAAAAATGTTGGAGCTTAAAAGAAATTAAATTACATTTTTTATCAATCAAAAAGTTATGCGTATTAAAATTTCATAGAGAAACCTAAGAAAAAGCTTGAAAGAAGCTGATTTCTTCACAATTCTAACGAGCAGCATAATTTGTAGCTCAAAGAAAATACTATCTGCAAAAACAGCAAAAAGGCGGGAAGCTAACCAACATCCAGCCAGCGGCGAATAGAAAGAAAAGCACAAAATTTAATCGAGCACAAAAGGAATGCTCATCACTTTCCGTCATTAAAAAGGGTGGAAAACAACGGAAATCATAATGAAAACCAATAAAGTCGTTATCGAGAAAGTGTGGGAACAGAGTTTAAAGAATATTAGAGGGAAGAGGGGCCGAGGGCTTTCACAGGTCCGCGAAACGAAGTGGTTGCCAACAGCTCCTAACGATAAAGCAACGAGCTGGTAACCAGAAACCCGCGGCGATGGGATTTTATTTCCGGAATATGAAGAGTACCATTTTTTTATTTTATTCATCGTTTTGATCATAGTTTATATTCCATAAAATAATGTTCTTTGAAACGGAATCCACTCTTTGCTTATTGTGTTGCCTATCTTTCGTTTCTTTGTGTTGGTGTTAGCATTGTTGTTGTTTTTGGTAGTCAACCATTAGACAGCGTTACTACACAACCGATGATCCGGGCCCCATGAACAACCATATTAACGATATTATTTCATGCACAATTAAATTTTAAGTTCTGCGTTTGTCTGCGATTATACTCTTTACGGTATTCGCTATTGTAAGCTTAATATATACAGAGCAACATATACATACATACATATCTACATACAAATAGATAAGTACATACAATGGTACTATATACGTACATATTCTCCATTCTATTTTTGTAGTCTTGTGCTTAGTCAATACTATTCTCCCATTAATTTTATTGTTGTTATTAAATAAAATTTTTGTAGTTATAATTTTCTCTTTTCTATTAAGTTTCTTATTTTCCTTACATTTTTGTATACTGATCTTAACATTTCGATAATTCTTCTTAATACGGAACACTTACGAAAAATGAATTAAAGACTTCTTTGCCCTTCCTTTTAAAATGCACATAAAAACCATACAAAAACATTTCAGAAGTGTTTGAAATAGAATACATTATTGGTCGTCGTATTTTCTCTATTCATACCTTTTTTAGTCTCTCCTTTCCCATTCTTTTTATGTATATATTTCTATATCTCCCTCTCGCAAAAAACCAACATAATTGTGTTCTATATAAACACAATTTGACAAGCAAAAACTATAGCCACAAAAATGTATGCTGATGAAAATTAATTTATAAACCAAGTTATTTGAATATAAACGGCATTTTTGTGCAGATTCCGTAGAACAACACGAACGACGAGAAGTGGCGGCGAGGAGCCTGAGTTTCGCGTGCTGTAAAGAAATGAAATCCTTTTGGTCGTAATAACAATAAAGATTTGGTTTGTGGGGTGGCCCATTTTACAGTTTGTAACCTTTGAGTTACCCGAACTCTGTGCCAGATATATTGTCCCTTCGTCTCCTGTCTGTCCTTCATAAGTAACGTGACATCTTCATATCGTACTCTTTCAGCAGCGAATAGAAAATTCGGTTTCCTTACACACATTAGAATTACTGTACATACATATATTAAAATACTTGTCTACATACGGAACAGGATATTATCATATACAAAACTTATCATTGCTAAAAGATTTTCCGAATCGCTCTGAATAATTCTGGATATTACATTACATAGCATAACAGATTTATGTATGTACGTATGTATATGCATACGTACATATTCTCAATACACATACATACATATGTATAAAAATTGCATTGTTTGAAAGAGAAGCGTCCGAAGTTCGCGTGCCTACGCAGCATCAAATTCTGCTCTTAGGTTCAGTGGTTTGGCGGAACAACAAAATCGATATCTCACAGATGTTAACACTAATTGAATTAACCCTGCTGTAAAACAAGCAAACTAGCAAACAATGGGTCTCCCTCCGTTTTCATCACTCATAACAAAAGCTGCGAGGAAAGCGAAAGAATTTCAGCAAAATGAAAGGAATTCGATGCACGTACATCAAAAATTAATACCATGTAAAGAAGTACTCCGCACCCACACAACCTCTCCTCATTGCTTAACAAACACTTGGTCGGTATTAAATTTTAAATGAAAATTAATCCTTCCTTTTTCTCGTTGTTTACGGTTTACTTTTTCATCTACTTTTTGCTTTTTTGATATTTTTCCACATCAACGGAATGCAAAAATGTAAAATAAAAAGTAAATAAATTGGAATTAAATAAATAACCAATGGTATTACTACTGAAAAAAGCATTTCATTAAATTTGAAACTTTTTTTCTCTTCTTTCTTTTTGTTGACGCTTTGTTTTCAGTCAGTTTTCAAAGTGTGTTGAAGCCAAGCGACAGGCGGCAGACTAACAATAAAAGTACCAAACTCAAAAAGCATGAAAAGTTTTCATTTTAAATGTTTCTGAAAAAAAGAAACACAAATAAAAGCAAGCAAAACCAACAAATAAGTGCACACAAAAAAGAGCAAGAATCTTCTACCAAAAAACAGCAGCAATCACATATTGCATTCACAATTATTACAAAGTTTTCGAGAATTAAAAACTTTGATTCAGGCTGCATGCAACAACAAAAACCAGTCCGCGAACGTTGTTAAGTGAAAGCAAGCGCAGTTTACAATTTTATTGCAAGCTTCACCAAGTAAGAGCTGAGAAACACTTCTTTATCTTAAGAGAAACGCCGAGCATGGAATCAGTTCGGAATGAAGCACGAAAAACAAAAGAAATTCTGTCGAGACCGAGTATGGATCACTTAAGTTATTATTATTTGAGTCCTGATTTCCTAAGCATGTGCTCATTCGTGGTGTTAAACACAAAGCTTTATCATCAGCTAAGCTTAAATAATAGAAACTCAAGCTTAAATAAGAGAAACTTAAATAATAGATAAACTAAATAAGAGAAATATGAAAAACTCTTACAAAGATTAATTTTCCAGCTGATAACAAGAATATTTGTTTGAAGACATCGTTAAGCCATCAGCGATAAGAAAATGTTGTAATACATACGATATTTAGCTGCAATCTAATGTTTAAATCTGAATGGTTTTGAAATTCATAAGAATGTTGCTTTTCAATAATAAATGTTGAACATTAAATTTGACTTTCAGTTACTCGTAACAAAATCTTAGTCTTTACTTAATTGCTTACAGATGTCATATTTTATAATCTTTAAATACCGAAGCCAAGTTAATTGTTTTTGCTGGAATAGAATGCTACCTCTACAATTCATTAGCACCGCATTAAAAGCAGAATTAAGTACAAAAACATAATGTCGCCGACCAGTAACAGTAAAAATACAACAACTTCAAAAGCAAAAAGAAGAGAAAAACTATTCAAGGCAAAAATATGAATATAAATTACTTCATTTAAACATTGTAAAATATTTAATAAACTATGAACAAAGTGAATGTAGCACAAAGGAAACCCTTTAGCCACAGAAGGAAATCCTCTAAATTGCACCGAATAACAATTGCAAAAATAGAAAGGAATATGAAAAACCCAAAAAGCAGAGGGCGCCTCAAATACGTGGCCGGTGCGTGGTAACTGGCTCTGGTAGCTCTGTCTTCAGAGCCACAGCTAAGCCCGCAGAAAACGGAACGGAACTTAATTAGAAAATATTTTCAGAAAACGGAAATGAGTTGAAGCAAGGATTGACGCAATGATTCACCAAGAGATCTAGAAATGTATGAGCCTAGAGGGCATTCTTACTCAGAAGGGACGCAGCATCGCTTAGACTGGTAAAAACTGGAAGTCAACCGTACAGTTAACTGAGAGTGAATACAAAGCAAAGAGAGAAAATTGTTAAACTTAGAAATGATTGAATGAAAGAATCGTTGGAAAGGAAAATAAATTGAAAACCTTTTCATTCATTGATCGGTGATATTAAATAATAAGTCAATTTGTAAGGAATAAAATAAGAATAACAATTTTTAGAAGCCAAATAATTTCAGACGCTTAATATGAAAAACACGCTGCAGAAATGAAAATAGAGAAAAAAGTAAACATTTCCATTGCCGTAGAAACATAAATAACTCAGCTTAAAACGTGGCAATGGAAACATTTTATTTTATTAGTTTAGACCATGAAAATTTTAACGACAGCGACCTCTGTCATCACTTTGTTGTCCTTCGTCCATTTGATTTTGATTGCAAAGTCTAGATACATATGTAAACATTTAATTTAGCTTTTATTTTTATTTTGGAGTAAGATTTCTTCGAAGAACTCAACACTACCAACACTTAAATTAGTAATAAAAAATGCACTGACTTTTGCATGTTGCTGCTTCTACTTGTATCATTCGTCCAGTTCAACTAATGGCATCTTTATTTACATCCCGATGCTTTTAAAGTGCTCTACTAATCCACTTTCAAGTTCTTCCACTCTTTCCACCCCCAGGTCAACATTGCGCATTATCATTCGAATTCTCCTGGTAGTAGTTAAAACATTTCACCAAACAACTTTTCATCAACTCGTTGCAAATCCTAACCTCATTAAATATCAATATTTTAAAAAACCCATAAACAAATCAAATTTTAAATAATTTCTATCAAACTGGAAACTCGTTTGCAGTTCCCGCGCCGCCGCCGTTACCATCGTTGGTGCCGAAAGCCCCACCACCGCCGCCGCTACCCTTGGGACCGGGCGGCGAGAAGCGCGAGCTGTCCGAGTCGCACAAAGCAGCACTGGAGAAACTTAAGTAAGTTCAGTTTAATATACATTTGCATAAATACATTTGCATTATTAAACTATAAACACTTTACTATTTAACGTGTACAGAACGCGGCCAAGACGACGTCCCGACTGGTCGGAGATGATGAAGGAAGTGGAAGATGGCAAGAAACTGCGACACGTCGAGTGCAACGATAGGTGAGTGGAAGAAATGCAGATAAGTGCTCGTAAAAAGATATCCAAATTCTTTTATTTTTAAAGATCTCAGCCAATCCTCACCTGTAAATCGATGACCAAAGTTGACGATAAGTTTATCTACGAAACAGAGAAGGACAACTCGCACAACAAGCTACTCAAGCAAATTCAAAGTGGCGTGCGTCTGCGTCCCACACAGACCAATGATCGTAGTCGTCCAATTCTCGATGGACTGCGGAAGTTTCGGCGCCAAATGACCATCGAGGAGCAGCTTCAAAAATCGCAATCAAAGATCAACATGCTCGGCGAGGTGAGGTGTACTGCAGCAAAAGAGAATTAAATGATGTTCAGATGAGTTGAAACTATTCATTTTCTAGGCACCAAATGCTGCAAACGCCTCCGGTTCCGGTTTGAACACCATTGCTGCAGCCTTGTCGATTGACGATCCCAGCGGCGATGAACTCGACGATATCGACAAGATACGTGATGACTTGCAGAGTACAAAGCAAATGTTGGCTCTCGAACTGCGGCATCGCGAGGCCCAAGAGCGCGAAAACAAGAAATTGTTAGCAAAAATCGCCACGCTAGAGGCGGAGCTGGCGCGAGAGAAATCACGTGAGAAAAATCTGGAGTACGGTTCGAATGTCATTGTGGCCACCATGGAGACAACGCCGGCGTCCGAAGAAGCCTTCGTTAATTCACTTAAGAAAGAAGCTGAAGATGCGCGCAAAAGTAGCAAAGAACTGGAGAAGAAGTACCAAGAAACGGGCGAGCTGCTTGACCAGGCCAAGACTGAAATCGATGAGCAGAAGCGGCAGATCCAACTACTTGAACGAAAGTTGGCACAAGTGTTGGTAGGTAACGGGATTAACTAATGAAATCGTTTAAGCCAAATAGTATTGTCAGTTGGCAAGCGCTCGTTGATTTTACTCGCAAAAGCCGGCTTCCTATATTAACGCTATTGTAAACTATTTCACAATCTTTGAAAACGATTTTTAATTATTAACCAACAGCCACCCAATCAAGCAACCGTCTAGTAACACTTTAGAAACGAATTAAATACGCTTAATTTACGACACGAACACGAGTACTTATTATGATTAAGAGAAACTGGCTTAGAGTTTATAATAAAAACAGATTTAATTTCAGTATTTATATCTTTGCTTTAATTATACAAGCTCTTATATTTCTAACCTAAGTGGATAAGTGTGCAGTTAAGTAACTCTTGAAATGCTTTGCTTTGCTAACCTCCTAAATAAACGCTTAACAACTAAAGGGTAACTCGACACCCAGCGCTAACCAACACCACTCAAGTACTTCCTACTCGTACGAAGATTCCAGCGAATCGGTTACGTATAGCGCCACGGATGACGAGTACGAGGCGCCGCCGAATAACCTAGCTAATCACAAGGTAACCAATAACTTGACATTATTTTCTATTAGTATTATATAATAAACTGTACATTAAAGCTATTTCTAATCGAGTCATTTTCTATTAAGGGTGGCGGTTCACTGAACGGCTCCAGACGTCCCAGCGATATGCACACTGGACGTGATAGTTCCCCGGACTTCGATCTCGAACTCACCGAAAGCGATCCCGATGAACCGGAGGAGAAGAAGAAAGAACGACATGAACGAAAGCTGGTTAAGGAGGTGAAGGTGCTCAAGAGCAAACTGACAAAACTGAAGGTGAAGCAAGAAGCGGCCAAGAAGGAAAAGGATGCCCTTAAACAGACCATGAAAAAGAATCACGTTATACTAAAGTAAGAGACCATGGAATACTAGGAAAGAATATTTATTATTATATCATTTTAAACCGTTTCCAGAGAGGAAAATAAGAAATTCAAAAAGTTAGAAAAAGAAGTGCACAAGATGGCCGCATCCATGAAGGAAGAGGAAGACGGAGACGAAGACGATGAAGAGAAGGACGAAGATGAAGAAGAAGCAGAGGAAGAAGAAAGTGAGGAGGAATCTGAAGAGGAGTCCGAGGAATCAGAATCGGAGGCTAGCGAACCAGAGACAGCCAGTGAATCGGAATCAGAGGTTAGTATTTGCTATTGTAATAACTGCTGCGAATGTTAATCTAAAATAAAAAAATTAACGCACTGTTGTCTGTAGGATGCCAGCAATTCGGACAAAAAGATTAACCTAGAACCGCGTGTTAAGAAGCACGAAGGCCGCCTGTCTGCTATGAAGAAGTGCAACGTACTGTTGCAAGCCAACGTGGACAACCTGCAAGACGAAATCATGCAAGTGCGCTCTAAGGCGGCGAGCCTACAATCCGAATTGGATTCAGTACTACAAGATTTAGGCTTCTAAATATCTCCATTGGAAAAGTCGCATAAGATGCACCAGTCACTCTCCTTTTTAACTTCAAAAACGCCGATTTCGCCTTCATCATAAGGTATCGAAGATGCGAATTCGACTTTTAGTTATAAATTTTTTATTTTTAGATTTTTAATTAAATCGATATTATTTGATAACGTGTATTTATTTATTAATAAAAAAAAATTAAAGGAAATTTCTTTAAGTGGTACTCACGCTTTTTCGCAAATTAATCCTTGAGCGTTGGTGGTAATCTGTCACAAAATACTCGACCTACGTTAATTAAACAATTAATTAATTAACATTTAATTAATTAACAATTAAATGTCCTCAAAATGAATTAAATTTATTTATATGCACTTCTGCAATATAGTTATTCCGCTTTAAGTGAAATCTAATTGGCCAGTGGAATTCTTCCGACGAATTCAATTTTGCTTATCGTTAATGTTTAAAGTTTCCTTCAAATCCAATTGTTGAGTTTTAGAAAAATATATAAATGTTCAAAATTTGTGTAGAATTTTCATAAGAAAATTTGTTTGTTTTCAGGAACACTTGATAAGAATACTAATTTTGCTTACAGTAGCTCTCAAAATGTACTGACAGTAACGTTTGGCGATGCCACCTTTATTAATTAGTTTTGAATTAATTATAATTTAAAATAGCGGCGTCCCCGTTGCTGCTGAGTTTGTTCCAAGTTTAGTTTAGGTTTAAGGTGAGCGTTACTCAAACGCTCCGATTTTGCTTCTTTTACTGCTGTTGAAGTATAATGAATAGGTAGGTATATATATACATACTAGAGTAACCCTGCCCGCGTTGCTGGACAATACAATAACATACGTTTACGTCTTTGTATTAAAAATTAAATTTTCTAGAAAGAATAGACATTTTCCTGAAAAAGAAGTGCAAAATAATATAAATTTTTTAAAGTGAGAACATCAAAAAGAAAAAAATTTATTGCAGAGCTTGGTGGTAAACGACATTTTTAGTATTGCCATTTTCACAAAAAATGAATAAAGACGACGGCTTCCCAACACGTGAACATGCAACATACAGTTGACCGTGTGAAAATACAGGAAATTCTAAATTTATTCCGCAAACTTGTATTCGTAGCAATTTTTCGATGTTTTTTTTTTTATAAACCATCAGTGAAAGTAGACCTTTCCAACGCATGTACTCGTTTGAAAATCGGTTGAGTGGTTCTCGAGTTATAAAATCACGAACATAGGGCAACTCATTTTTATATATATAGATATATAATTAATATACCTACATGTTAGTGTTACCGTTGGAAAGATGTTCAATTGTCTTTCATTTACGCAAAACAATGAGTGCATTTCAGGCAGATCACTCCATCTCTACACAGAGAAGTATAGAAGTTTCTAGAAAGTATGATTAAACTCATACTTAACATATTTGTATCTCAATAGTAAGAAAGTGGAGTGCTTAACGTTCTATAAATACAACTTATATGTATTTATATAATCACAAACGCTAAGAAATTAAAACTGCTTAAAAATGCATTTTATGTATGGTTTAGGAGATATAAGCCCTATATTTTCAAAGTTCAAAGGGCTATAACTCAAAACTCAGACGAGAGCGACAAAAATTGTTGTTGGTTTGAGGTTTCGGCAAGAAAAAAAAAAGAATAGCAAAATCGAAGAATTGTATTGGGCTTCTGGATAAGTATTCATTTCCCTCAATTTACGGGCTCTAATATATTTATATATACATACATAATTATATTCCATAATTATTATAAATATATAATTATAATTAACAGATACTTATTTTCTTGGTATAACCTATAAGTATAACCTATTGGTATAACCTATTTTGATAACAATTTTATTTTTGTAGGATAAATGAATAATGGTAGTTGAAAAAGTTTTGAAAACAGAGCATCGCGTTGCAGAAGTTGTTGTGAACATAGAACGAATGACAAGTCCTTGAAATATTTGACACTTATTTCAAGGGGGAAACGCAGTAAAGGATGCGGAAGTGAATTTCTAAATTCATTTATTTTTGAATAACTTTTAAGGAGAGAAGTGGAAATGTGCCTGTTCTGTAGAAAAAGATTGACAAATCGCACCGGAGGATTGCTGTTGATTTAGTTCTTCTTTGTGAAGCGAAGAAAATATTGAAATAGTTATTTATTAAATTAACGACGAAAATTGAGACTTGAAATCGATTTTTCCCGACCATTCTGAACGTGTGCAATAACAATAAGAGGCAGAAGGGACATTTAGTTACTCCTAGATGTCAGGAATTCTCTGCAAAAACTGTTAATGAAAGTAATCCAATATATTAAAAGTAAGAACTGTTGGAAATGCCGGAAAACCTGGAATTGCATCAATTTGTGGACGAACTGCGACATGGCGACACGTCACAACGGTTCCTTGGTCACCTGAAAGTGAAATTAAACTGTCCTTACTTGGGCATTATACTGGCCACGATGTCGTCACTATTCTTTTCACTCTGCTCAGTTATAGTGAAAGGCTTGGTTGACGTGAATCCTATGGAGTTGGCGTCCTTTAGGTAGGTCGGTCGCATTACTATTTGTACCTCACATATTGCGAGCTTTGTATTCCCAGGTTTGTTGGTGTGCTCCTGCCAGCCATTCCGATTGTAATCTACAGGAGGCAGCCCGTCTTCCCGGCCGGAAAGCGTATCATTGTATTGTTGCGTTGCTTCATGGGTACTACCGGCCTCATGCTCAGCTTCTATGCTTTCCGCCACATGCCGCTAGCCGATGCCAGTGTTATTATCTTCTCGACACCCGTGTTCGTGGCGATATTTGCACGCGTCTTTCTCAAGGAGCAGTGCAGTCTCTTCAACGTAATTACGATCATACTGACGCTAGTGGGCGTTGTGCTGATTACGCGCCCGCCATTTATATTTGGCGATGCTGCTCCCTCGCTTGAAGCAGAACGCTACCTGGATAAGCATTACGAAATCTGGGGTCCAGTGGCAGCCATATCATCCACACTCTTCGGTGCCAATGTCTATATACTACTACGAGCCCTTAAGGGGCTGCATTTCTCGGTGATTATGACAAACTTCGGTGCATTTGCTTTAATATACACATTGATTGTATGCGCATCGATCGGTGCCGTTTGTTGGCCGGCTTGTGGTCGTGATCGTTGGCTCGTAGTGGTCCTGGCGATCTTCTCATTCTTGGGACAGATTCTGCTGACGTTGTCGCTGCAATTGGAACAGGCTGGACCGGTGGCTATAGCACGTTGTGCTGATATTGTTTTTGCGTTCATTTGGCAGATGATGTTCTTCGGTGAAGCACCCACCGGATACTCTTTGGTGGGCGCCACTTTGGTGGTCAGTTCGGTTGTGTTAACAGCACTCAAGAAGTGGACCCTGTCATTGCCGCGCGAATCGAGTGCGCGCAAACGACTGCGGTTTCTGATAATAGAATAATTAAATCGTCTTGAATGCAGTCGATTGCGGTGACGTTCTAAAAGCGATGTGGTTTCTCTCCTAAAAAATAATAGATGAATACTCCATTAAATAATTCGAATAATTCTAATTAACCTGTCTTTTACCGATACAAGAATCCATGCCCCGATGTAGAACATTTTTACAGGGTAGGCTATTGGACAACAAATTAGAAGTTCTGCATACTCAGAAAAAGTTTAAAAAAATATTTGTAGTGTTTATAGAGTGTTGCTTTAAACCAAAAACTTTCTTTATGCAATAAAAAAACTGATAAACATTTGAAAACCTTATATAGTAATTTTTATATAATTTCAAACATATATTTTAAAATTTAACATCAATAATATGGATACATATTTTATTTATATTTAGAAAAAATTGCTTTAAAACGGGCTAAAAAATATGTAACTGGTTAACTCATTGCTAAACCAAGAAAAACGTTAATATTTAAAAAAAAAATGTATGCAGTTTTATAATAAACAAACAAATGTATCAAAAAGTGCTAATACTTTTTTAAAAAAAAGGAACAGTGAGTTTAAATTTAGTGTTTCTTTAAAGAAACGGCGGTAAAAGACAGGTTAAAATAACACTCCAACTTAAAATTATTTCGTATAAAAAACCTAACTCACGGATTAAGCTAATTTTATTTCCGTCAGCGTTGAAGGACTCATGTAAGAGATGAATACTCACAGGGAGCAATCAGCGAAGTCGCTGAAATGTATATTAGGTCTAATGGTTAATAATTCATATATTTCAAGAAAGCAATTTAAATTTTTGAAAGAAAAAAAAAATTCTTTATTCAATATAAACTGAATATACACAGTTCTTCCGTCCCCTAGCTATACAGTTCTTCCATCTGCCCTTCAATTTGAGAATGCATTCCAAAAAAATCGTTCACATTTTGAGGCAAACCAGTCATCGAGCAATTTTTTACATCTTCTTAATTGTTGAATTGTTCCTGGGAAAGTGCATGAGCTAGCGATGAAAACAGTCGTTAATCAGAAGAGTACGGCGGGTGGGACAAGAGCTCCCAGTCAAGTGCAGAAACTGTGTCTTTGACCGCGTTCGCTACGTGATGGAGCGTTATCGTGTTGCAAAATTATGTTTCCATGTTTTCTAACCCAAACTGGATGCTTTTTGACTAATGCATGCTTCAAATTGAGCATTTGTTTACGGTAACGATGGGTATTAACCGCTTCATTTGATTTCAGAAGCGCATGATACACGAAACGAAAAGCATGTTTCCACAATCCTTTAAATTAAACAAGTATGTGCCTCAAGCTGTTTACTTGGTTTGAATTGAAACTAGTCATGTTTACTACCAAAAAAAAAAATGACCGTAACTCGAAATAATTTTAACCTCAATGGTACTTTTCAAGGTATTTTCATAGGAACAAAATCACATAAGAGTAGATGTGATTCCTTCCACTGCCATACAGCGAAGAACTTAAGAATTATTAACCGGTATACCTGGTACATTGATATATAGACATCTACGTCGAATATTCACGCCAGTTTAGGTTCGTGATATTAACTTAAGGCAATCCCTTGGGTGAATTAATATTTCAAGTAAAGTTTAAAGGTAGGCAAAAACATTAAATTCAAACCTGAACAACTTAATTTTATAAATATACTACATGTAATTACATTTTAATGCAATTTTCGTGTTATAAACAATTTTAAACCAAAGATCAAAACTAGATATAAATACTAAAAAAACCATAATGCTAATTATTAAGCTCGAAGCAGTTAATGTGTTCTACATATAAAATCGATTTAGTTATTTAAAAATAACAATTCACCATTTCATAGTAATTATATAAAAAAAAGTTTCAAAAAAACTAGCTTAATAACTGAAGTCTTAACAAAAAAGTCTTCAAATAAAATGTAAAACTTTTAAATAAGGAATGCAATTTAAAAGTAAAAATCACTTGTTATGAAAGTATTTTATTGCAGCTTAGCCCTTCGTTATAATTAGTCGTTATAATAAGTCTGCTTCATATTGAATCATCAAGGCATAAAAGCAAAAAATATATAATAATATGATTTTTGTTATTAAATATTAAAATAATTAAGTATACATGACGCTTAAAATATAACCGATTTGTTTAAGGTGATTACTACTTTGAACTTAAGTAGATTTAAGTTTACTGTTATACTTCTCTTCTCAAGCTTCTCTTAGGGAAATAAATATATTACATTCAAAACCTAAACTTATACCATATTAAAACAATTGCTAAATACATTGTCGTAAATTCATAGGCCGATAGAGAAGGCTCTTAAGCAATTTTATCGGAAGATGATATGAATGGAAAGTTTGTATCTTAAAGCATCAAAACTGACTTATCAAAGGAAACGGAATAGTGTTCTTTTAACCCTTCTGTCAACAGATATTTTTTCCACCTTCCGTCAACAGATAGGTCTAGCCAGACCTACAGAATGGTTTGCATGCTAAGCAAGGCAATATCCCCATAAAAGTAAGAAAAAACATCAAATTCGTTGTGAAATTAGAAAAAGGCACACTTTATTAAATACTTTTGGCTTTAATGTACCAATTTTGGCATTCATAGAAAGCTTGGCTATGTTGTAAACATACAGGATCATTACAAATATATCAACTAAATCTTGTTTTATGCTGTCTTTTATCATTCGCCCTACATATAGAGCAAGATTTTTTATTGTTTGATACTGTAATGCCAGTGCTTGTTTTTGGTTGTGCAATTTTTTCGCTGAGAGGTATTTCGAAAAATGACTGGTGCATTTTTAACTGGAAAATTTCCAACTATTTGCAGATTTCTCAGTCGATCTTCAATATATGGAGTCACAAGC
The DNA here is from genome assembly GCA_949629155.1 of Myopa testacea. NCBI lineage: Eukaryota > Metazoa > Arthropoda > Insecta > Diptera > Conopidae > Myopa > Myopa testacea. The sequence continues at coordinate 43,300,329 of OX451345.1, read as the reverse complement.
TCCTCTGCGAGAGCTTTCAAAAAAATCCGGCGAGCATTAGCTTTTTTTGTGCATTCAGACTGATGTGAAATATTATATATGATAAATGGAGCCAGTGCAGATATGTCCAGAGTATTGGAGAAAAAGGCTAGTGGCCACCGCCGCGTTTGCCGCTTGCCTTTATCCTTGATTATGTTCCTTTTCTTGGTCTAATTCTTTTCCGGTGTACAGAATTCCTTTGCTCGGATAACCATTCGATGAGTCGCAGGCCTACTATACTTACGGCAGCTAGCAGTACTCCAAAATATCCATACAGTTCATACATCTGTAACCACTGGCCACTGTCGAGTATTTCTTGGATGTTACTTATTGAATTTTTCCGTTTCCGTTCTAGCTTTTGCATTTGTTTGCATTACAATAATGTCAACAATTTCAGGTGTAACGACAGATTTGAAAATATACCGCTTATTATAGACATTTTTATGCTGTGGTTATTTATTTCTATGGTTATTTATTTTTGAAAATGTTCACAATCTAATGATTTTTTTATGCAATTATCACTTGTTGAATGATATAAATCGTAAGCCATCTCTTGCTTTTATATTTTCAACACGAGCTCATGCATTTGCAAAATTATGTTAGATGTCATAATCCTTCGAATAGGTAACAGACATACAGATTTCTGCAGTCTCCCTATTCAATAGTACGAAATATTCGCCCACAATATTATCACGTAACCCTTTTTGGTAAAACAGGTAACAAACTATTTGCTTTAACAACATTGTTTTTTATACATTTTTTATTATAGGAAATATCCATCCAAAATCCCTTTATTTTTTACTACTAAGCAAAATGAGGTGTTTTTCATATATTGACCTCAGCCATCTGCACTGATACTGATTTTATTTTCTACCCTTATGTGAAGAAGAAACCTAAAATCATAGCCACCTCAATAAATTTATTATACGTTTAATAAAATGTTATTGAAGAGGCAGTTTTAGAGTTCGTTAAAATTTGTTTATGAATAAAAACTGACTTTAAGTACATTTCAAGTATCGAGTCTACTATAACTAAAGCTTACTCAATCAGTTATTCAGAAAATGACTATGCATTTACGCCATTATGTTTTAGGATTTGATTTAAAGATATCATATAACTTTTATTTTAACATTATTCTATGTAATCGAATAAACGGATCTATCTTTTATGTCATATGCCTTTCTTTGATTTTTCATATAATTATGGAGATAATTTAGTTTTACAATCTAAATCAAAGAAAGGCATATAACATAAAAGATAGATCCGTTTAGAACCTTTCAAACGGTATACAAGCGATACCTCTATCTCTCATTTAGGAGATATCTTTCCTCTAAAAATTTTCGACATTTAGGCGACCACAACTCTTAAAAAAATCCACGCCCCAAAAACTTTTTGGTGGTTAGATTCTAGGGGGTAGGGCGGTGGTAAATATTGTAAACCGAAATAACGGAGGTTGCATTACAAAATGAAACAAAGTATTTCTAGTGTAACTAATCTTTACGCGAAAATGAAGGTAACAATTTTGACTTTACATTATTAATACTAAAAGCAAGTATAACATATTATATACAGTTTTAAAGGTAAAACACTAGGCTTCAGTCACATATTCTCTTTGGAATATCTGCCTGATTCCATTTCCGAGAAAAAAACCCAATTTCAAGAGAAAAAGTCCACATTTACATAAAGGTACTCATAACTTCTAATCTTTACGACTGTGGGCAAAATTATGACAAAAATGAAGACAAAGAAAGTACCTTTCCAACGACATCTTACAAGTAACAGTAACTTATCTGATTTAGGAAATAGTGACTTTTAATTAGCTAATCTTATCCGACCTTCAACCGCTCATAAATCCTAAACCCCAAAAAAAAGGTCGGGTATTTCCGAAAATAATGGTCAAAAGTAACTGTAGAAAAAGGTCATCAAAATCGCTTCTAACCCCCTAAACCAAAGTTCTTCCGTTATTTCTTCCAATTGAAGGCAGGTGGCACCGCTTCAGGTCGTGCCGGCCTTTCTCAAAAACAACTGATTACTATTAATTAAGTACTACCACAAATTGCAATATTGCTTTGTGGATATTCTTCAAAATTTTTAAAAATACCATAAATTTTTTCATGAAACCATGAAATGACCGAAAGCAGGAGAAATGCGATAATGCCACGTTTAGCACTGTTTACAGCAGCTGCTGGAGTGGGATTGCTTTTCGTAGTGGTGCGACATCGTTTGAAAATTGTGGAGCATTTACGCTACGCTCTGGACTTCCGCAATCCTCTGCGGCATCGTCACATTGAAATCATCGAGACGGTGGACGACTGTACGCGTGTTGTGACAGCTCTGAAGACGTGAGTTGCATCAATCTGCAATTAAATGCTATAATCTCATGTTTCCTTAATGCAGACATTGCGTCGACTACAAGGTGCTGGGTTTCGATTGCGAGTGGGTAACAGTAAGCGGTACTCGCCGCCCCACTGCGCTGCTTCAGTTGTCCTCGCAACAGGGTCTCTGTGCGTTGTTCCGTCTTTGCAGCCTGCAGCAAATACCAAAATGCTTGCGCGACCTGCTCGAGGATGATGCATTTATTAAGGTGGGAGTGGCGCCACAAGATGACGCGCGAAAGTTGGCACACGACTTTGGTGTCGGAGTAGCGAGCACATTCGATTTGCGCTTCCTGGCTGCCATGACGGGACACAAGCCCGAGGGTTTGGCTAAATTGTCGAAAGCACTTTTAAACGTGCAATTAGACAAGAACTGGCGTTTAGTGTGCTCTAACTGGGAGGCTAATTTTTTGAGCGAAAAGCAGTTGCACTACGCAGCAAATGACGCGCTGGTGGCGATTGAAATTTTCAAAAAATTAGCCCAACTCTTGGAGCCAAGGTTTTTAAGCAGTTTTCACAATCTAATCAAATCGTAATCTACCTTTTTGTAGCCATTTTTTGCAGAGTCGTAACCACAACATTTCAATTCTTCTATCGCGATTGGAGCCATTTTTCGATGTACGTTACAAGGATGGACTACTGACTGATTTGACTCCAAGCACCTCAAAAAAAACGCAGCTGAAAATTGGTTCGAAAGGCAGCAGCCCAAGCAACTGGGAGACGAGGAAAATGCACACGCGTAGCATCAGCACTCGATCCAAAACCCTTTACGACAACTGCTTGCTGGAGGCGCCGGACGGTGAATTGCTCTGCACCACAGACCGTAGAAAAGCACAATGGTATCTGACTCAGCAGTTGGGCGTGAAAGTGAAATCAGAGCCCTTTACAGTGCGCTTGAACTTCGAACCAGCTGGACGCGCCGTGGGCGAGGTAGGTCGTTATTACCAGACAACTAAGCAAAACCGTTGTGTTGTGTGCGGCTGGAGTGATGCGTACATACGCAAAAACGTGGTGCCACGCGAGTATAGAAAACATTTTCCAGGTTTGTTGCAAAAGTTTGCCTGCTCAGTTTTTGGATTAAATTTTCTCTTTAAAGTTGTAATGAAATCGCACACATCGCACGATGTTTTGCTACTTTGTCCACACTGCCACCAGTTGAGTAACATTTCAGACTTGAAAGTACGCTCTAAATTAGCCAAAATGTGTGATGCTCCTTTTACCCACGAAGAAGGCGCAATAAAGTCCCTTGAAGATCATGGACTCAGGTTGTTTTGCATAGAATAGTTTGAAGTTGAAATTATAACCTTTTCTTCAGGCGGTTGAAGTCGGCAGCACGTGCCTTGCTGTATAACGGCGGAAAAATTCCGCCTGTCAAGAAGCAGGAGCTAAGGCAAGTAGTGCTGGATCATTATCATTATCCCTCCCACCAAGAACTGACGCAAGATGTGTTAGAAGAAGCGGCGAACGTGAACACAGCGTTAGCACACAATTCCTTTAGTCTTTCTAAATCTTTGTAAACTTTGCTTTCTGTTTTTTGCCAGCGTCCACAACGAAAGCTATTGCCAACATGGAGGAAAGGTAGTCCAAATGTTTCAAACTAAATTCGGAGGCCTCATCGAACTGGAGAGACTCTGGCGTGAGCATTTTCTACATACAATGCAGCCAAAATTCCTGCCTCCGCTTTGGAATATTAACCACAACGCTGATCGGTAAAAATGCGTAATATATTTACAATTGAAATTAGCAAATTTACTCGCAATAGTTTGGAGATACGCGCTCATGAAGGCCGCGTTGGAAAGGACGATCTGCTTCTAGCAGGTCTGAATGGCCTAAGTGGCAGGCAACCGGATGACGATAGTCCTGTAGAGACTTTGAACAATTTGTGAAATTAGTACATTTCGGGTGCCCTAAATTTTATATACTTTTTTATTACAATTTTAAAATTCCACTCTAGAATCTCTCTTTATAAAGAATAATCATACGGAGAGAGACAAAAACAATAAACATGTAAATCAATTAAACTGAGTACATATGTGAATCTCTTAAGTTGACATGAAATTAAAAGTTGCTCTAAACTTAAGTTTTCTTAAACAACATGGAATTAAAAGTTGGTCTATTCTTAACTGTATTTAGCGGCAAATATGTACATAATTAAAACTAGGTTATCAACAGCACATTAAATACTTTAGTCAAACAACTTTTAATATAGGAAGCCTACGAAAAACATACCGAAAATACTATTTTGAATACGCACGAGTATTTGGGAAAACCAAGAGTTTACTATAGGTGAAAGCTGTTTGGACCTTTGAAAGCCTAAATAAACTCTATGCCCTCGTATTTGAACTCTGTTTCTATGCGCTGTTCCGGAAGCAATACTTTCCCGTCGATGCCGAACGCCGTTATGAAAGTCGACGTCTTACCATTCAGCTCCTCGGACTTGATACCCACAATAAAGCGATCGTCTGTGCCAGGTATGAATTTGAAGCTGGAGAAGCCATGAGTGGAGGCCGAGCTTTTGCTATCCAACGATACCGTTTGCACTTTACTGAAACGATCATCAGCTGAGATTAGGAGGTTGCAACCCATGTATTCGTCGTGCGTTTCGTTGTACCTTCGTTCAGAGACAATGATGAAGCAAATTCACACAGGACATTTACTATACTGACCTGTCCTTAGAGCATCTTCTGGGCAGGAAGAACCATCTCTTGTGCACTGGTGACCATACGCCGCTTTCGTGGATCATGTACCCCGGCCAGGTGATCTGCATCGACTCTTCACGCAGAAGCTTGAAGTTGAACGACCAATTAAGTGAACGCAACTCTCCCGTGGGTGAGACGGCCTTCACAAACATTGGATTCTCATTTACGAAATCGCCCATACTCGTCGTCCACTCCTTACCCATGGAGCCAACGTACAGCATTTGATCCTTCACGGTGGCCCATTCTGATTTAAAACCCTTCGCACTCACTCCGTTGCCGTCGAGAAGAATTACCCACGGGATTGGCTTCTCGTTGACCAACTCGTACACAAGTCCAGTGCGGTCGTCGAACGTCAGTAACTTGCCGTTGAAGGTGACCAACTCGGATAGCTCCATTCCGCGATCCTTCAGAGCAAAACTTGACTCTAGCAGCGTCGGTAGGTCTGCGTCCCACTTAATTTTGACCTCCCCACTAGCTGCAGTGTAGCTTAAATAGCCCTTCTTCAAGTAGCTGCGCCACACCGTGCTACCATCCGACTTCTTGTGCTTGGAGTTCGTGTCCAAATCGGCGACCATTGCAATGCGAAACGTCACAACGCCACCACGAGTGACTAAAGGCGGCGTGATCGGGTAAGTCGAATTGTAGGCGACCGCAACTCCGTTGTAATAAGTGTTGAGATTAACTGCGGTGCTAGACGATACACTGCCACTGGTTGCGTAATTTCGAAGCCAGGCCGTATCTGAGGACGAGGTGGAGCCTGCTGCCTTCATATAGAAGAGGAGCACAAAGAGCGCTACAACTGCGAGAACCAGCAGCGCAAAGTGATAGTTAAAACGGAAGGTGCGATTGCCGATGCGATATGTGGGTGGAGTGCGCAGCGCGGTGCGCCAATCACGCGTGTACATAACTGACTTTGGATAACTACTTTTTGGAGTGCTGATCAAGCTCTCAAGATCGTTGAGGTTATTGTGACTAATTGCGGACCGAGTGAGCAAATTCATTGAGTATTTGTGGTGGTGTGGTCAGCTTGCTAGCACAGAAGGTGCAGAATTTGCATTGTATGTTGGGGCGTGCAAAGAAGTTGTTGATCCTGATGATGCAAATGATGACATTTATGCTCTGACCGGAAGGGAGGAAAAAACTCGGAACGAAAGTATGAAGTAATGTCGTTGATTACATACAGTATGAGAACTTATTATTTGAAAAGCACTACTTTAATAAATTTTTTTTAATTCAACCTCCCCTCCGCAAAGTATTATTAAAAGTAAACAAGAAGCACACACGTCAACATCGCATAACAGCTGTTTCACAATTCTTGAAATTGAAAGTTAGGTGACACAAATACAGTGTTGCGCAAACTCTAAACATAAATTGTTAACTATATGAGCAACTTTTGCAGAGGCATATTCGTTTATAAAAACAACTTAAATTCATGGGTGCATCTGAGTGTGGAAATTTAAAACTATTTAATATGTGATGTATTGTTCCTATTCATTATTTCTTAAAAAATGTGTTACTTTTTACATTTTCATATATATGTTCAATACACACAAATTGAACTGACGCGGCGTCAGAAAAATAATTAGAACAACTTTACCGTTGGAGAATCACTCCACTTTTATTGTTGTTTTAGTTTTTTATGCCAAAATTCTTATAACTATATCTCCTAGTTTAAAGACATCTGGATGGGATGGATACTGTTACAAAGGAATTTTAAATACCTTTTATTTATATAAAATTACATTTCGTTGGAAAACCATTACTTTTGTAGAAAAACTAGTTGGAAAACTCGATGGAATATAACTGTACGAGGGTAAAATAGGTTATTGTTTTTGTTGTAATCAGGTTAAAGTTTCAAAAACAGGGTTATAACTCCGAAACCAGATGAGAGCGGGAAAAACCGATGTTGTTGCCGGAATCTCTGTTCAAAACAACAACAATATTGGCCTTCCGGGACTAAAATAGAAACTAGCGGCAAACAAGAAATCAGTAATAAATTTTATTAAAGGAACATTCGTGTGGCCACGGCCAATGGCCGTGTCTTTATTTCGAAATGTTGCTGTCACAAGTTGGAATTTCGAATCTTCGCCATCTCTTGTTCTTTATTTTTCTTTACATTTGTCTCTATTATCATTCGTTTGTAGTAGAACGCACGTTTTTCGTACTCCTATTTATTGCTGAATTTTATTAAATTTATTTGATAAAATTCTCGAAAAATGCGTATTGAAACGTGTTATTTTTGCTCCAGCAAAATCTATCCTGGTCATGGAATGGAATTCGTGAGGAACGACTGCAAGGTGAGTTGGACTAAAGCAATTTGACAACAACGTGCTTTGATGTTCTTGTGTAAATTCTATCCTTTTATAAATTTTGGCCTTATTTCTTTAACAGATCTTCAAGTTTTGCCGTGGCAAGTGCCACAAAGCGTTCAAGCGCAAGAAGAACCCACGTAAGGTGCGTTGGACCAAAGCTTATCGTAAAGCCGCAGGCAAGGAACTTTCTATCGACCCTAGCTTTGAGTTCGAGAAGAGACGCAATGTGCCTGTGAAATACAACCGTGAAGTATGGCAGAAGACGCTGGATGCCATTAAGAAGGTCACTCAAATCAAGGAACGTCGCCAGGATAACTTCGTCATGCAACGCTTACGCAAGGGACGCGAGATTGAGATAGAAATGGATGTGAAGGATGTGCAGCGCAACATCTCGCTCATTCGTTCGCCTGCTGTTGGTCTGAAAGAACGTCGAGCTAAGGAGGAAGCCGAAGAGGCGGCGCTCATGGAAGAGGATCTGCCAGAAGAAGAGATCACCTACGTGGATGCTCGTGAGCTGGAGCGCCAGTTGGAGGAGGGCGATCTTGATATGAAAGATATGGAGATGTTGAAGGCGTGAAGTAATGAAAGAAGACGGAGTAGTTTTAAGTCTAAGTTGAGCTGAAAGGATTAAATTTAATAATATGTGTTTTTTTTTTGTGTAGTGAACTCTGAAGATATCTGTAAAGAAAATACAATTTGCATTTCAGTGACATCAACAAGATGCTTCTCTTTATATTTGTGAACGTTTTCAAGGTCGATGTGAATCTGGAGTAAATTGATTATTGTAAACACCAACAATTGGTTTTTCCCTTTCTTCGGAAACCCTATGCCGCCCCCTCTGAATTTGCTGACTACGATTTAATGTCTGGTTTTCTCTTTTCCATATGAAAAACAACCACTGTGAGTGAGTGAAAACTTTCTGGCTTGATTTCCGCGTTAATTGGATTTATTTTGCACCACCGGCTTTGTATCCGCTGTGTTAAATTCTGTCAGGCATTCTATCATTAGTTATTTCACTATTTATTCACATTTTGCAAGCAGAACCATTCACGAATCACAGGTTTTGGTGTTTCAAATCAGTATTTTTACTTAAAAGAATGTTTAAAAGTTTGTATTTATCGAGTATTCACATTTTAAGATCTCTTAAAGTAAAACTTTTACTACAATAGAATTGTTGCTAGTGGGCTCCATTGTAACTGCATTCTTGGCAATGCTGTGGTTGGCTGTTTGTGCGTTACTACAGCAGACTTTGCCGAATGAGCTGATCCCTCGCGTGGGCTACGCTTTCGATTATGTTGTTGGTAGGTTAGAAGTCAACAAGAAAAGCAATAATAATGCAGATTTACACATCTTCCTACCACCCTCCACAGTGGGTGCCGGTACCACAGGCTGTGTGGTGGCTTCACTCCTGGCCAAGCACTCCAATGCGTCAATTTTGCTTTTGGAAGCGGGCGACAAGTTTGGGTTTTTCAGTAAAATTCCCTTGCTTACCACTTTTCAGCAACAGGGTCTGAATGACTGGGCTTTTCAATCGGTGCCGCAACAACATTCCTCAAAGGGTCTACATGAACAGGTGTGTTTAAATGTTTTGTCCACCCGAAATGGTATTCACCAGTTTATTTTTTCCAGCGCCAGAACCTTCCCCGTGGCAAAGGACTCGGCGGTTCGGCGCAGCTTAACTTTATGTTGCACTTCAAGGGTAACCCTTTGGATTTCGATACGTGGGATTCGGAATACAACCTCAGTGAGTGGCGCTGGGAGGCGATGCAACCATTTCTAACAGCTGGCTTCCCCAAGCCAAATGAAATGGTCGAGATACCGAACTCGTACTCAAAGCTTAGCGAGGCCTTTTATGCTGCTGAAAGCGAATTCGTGCATGAACCATGGTTGTTTCGTCGTGCTTCGTATACCGTCAAGAATGGGATCAGGTGGAGCGTTTATCAGCGCTTTCTGCAGCCTGCTTTGAAGAATCCCAATCTAAAAATCATGACAAACACCTTGGCCAAACGTGTGCTTTTGCAGCCCCACGAAGGCGTCGGCCTGAAACACGTTCGTGCACTTGTAGTTGGCGCGAAGGACGGCGAAAGAGAAAATTTGTTTACTATTGACGTGCGCAAGGAGCTCATATTGGCTGCCGGTGCCTTCCAGACGCCGCAGCTTCTACAAGTTTCCGGCATAGCAGACAAGGAACTTTTGCAGAGTCTGAAAATCCCTGTGACACATGAGCTGCCTGGAGTAGGACGCAATCTCCACGATCACCTTAACCTGCCGCTCTTCGCGTCCATTGACGTGGAGGGCCCAACGCTAAACCAACGGACGCTACTGAATCCCATCAGCATCATCAGCTACCTCTTCACCGGTGCAGGCCATCTGGGAAATTTCGGTGTGCTCGGTCACATTGACGACAGTCTGCACCACTTCGGATTAACTCTGTTTGGCTGCGGCGCGATCGATGAGTCGGCGCTGATGCTGATCTCGAATTTCAAGCGGTCTCACTTTCGCGCGCTCTTCCCCCGCTACCACAACGCCACACAGGAGGGCTTCGTCTTGATTTCCACATGCACTCAGCCGCGCTCACGTGGCAGCGTGGCCAACTCTCCAAACATGCGCCGAAATCCTCTCATCGACCCGAATTACTTGAGCGTGGCTGCCGATGTAGCTTGCACAATCCGTGCGGTTCGTGCAGCTGTCGCGTTAATTGAATCGCACTCCTTCGCTGCATTGCGTCCGCGCATCCACTGGCCTAAAATAACGGAATGTTCTAATTTCGGTCCTTTCGAGCGCGACTTTCAGACGAACGAGCCAAGCGATCGCTATTTAGAGTGCGTCTTACGACACGTCGGCCTGTCGTCGCATCATCCTGGCGGCAGCTGCTCAATGGGTCATACGATCGATAGTGTGGTGGATTCGGAAATGAGGTGGAGTTTTAAAGTTTTAATTTCAATGGTTAACAAGACCATTCTTTTTACCATTCAGGCTTCATGGCGTCCCGAATTTGCGGATCGTTGATGCCAGCGTTTTGCCTGCGCCCATCTCTGGAAACCCGAATTCAATTCTAGTGGGAATGGCGGTGAGAGGCGCTACAATGATTCTGAGACAAGAACAGCAATTAAATGAAAGCGACTAAACTTTAAATTTTCGTTTTTCCTTTTTTCCCAATCATTGAAATTAAAGAACTAAAAAATAAAGTAACAAAATAATACAGAGTGACACATTCAATTTAATTGCAATTTAAATAGTATTTTTAATTATATTATATCCAAATAATTTTTATTAAATTGATGAGTGCTTTAATTACTCAATTGCTCATAATGTATTAATTAAATTCTACTCTTTGTTTCTTTCGTTTCGGGCTCAATTTAAGTTGGCAGAATATTTTGGATTTCCCACTCAAGTCCGTTGCACTTCTTGCCGCTTAAACATACTTAGAAATTGCTTAGAGTTTGGCGTGCATCTCATCACATTAGTAGAGATGCATGTTTCGGAGAGACCGCCTGAAGAGAGACGTCTGTGGTGCAGCAGCAACAATTGGTTGTTGTCGATATCTCGTCATCGATGACATCCATGTTGCTGTTGTTGCTGTTAAACTTGAACTTGAAGATTTTGAATGTTGCAAGTGTTTCTTCTATTTTTGCTTTGTGTATGAGAATTTCTCAGGAGGAAAATTGAAAGAGTTTCTCTTGTATTTCGTTAAATGTGTTCGCGCTCATCGTCACTTTGAGTTTAGACGCGCTGGCAAACGGAAGCGCATTATTTACATTTATAAAGTGACACAAATTAACATCGAAATTCGCGCCAGGTTGAAAAAAGGTTTTAAAACATCGCAGTTTCGCATTTATTCTATAATAACTACGATATAATGACCCATAACTCTTTTGTTATAGATTTTTTTTATTAAATCCTGCATAAAAGAACCAGAAAAAGTGAGTTTATAAACAAAGAAAATAAACAAAAAGAGGAGCTAATAAAATAGATGTTGTTTCTATACATATATGTTTTGTGGGTCCATGAAAAATTCGGGAACTGATGTCAGTGATTGGAACATTTTATTAAATTATATGCGATTTATTGCTTTCGTGTTTAACACTCAAAAACGTTGAATGAAAAAGACGAAAAGTTATATAATTCTGTCTGATTTTCAAAGAGTGTTGAAAGCGCAGTGAAAGAGTTTAGTGCTTTGTTGTTTCATTTTTTTTCTTCCATGTTTTATAAGAACAGTTCGAATTTTTATAAAACACTAGAAGTGAGAAGAAATTCCTCTTTAGCCGTAATCACTGACTATATAAAAACACTTTTCCACATTGTTTTCTCTTGCTTTTCACACGTACTTTCACAACTATTATACAACTATTATTTCATAGTTTTCAATTGCTTCATTTCTAAATAAATGAGTTACTTAAATTAAATATGCAACTCGTTGCTGAACTCTACGCATTGCTCTCTCTTTCTTACACAACAGAACCTCCTGACATCTCATCTGATGCTCAGCCATGAAGTTCCATTATGATTTTTAATACAACATCCACATCATTGCGAACTCATTTCTCGACCATGGGTTTTCTCCGAATAAATGAGGTGTCATCTCTGTTAATAAAATTAGACTGCAAGAGTCACTCGTATTAACACCAAAAATCGCTAAATTGTCACATCCGGTTCCCGAGTTAATGACGAATTCAGTGCGAATCATTTTGGCGATTGTGTACATATTTAGGTGAATGTGAATGTGAATGTTTCTCGAGCTAAAACTATGAGTATTACGAGAACTGATACTTTTACACCAAACATTATTCACGTATGCTCATATTTCTTCAGATGTTGCTTCATTCTAACTTCATACCTACTCGTTTTCTAACTGTAAATCTAACAAACAATGCAAATTCATTAGAAGCTGAAGCACTTTCGTACGATGATTGTTGCACTTGCTTTGGCTTAACTAAAACTCATTTTAGCTCTCAAGCTCAAGCTGAACAATTTACAGAAGAATTATAATAAAGTTCGCGGCCGTAGTTTATTCGTTGGGCAGGCGGGTGAGGAAGGGCGGTGTTCCTCTATTATAGGAGCTGGACGATGTATTCGAAGGGGCGAAAACGCTTCTGCAGAGCACTTAAATTAAGTGTCGCTTTACAGGGTCGTTTGGGAATAAAACTCAACTAAACTAAATGAAAATTTGAATTAGATAATAAAACGTAAAATCTTGCAGAATCTTCACTTTGAAATTACTTCTTTTTAAAGAATCCTGTCAAAATTATGTTAAACAATTAAGCTTTCATCTCTAAAAATTTGTTGGTATTTTTTACAGGTTCTAGTATCTCAGTGAACTCCTTCTGTTACTGTAGAACATTTTCACAAATACTCTTCATGGTTGATTTTATACATTTTTACCGGCCTTCTTTTCGTCGATCCTCAGTCATTCGAACTGAAAATTGATGTCTTACTTTGGGTGGCGATGTTTTTTTTGTTGTTGCAAAATTAAATCTAAATTGAATGCTTCATTATAGCTTCATTGTGTTTGGGGAACTTAGCCGAGGAGACTTTAGGGGACTTTGACAACAACAACTCAATGAGAATGGATCATGTTTGCTTGGCCGCAGTAATTGCACATTACATTACATATACACGCACACACACACACACACACACAGACACAAACAGCCATACACGTCCATACATAAGTGGAATCATTTAAGCAGCATCTGTCAGCGCGATAAAAGATCAACCAATCACAGTTTTTAGTTTGCATGGAAACCGTGATAAGCTCGGTTGCTTCCCTCAGCGAAAACCAGAGAAAAAAGTGCAAAAAGCTCCCAACACACAAAAGCGCGAGGACATCCATCGCTTAATCGAATCCTTTCAAACTTATGCACGAGTGCGTCGTGTAGAAGTGCGGGAGTGGTAAGAAAACGAACTCTAGCACGGAACATCCGTTGCGCACGATCAACACGAAACGGCTCCCAGACACTCGGCAGGATGACGGATATCGACAACATTTTGAGCGACCTGCAACGGTTCTCATGGCCAGATTACCTCGTGTTCATCGCCATGTTTGTCCTGTGCATCTTCATCGGCATCTACTTCGGCTTCATAAAGAAGCTGCGTTCGGAGGATGATTACTTGATGGGCGGGCGCAACATGTTGGTGGTGCCGATAGCGTTGTCCTTGGTAGCTAGTTTCATTTCGGGCATCACGCTTCTGGGTCTGCCTACTGAAGTCTATTCTTACGGCATTCAGTATCTGTACGTCATCGGCGGAGTGGTCGCCATGGGCGTCGTAATGGGCGTGTTCTACCTGCCAGTGTTCCATGAGCTCAGCATAACATCAACCTATGAGGTAAGCATTTGAAAGAAAGCACTCTTCAAGACTCATCATAATCATTAAAGTCATCCTGAAAACACACTGTAATTAAGGCGAAGTACATATTTAAACTATGGCAGAAACGTTGCGAGTTTCATTCGTTCCCAATCCGATTGATCAAACTTTGGCTCTCGATTCTGAGATAAGCGATTTACTTCTGACTTGTTTCTTGCTTTCAATTTGTTAAATATTTGAATGTCCTATCATTGCACAGGTTCTGTATTAAGTTAAAGGTTTTTGAATAGACTGGCGGTCGGAAAGAGGGGCCCGGATGTGGGATTTGGCAGCGAAACCATTTCATCAACTTTGGCGCAAGTTGCAATCGCATGAGGGCGCAAATCTTTTCAAATTCTTTACAATGAAATCAATTTAAGTAAAACTACATCCACGCACACACACATACACAAAACAAACAGAAATAACAAAAGGGAAACGTTAATCACTCAAATGGACTCGTGAATCTGCGACTTACACAAATGTTTTATGAATGAAATCAAAAGACAAACGAACTGTAATTAAATTTAATGAAATTGAGTGCGATTCGCGGCGAAAATACAATTGATTCGTAAGTAGAGAAGCTGCTCAACTTGATAATGCAACCGCTGGGGGTGAGGTTGCTGCCTTCAGCGCCACTCAACGCGTGCCAATGCTTGTTGAATGCAGATAAAAATACAGCAAAGTGAGTGATCTTTGAAAAGACATGTGCGCGCAGTTAAGAGAGAAATCGTAATATTTGTGCTCTCTCTCTCTCTTAATGAATGACAAAAGAGAGATCAACATTTTGTCTTTTAATTTGTTTATAATTTTAGCTGACGTTTTAATAGCATTGACCGATGATGACGTACCGAAATACAACTAATAGGCTAATAATTTAATTTAAAGATAAATCTTCGTTGGGGTTTTCCGCCGACATTCTTCAGAAATGTTCTTTAATTTTAATGACGGTCGCTGACAGTATTTTGAATGCTATTTTTAAATACTGAAATGACAACATGCTGCAGGAAATCCTTTGACTCATATAGTTTTATTGCTCCAGGAATAAAACAAAACGTAAAACAAATTTTCCACTAAAATTTTATTCAATTTTCCGTTCAATTTTCAATTTCAAAAATAAGAAATCATGATTTTGATTTCTACCAAGAAAGGCACTTCGGTGATTACAGATGTTTCACAGCGGAAAATAATATTAACAACATCTCCACTCTTCGCGCCCCCCCTTGATAATTTATTTTTATGATCTTCAAATGATTACTTTCATTGACTGTAAATATTACACTTTAAACGTCTTTAATCATTCGGACACTTAAATGAAATTTATGAGATCATAAAATTGATGAGTAACCTCGAATAAGTCATTAACTTCATCCGATTCACCTCTCTTTCAATTGCAGTATTTGGAGAGCCGCTTCGATCGGCGTCTGCGTATGTTCGGGTCCGTCATGTTCGCAATAATGAACGTAAGTGCAACAAATGGCTGCTCTAATCTTGTGTTCAAGACGATTTCTTTCCCCCCACTCAGATCGCTTACCTCCCCATCGTCATTTACGTGCCGGCGCTGGCTTTTAATCAAGTAACCGGAGTTGCTGTTCACACGATCACGCCCATTGTTTGCATTATCTGTGTCTTCTACACTAGCTTGGTGAGTAGAGCACCAGAATAAAGTAAACCTTTAAAACACCCACCTCCGCCATTCTTTGTAGGGTGGTCTAAAAGCAGTCGTCTGGACGGATGTCGTACAGACCGTCTCAATGCTGGGCGCACTGATTTTGGTAGCAGTCAAAGGCAGCCTGGACATTGGCGGTGCTAGCGAAGTCTTCCGCAGTGCTTGGGACTCAGATCGCATTGAGGCACCAATGTAAGTGAGAAGGATGTTAAGATTAGAGGAAGAACTACATACGTCTAAGCTGAATGAACTTTGCTTTTCTAGCTGGAGCTTCAACCCAACCATACGTCACACGGTGTGGTCCCAGATTGTTGGCGGCGTCTTCTACTGGACTCAGACCAACGCCGTGTCGCAGAACATGATTCAGCGCTACTTGTCGCTTCCCACTTTGAATGCTGCTCGCAAAGCACTGGTTATCTTCTGCGCCGGTGTCGTGGTGCTCATGCTGCTCTGCAGCTATAACGGCTTATTGATCTATGCTACCTACAAACACTGCGATCCACTGACGACCAAGGTCAGTCTTGCTGCAGTCTTTCAAGTGCTGTGTCAGGTTTACTCCAACTTTTTCTGTTTATTCCTTGAAGCTTGCCAAAGCACGAGACCAGCTGTTACCACTCTATGTCATGGACACCGTGGGCCAGATTCCGGGCCTAACGGGACTCTTCATTGCCGGCGTCTTTAGTGCAGCTCTCAGTTCTCTGTCTACCTGCTTGAATTCCATGTCTGCTGTGGTGCTGGAGGACTTTGTCAAGCCCTTTGTGAAGCGTCCCCTCTCGGAGACCGCGATCAACTGGATCATGCGTTCCGTGGTGGTGGGCGTGGGAGTGCTGTGTGTGTTCCTCGTCTACGTGGTGGAGCACATGGGTACCGTACTGCAGCTGACCATGAGCCTGGAGGCCATCACGAACGGACCCCTCTTCGGCATATTCTCCATGGGAGTTTTCTTGCCGTGGATTAACGGAAATGTAAGCTGTGTCTATTTTGTATTTTAGGTATTTTTTATAGAAGTTATGCCGTATTTCATAGAGCGCTATCACGGGTGGCATACTGGGAGTTTTGGGCATGTCCTGGATCAGCCTGAAGGCTCAATGGGCCATCGCATCGGGCGCTATTCAGTACGAGACCAAACTACTGTCTGTGGATCAGTGCGATTACCGATTCGATCACCATGCGTCCACGACTTTGGCGAATGTGACGCTGATCAGTGATCCTGAGTGAGTTCGAGAGCTTCATTAGAATCCAAAAGAGGTATAGAGACCTTTATACGAATATTAACTCTTCTCGTGTCCGCAGGAACATCTTTCCGCTGTATCGCATCTCGTACATGTGGTACACCTTCCTTGGTGCACTTATAACCATTGTGGTCGCCTTGATTTGTACTTTCGTCTTTGGTGGCAACAATCCGAGTGATGTGGACCCGTCACTTTTGACACCTTGCATTAGAAAGAGATTTCGCTCGACCAACATATATCGGCCAAACGTAAGTAATGAGTTTACAGAGAGGTACCTTAGGCATTCTGAAAACTATTTATAGGTACATATACACTACCGCCCAAAAGTTTCGAAGCACCCTTGAAATTTCCACAAATCTTAACAATAGTTATCCAAAGCTTTTAAAAATAAAAAGTTTAATTGTAAATTTTAAAGTTTATTATATTTCCTTTCAGATTACATTAAAATTATATTTTAGAATAATTTTTATTATCCAAATTTTTACTAAAACGTCTAAACTAATTTTTTTGTATATAGTTATTAAATTAGAGATAATAACAAAGATTATAACAATGTGAAAATGGCAAAGAAGATGTAAAGAATTTTTAAAGTAGTCAAGTATTTTTGGATATATACGAGCACAAGTAAAATAAATATCTAAGAGTAAATGGTTTAGTTAATAAAGTAAATACCAAAAAATTGAGCATTTCGAAAAGAAAGCTTGGATTTAGATGTAGAAACATTTAAGTTGTACAGATATAATAATATTTGAAAATGCTTATCATTCGTTGTTCATCTATGATTGGTTTGTTACATAAGTAGTTACTCAAGAGTTACTCATTCTTTTCTTCTCTCTTTCTTTTTCCAGCATGACTTCAAAACCGACATTCCACTCAAGCCAAGCAAATATCGTTCCGACGAAGCAGCTCTTTGATGACCTCGTTGCAGGTCAAAATTTCTTAAATTTTCATTTTCCTAAATACTTTGTTGATTCACTTTCCGATCTGTTTGAGATTCGGTTTTTAATCTCAATTGTAAATAAGTACAATTAGTGTAAACAAAAGTGAAGCGGTGCGATTGTTCCCGATGCGGCAGAAATATTTTTATAGTTATTTTCATTTTAGCACCAATACACAAACTGTATTAAATTAAGTCCAAAATATTGTTGACCAATATTTTCTAGTAACTAAGTACATATCCGTGGATAAATATTAGCAATAGCAAATAGCAAATAAAGAAAATCAGAAATTGCAGAGTATAAAACCTTGAATGCTGCTATTTTTCAGGGGAAACGGGGGTTTCTTATATGTATACCAAAACGTAACTCTTCAAGTCATCACTTGTCCAAAGAATACTTTACACAATGCGCTGAAATGCCAATCTTAAAGAAAACAATTAACATTTATGAGCAAAGCAGTGAAGTGTTGCCAGTTTCACGCGACCAATACTCTTTTACTCCTTCTGTAAAATGTGTAGGCGTTGGTGGAGAATTACGATAATGCAACAACTTAAGATAAGCTAAGTGACGATGTCCGAAACTGCAGAGGCGAAGACGCAACTCATGTTGTGCTTATATAGTATTTGTTGCAGTGCTAATGACTTTACAAGAAATATTTCAAAAATTGATTGACGTTTTGCAAAATATGTATTAGACGACGCTGTCTCAAGTGAATTCAGAATAAATTTGAAAGTTTAATGCAAGAGGTAACTTTAACTTTAAGAGGTTGCAAGAGGATATTAAAGACCTAGCAACAGTTAGTGGTGAATATTAGTGTGTTGTTGTATTCAATACTGATATATTTTCGGTATACGATACACTTAGTAATACACACATTACGGAAAAGTGTAATGCAAGTACGTATTATAATGTGATTTATCCTACCTGAGAAAAATTTAATGAACCAGTATTAGATTTTAGTGCACATGACTTTCTTCGGGGTATCAAAATAACCTCGCTAGTTACTGTATTTAAATTCTTGCGAAAAGACTTCTGTTTTTACTGTTTTACTCTTTTCTCTTCTCTATGGTATATCTTAATGTCCGTAAACCATTAAAAATTTTAATGATTTTCTCACAAAAATTACTGCTTTTGCATCATTCAATCTGTGAGTCAATATTTGTAATAAAATGTTTAATACACAAAAAATAACATTTACTTTCATAGTATATTTTAATTATAATTTTTTTATTTTTACTCTTTACTTTTAAGTACAAATTTTATTACCGTTTATTGTTAGAAATTTTTTATTTTCAATTTAAGCTTTAGTTTTCAGTTTTGAATCAATTTTTTTGGTTTTAAATCGTCTAAAGTTGCATATAAATAGCAAATATAATTGTTGTTGCTGAATGCTCACAAACTGTAGCGCTTATGACAGAGCCAACATAAATCAAGGTACCTGGTACCTTGCAACAAAGCGTGAAACGATACCCGATGCATCCGTAAATTATTCAACATTAACCTTAGCAGACAGCAGAACAACAGCATTTCAACTGTGAAGCTGTTTTACGATTTTTATAATACTGATTGTTGTTGTATCGATTTTTATCGATCATTTTGTCACGCAATCCAATTCATTTATTTGTATCGGTAACTTGTCCTTAAAAGGTCAGTATCATCAATTGTAAGAATGTCAGATTTGTTGTTGTTGTTGTAAAGTTTTGAGAGTTCTCAATAAGGTACTTCAACAAATGAGGTTCCGCTGTAATTGATCTACAGCCATAATTGTAGCCTCTAGAAACGAAAGACTTAAGCCGCGAACTTGATTTCATCATCAGATTGATCCACTCTGAGATCAACTTCACATATAATAAATATTCACAGCAATTAATTAGCATTTACTTGAATATTATAATACAAATATTTATGATTAACAATTTGAACAAAGTTGCTTAGACAGTTCGATTAAAAAATACTCCTTAAAGACTTTTAGCTCTCCAAAAGCTTCAAAAACCAAACAATTTTAAAAGAAAATTCTAAAATAAGTCTCGAAATAAAACCTTAAGTTCTAACAGCAGAAAATTTCTATAAATAAGCACTTTTTAAGGAAAATTAAGACTAATTTTGCGCTTAAACCTTCGTTAATAATCATATTTAATTAAGTTTTAAATATCTCTGTTTCAAATTTATGCAAAAGAAAAACTTTTTATTATCAGTTTTAATTTCAAATTAATTGCTAAAGAAGAAGAAGTGTAATGAAATAATACTTCAAGTACTTAAATACCGTCATTAAAGGGACATTAACGCATTTTCTGCCATCTTCCGAAGCAGCTGATGTTGCAGCTACATGTTGTTGGAAATGTTGTTGTTGTCGTTGTTGTGATGAAATTCAATACAGTGGGTCAGCCAGCAATTTTGTCAACCTCAAGTTCTCATCATTATTTATTATTTACGCTGCTCATTAGCGGCCGACGTTGTGATTGTGTGACCTTCAGTTACCTCTTCTGGTGATGATGATGATTTGGCTGAATCCACCAAACTTACGAAAAAGCGAAAAAGTCTTCAAATACAATTTATTCTGTCCGATTGCTGAAGAGTTGAAAAACTATTAAATGGGATTTTATTTTAAATGAAATATTTTGTAATTTAAATGCACTTAAATTTCACTTACAATGTAAGAAGCAACTATTAAACAGCATCTTAATTATTATAATCAAAATCTAAGATATTACAAATTATTAAAAAGAATACTCGTAACAATAAAAATATTCAAAAGTTCAGTAACACTTCTTAATATAAATAAAGACACCCCATTTATCAAATCATCAACAAGCAAGCAGCTCATTCGGGTTCTTGCGTTGATGTATTGTTATTAATTAGTAAATAAAACAAAGCAACAGAGCTGCTTTGTTTGCATTACAGACTACTTAAGTTATTTATTTTAACAACGAGTGGGTTCGGCCAAGAAATCATACAGCGATTTGCATTGATGTGTGTGTTTCAGTAGGAATATGGCAATAAAACGCTTAGTAATGAGGCAAGGCATAGACATAAGCGGAAAAACGAAAGAAACTCGACTCCTAAATTTGCAATCAATTCGTTTCCAAGCACTTGAAACGCTGACTGCAAAACTCCGGCCCATTAATAAATACCAGCAACAAAAAGAAGAAAACAATGAATCATGATTCGCCAGAATCATTTAATAGCCGAATGCGATTCAACATGCAAAGCAGCATGATAACCAAGGAGAACCTAAAGATTTGACATGTGGCAGAACAATTAATTTGTTGTCGGTTTTAATGGATTTTTCGTTTTTGTTTCATGGATTTTAATTGTAAAATCATAATTCATTTTGGGTGTTTTTCTTAAAATTACATGTCATGTGTTTTTATTTTTTTGTTTCATTAAAACGATGCTTTTTGCTGCATTTTTTCGGATGAGTTTTACGTTTCTGATTGATAATTATAATTGATTATAATCAAAAATTGTCCAACTCTGGAACACACACAAACATTTATGAACAAATGCGTGTGGGTGTCCAACATCGACAACAACAATGGTAATAACATAATATTTCATATGAATTGCTTACAAATTTTTAATGATGAATTTAAAGACTGAAAAAACATGGTTTGTAGATGGTTGTTGATTTCAGTTGTTTTGATATAACTACTGCTGATGTGTTGCCCAAAAGAAGAAGTAGAAGAAGCACATCTAACAGCAGCTGACAGCTAAACAATGGATCGCCCTCTCGGTCAGCCAAGAAGAGGTCGAGTTTCGTGCTTCAGCGGGTGCGAATTTTTTGTATCGTCCTACGTTTTCAGATTGCGCAATGTAAGCTATTAGTTTTCCATTTAAGTTGGCCACTTTTTCCAAACCACGAAAAATGCCCCATCTGCAAGGAAGTGGAAAAACAGCGGCAACCGAAAGTGAAAGCGATTTTCAATTCGTTAGAAAAACACTTCGAAGACAGCTCCAAAGATTTGGTTGTTATGCATTTCAAGTCGCGTTGAGGTCAGAAAGCATGCTGCACATCGTGCAAATTTCCTTAACTGATGGTTGACAGTGTTGGCAACACAGCTGCCGATAGAAGTGTCATGGAGTGTGCACCGCAGTGACAATAAAACGGTTTTGACAGCTGCTTGAGTGGGCTACTTAACAAGCATTTTTGTCGACGTTTCATGGACACTATGGAACAAATTAGTAGCCAATAAATATAAAAGAACCGGACTCATTTCACCGAACTTTTTCCGGTGAAAAGAGCTACTCTTGAAACAATTGTGACAACTTTCTGTGTAAATGACACCTAATAAATTTCATCACCGCAGTAAATCACAAACTTGACATTCAGTTCGCGGTTCAAATTACCAACTTCTTCTAACTTCTTTCTGCTTGCATGCATGACAAACAACAAAGGATTGGCTGCCACGAGGTAAGCAATGAAATGGAGACAAAATCTATAATTAAAATCACATTTAATTTAGGACAAAAGCAGCCACAGACAGCGGCCACCGAATGTGGAAACCTTTATTTTGTACAACCACAAAGATTTGGTGGCTTTAACTCAGGTTCAGCTGCTGCACCAGCGAATCTCGATTGCGTTGCCGTTCCTAAGAGTAACGAAGTCTCCTTAGAGGCCGCATCATTAGTACAACAACTACGAAAAAATATACCCCTCTATAAGAATTACAAACGACATATTCAAGCGATCTAATTGCAGTCGTGAAGTCTTCTGCAATAGATTAAATAAATTTCGGAGGAGTGTTTAATGAAGAATTCGAATTCAGTAACAAAGAGAACAAAAAGCAGAAGAAAAATAACAGCAAAGAAGCAGACATTCAGATCTGCTTGTAGATGGTTCAATGATACGATTACAGAAATCTAACAAAATATTGTATTCTTTGCCTGTTTGTGGCATACTTTAAGGTCACTCAACATCATCTTTGTATCTGAGGAATTGCATGGATATAATTTTATGGATTTGTTTAGTTTTCAATTGGGTCAGTTTTTAATCAATTGCTTGAGGGTGACAATAGATTAATTCTTTATCGTTAAAATTGAGCAGCATATTTAAAAATCTGAAAAAGTGTTTTTGTTACTGTACGAGTATCTTTGAGACAACAAAAGCTCATCGCTATTTGAGCTCCTCCTTTTAAAGGTGATTCCCATCAGTTTGTATTGAAAGTCATAAGAACTGCACGATTATTGGATAAACTAATGAAATAATTTCTTAATAACGTTTAATAATGCAATCTGCAGCAGGGAGTGGGAACAAGCATTTTACAAGAACGAGAACAACAACAACAATGTGAATGATCAGTGCGTGGAAATTTCAAGATTCGGTTTCGCCGACGACGATAAGGAAGATGAATAGTGATGAAGAACTCAGTAGATATGGAAAGAAGAGTAGAAAATTGCTTGCTTCATATCTTGATAAATTTAATTCGGAACAACAACAACAACTTAATTGAACTCAGCGATGACCGCGTAAAGATAGCTTCTGTTGCCGCTGCTGTTCGTCACGAGAGCGGAATCTTTCGCGTGAGTTAATTGCTATTGACAAGTTAATCGCTATTTAATTGTGTGAGTTTTTTTTCAGTACGGCGCCTATGAAAACTCAGAGAAAAGTGATCGCAACAACTTCTAGAAATCATAGTTTGCATTGGAAAATTCTATCAAAAAATATTAGAAAAACTAAAGCAATAAAACTAAAAAAAATTTGTCCTGCATTTAATTATATTTTGTCCAGTTTTATTTCATAGAAATTCGTACATGTTATAGTTCCATATTAAATTTTTTATTGAAAGATTAACTTGATTTTAAACGATTCCAAAAGATGCTAACCATGGATTTGAGCAACGACATCTCTCCGTGTCAGTTGGAAAAACCTGAAGAAGAAGAACGACAGCAACAATTCAAGCAGCAACATTATAATCCGACAATCCTGCGTCAGGTGAAAATTGATGATATTGCCTCTACCGACACCGTCAGCACCTATTCGCGTGGCTCTCACAGCGGCACCACGTCGGCACGCTCCGGTTTCGCAGATGCAGGATCGAACTTGTCGCCAGTCAGCGTGCGTGACATGATCAGGCGCTACAATTCAGTCTCTGAAATGGAAAAGCAGTCGACATCACCAACTGCTTCCCCTCTGTCGCCGCAGCGTCGTCAATCCCAATACACGCTCTCCTCGGCCAAATCGTCCTTTTCCGGCGTTAACAAGTTGAACTCGCAGACGCTGCTGAAGCGCGAAAGCAGTGACGACGATGGTGCTGGCAAAACGCCACCACCGTCCCGCTACAGCTGTCGCCGCTGCAGCAGCTGTAAGTTCTACGAGCCCTGCGTGAGGGCTCCGATGGCATCCGCCTCGGATCGCTACTGTTGCCGGAGCGCTTTACGCGGCAATTCCAGCGGCGGCGAATCGGAGAACAGCAGCTGCCCTGCGTTTACAGGGGCCTCCATGAACCGGAAGTGCAGTTTCAGCGAACCCAAGGAAGCCAAGGAGTTGCCGACCACCGTAGTACGGAATCCGACACCGCAGAAGGGACGCTGCGTTAAAACGTCGTCGATCGACTCGATGGAGGAAGCCAAAGGAAATCCGGACGAGGCTTCATATCAGAGCAAGACAACGATTGCCAAAACGGCCAGCGGTGAGTTTCGACAGAGATGAGGGAAGGTGTGGGAAATGTGGAGAAGGAGAGATAATATACTAAAACGGGGGCAAAAATGAAAGGATTTCCTTATAGAGACTTCCTTATATGTTTCATTTCTAAAATCGTTTCTGCTTCTCTCCTCGCTCAGGTGTTCGGATTACCATTGACATCTTCTTCGATAAGGACCGCACTATGGAGCCCTCGGATGTGGTCGGAAGTCGCGTCGAGACCGACATACCGAAGAGCCGCATCCTGGCAGAGTTTCAGCAGCAAGCCAATCAGACGACTTCTTAAAACGCATGACTTGTTTTATAAATTACATTTTTGAATTCCATAAATTTTAAACATTGAAAAGCTATTAACAAACCAACACGTAATATAGAAGCGATGTGTGTGTATTTCAGCGAAGTACACACATAGTCAGCGACAACAGCGGCAATAATTTGCACAATAAAAATAGCAAAATTACAAAAACAACTGACTTCTGATTGATAGCGAAATTAGCGACAAGTTCGGGTGACCAACATGATTGACAACTGAACTTTATTAACACATGAAAGCTACAGCATCACAGCGAATTCCACGTTTGATGGCTCACTCAAAGTTTACTATTCACATCAACCGCAGTGATGCGGAAGTATGGGAATCATCTCCAAGTCAAACCGATAAAAACCCAATAATTTATTTTAATTTAGATACCAAACAAGAGAAGCATCTGTAGTTTCATTGCTCAATTTTATAAGCTGTCAATTGAGTCGATTTACAGCATGAAGAACACACAATCAGCGTATCGCGCATTTCAAGAGGAGTTGAGTTTAGAAAATTATCCAATTTTTTATGGTGAATAAAAATGATTGCAAAATTGTTAACAAATACTTCAAAACCAGTCGGAACATTTGCAAAGAGAAGTGTTGTACAGAGCCTGAAACTCGACACACAGCATCCTTTAAATCAAGCGAATCCGTCGAAGTGATAAAACTGTTAAGCAATAAAAACTAATTTTCATTCATGATGCATAAATTGTACATAATTTTCTTTAACTTAAACTGTCTGCAAAGGCATAAGTATCTGTCATGAGGTCAAGACGTTTCAAATTTAAATTAGCTGCTTATTTTATCCGTTGAAGATGAGAAGACGAAGAAGTTTCTTGTGTTTCAAATCGCCTGACTTTTGCCACGCTTGTCCGAATCAAACTGCCACAAAAATGATTGACCAATGTTTTTAGCCTGGTTTTTGTCGGTCGATCTGCGGTCACTTCTGTGGCCGTAGTGAATCCTATTGGCTTTTGAGAATCGTGCTGAATCCACAAAAGTTTAATTAGCAAGCTTCGTTTAAATGCGAAGGCATGATTGTATAAAATCGAAAACTATGGGAAAATCTGTAAGTTTAACTTTCTTTGACCGATATTCGCTTTTTTATTCCACTAATTAAAAACAGTTCAACAGTTGAAATTTAGTAATTTTGGAGAAATATTAGAAATTTAAAATCCAATCAATTGCTCATTTCTTCTACCTTTTTGTTGTCTCTTTGTTTTATTATCATCCTGAAATAACACAAAATAAACACTGAAAACAGCATCAACTGTGAAGCGGAAGCAGCTTAATTCCAATTTTATACTGAATTACGTGGGTGCTTTTATTTTGTGTCAAATAAATGTAACAACCTCCAAAGATACTAAGCTTTAATCACTGAAAATGCTGCAAATATATTAAATATTCTGTTGTATTATAGATATTAGAAACCGAAATAAAAACAGGACTAAATTAAATGTGATATAGTATATTTTTACTGTAAAATTCAAATCTTATTTATATGAAACATTACTTGTTGCTAAGAATGTGCCCAAATGTTTCTACAACACTTGTTAGCAGCTTTGTTGCTAAACTAAACATGTTGCCAAGCTGTGATTTTCCGATCAACTGTCAATTCTCTCATCTCTGCTGCATTGAAAGCTTCTCTTCTCTCCATGAAAACCTTATTTACCTCTAATGCGCTCTTAATTTTGATGATGTGATCATTTCTTTAGTTTCTTGTTGAAAACTTCACCTTCGCCGACAATAAACACTTTCGTTCGAGCAACGAAAAAGCGACTTAAAAGTCAAGCCTCTTCTTCTTTCTATACTTTTTATGCTTTGGTTTCATTGGGTTACAGCAAGAAAGCTTTATGCCGCATCTGAAACAAGTTAGTGTTGCATAAGAAGCACTTGCGAAAATTCGCACGCTGCAATCAAGCAGCTCGGTTCATCTCCATCATCAATCCATCACTCATCCAGCTTCTGTTTATATACCACTTTAGACGGAATCAACAAAGCAACTGATACAGAAAACAGACATAATCCATGAAAAGTAGTTCATAATTTATTTTAAGGAATGATTTCAATTTGCAAACGAATCATGTTTGCTTTGCTCTGAGCAAATTATTTCATTGTATTGCATTTTAATGTAGTATCTGTAAAACGTGGAGATGAGTTCGCTGAAGTGCTCCAGTTTTGAGTTTATGTTTGCACATTCTGCTTAAAATTCAAGTCACACAGTGGGTTGTTTCAAATACATATTTAATAACATGTACTTTAAAAAGTTTTTTAAATTGTATTATGTTCCCCCAAATTAAAATTGTATTCATTCTTCATTGTATTCATTATTCAATCTATAGAATATGATGCAGCTGAACTCATGGATTCTCAATTCTTTAAAATTAAGAATTAAGAACCAAAAAATATTGAGGCCACTCAAAAATTAACTAAACTGTTAAAAGTTCAACTTCATTGACAAACAAACAACTTAGTACAACTAATATAAAAGATTGCCACAATAAAATTGCTAAAATTAATGTCAAAAGTGCTGACTGCTTAACTGACACGCCACACAACGTTACCAAAAAAAATAAACCCACAAATATAGGTACATATTAAACACACATCAGAATTTAACACGTACTTTAATAACATTCACGCAGCGACATATTTGTTGCTCTGAAATGCCAAATATCTCAGTTTTTTTCTTGTTATTTTTACACCAGCACAATTTTAAATGGATTTTTCACCATCCATGTACATAATTTTAAAGCACGTTCTCACAAATGGACACGAAAGACTTAAGCAACAAACTTGCTTGAGCTCCAGCAACATATGCCACAGACCGCAACAAAACAGTCTATCAACATGAAAGAAGCAACCAAGTTTACAAAGCTTTTGACCAAGTTTTTTCTCCGAGTTCGTATGTCTTTCGCTCACATCTTCAAGTCTTTTCTGCATTTTCCACTCATTTTGTGTTTGTGTCTCAGTCTGTTTTTGTTTATCTTCAGTTCATCTCCGTGTAGCAACACGTTTTGCTGCTGGATGCGCTTCGTTCGTTGATGCTCATCAACCCGTTGGTTGGTATACCTAATAAGTCAACGAGTGGGTGCTGAATTTCAGTTCTCGACGAAACCTCAAAACGAACGGTCGTAACTTCTGAAAAGTCTCAGAAAACAAAACAAAATCTTGCCGAAATCTCCATAAAACGTTGCTGCTGTCGTCAATCTTGCGGCGATGCGCGCGGCAGAAATTTACATAAAATATTTTATTTTTGTAAATCTTTTTGATTTATTGAAAATAAAATATTAAACTGGAATATTTGCATGTTATTCTGTAGGAATTTGGAACAGGTTGATAAATGGATTTTTTGCAAGTTTTTTCCTTCTTAAACACACACCTAATTTTTGTGCATTTTTTGTTCATTTCTCTGTAAAAGTTAACAAGTTCTGTGGGTCGTTTCCGCGGCTGTTGCTGCGATTGTGTCCTCTTTGGTTTTGCATTCAGTGTTTCTTTGAATTCGTGCCCTGATCTGCGAACTGCGGCGTCCTTATTATTTCGGGTAACACCGACAGGCGTCGTGCATTGCAAATATAGAGAAGAAATGCAAACAAAATAGATTGTTATCTTAGATTGCAACAAAAGAAAAAGACACAAACAAAAGGGTGCGATAAGAAATCTTTTATCTGAATTGGTGTTAATTTCTGTGTTTATTTTTGGTGCATAAAGTTTATCAATGACTATTATAATATACCCAACAACAAGGAAAGAGGTAACATTTTAAGTAAAAAAGAAGTCATTTTCAATAATTTTGAACCGTCAAAAAACATAAGAATTAAGGATAGTAAAGTACGAAAATTACATGGATTTGCAAGATGTTGGCATCTAATATAAACAACTAATAACTTAAATACAACAATTCGCTGAATACTAAATTGTGCAAGACGAAAAGGAAGAAGAAGAAGAAACAATAAACAGCGTGAAACAACAAAAAGAGGTGAGCTCCGAAAACAAAAGAATTTACATACATTGAAACGTAACAAAATCGAGAGCTTAAATTCGCTTGCGAGTTTATGTTTTCGTTAGCATAAATATCATAGAATAAACTAAAAGAGAGAAAGAAAGACAACATAATTTTAACGGTGTACCACTCCATCATATAATAACTACAAAATCTATTATTTGGTACCACATTTTTAGAAAACTCAGATAATTTTACTATAAATAAATAAGCAGATTTTTATTGATTTATCACAATAAATAATTTGATTTTTACATATTTTTAACTACATGAAAATAGTACAAAATATAGTATAATTAATTGAAATTATATTACAATGAAATATTGTATATAATTTCAATAAAATCATTGTGCTTTTAATTGATTGTTCTACTGAGTATTTATCTTAATGCTTTGAAAAAAATGGTAAAGAATTTGTTTTTATTTTATTGCGAGATTATGAGAGGATATCAGAAATAATATATTAAATGAATATATTGAATTGAAATAAATTTCGTAACAGTAGAATAATAAAATAAACTTGAGTTACACTTGATTAAAATAACAAAAGCGACAAACATTTTTGAAAATTATGATGACAAAACATGTTTATAATTTATTTTATTTTATTTTTATTGAGAGATTATAAAATTTAATATTTTTTAAATAATAAACTTTAACTTCTTTTATTTACAGTTTCTTACATAAAAACAAAATGAATTATTTGCATCCGTAATTTTAAAAGAATCGAAAACAGAAAAAATGCACTTTAGTAAATTTTACGACTTAATTTTTTACGAATATTTTAATGTATTCATTTAGAAAAAATCAGTAGCAAAAGTGTTGAAATAATAAAAATATATAAAGATCCGGTTATAGTACAATAAATAAATAGTGGGCCATCGGATGGTTTCTTTTTGAATTCCACAGTTAATTTAGAAGTGATTAAATCATTAAACAAAAAATGTAATAAATATCCATAAGTATATAAAACTATAATAATTTAAAAGTTCAATTAAATGCTTTTTCAAAAGTTTTAATACAAATTTTCATTCTATTTATCACTCTCTTTCTCTCTATTTATACCTCCTACTTATTACATATTTTAATCGGTGAGCTCTTTACAACTTCAAACAACTCATTATTGAATAATTACTCTCAATTAAACTCAAGAGTTAATATTAATTATTGTAAAACTGCTACAATATACATAACAACAAGAAAATCTAATTGATGTTAAATGAAACTAAGTGAAGTGTGAGTGTTTAGATGTGTTAAAAAGCAAAAACCTTAAAAATTAACATTCAATTGTAGCCAATTGATTCGAATGCATTCGTTTACGGACGTTGAATTGCAAAAGAATCCAGTGAACTCAAGCAAATCAGCTGACGACCAAACCTTTTTTTTTTTCGTAGCCTACCATAATTGGTGAAGCTATTCACCAGGAGTGATGAGGAGAGGCGAAGTGAAGAGAGGAGCATTCACCAAAAAAACAACAAGGAATTGTATATTTTTTTCTTGCTACTCTGAAAAGGTCAACAAACGAATATTGACAACAACCACAGCAATAACAACTACAGCAACAAAAAGCAAAATTCGAAACAAAAAAATGATTACAAAAAAGTGCTGTCGAAGTCGAAGGAAAAATACCTAAAAGAATACCCCAAAAAAAGCGAAAGCGTAAAAAACTACTTAGAATTTTTTCTGATTGCTTTTGTCTGTTGTACGAGTATGTGTTGTTGTTGTTGTTGTTGTTGTTTTTATTGTTGTTGTTGTTCTTGTTGTATGTACACGGCCCAGTAAAGCTCTAGTAACCTACTTTAAGCGAAATTAGCATGTTGTGAGTGTATTTGCGGATGTTGTTGTTGTTATTCAAGGGACTGTTTAAATATTGTTGAAAACGTGAATTTATAGAAGCTAACAGTGATTATTAAAGGGGTGAAAGAAGTCGAATCAAAGACTTAATTAAATATATATTATGAATTAATTATCATTGTTATTGTTTTACTTTTTTTCCTAAGATGCAGTCAAGGAAATACGATAAGATTAAGAAAAATATTAGAATTATAAAAACTGAAATTTTCTATAATCACTTCTTAATACTTAATACTCAGGGTTGTTTCAAAACATGAAAATTAAACCCAACAACCACTAAGCATAAAACCATAGAAGTACTGGGACAAAAACTGATGTTGTTGTTGTGTCTGCTTTTATAATAAATGTCAGGTTTTTTGTGCAGTAGCAGTAACGAAAAGAAAATTAAAACAACAATGAAAATCGTTTGTTTTTCAGGTTTCTTTGTATGGTTTTTCAAGCTTCTAGTCGAAAGAGTGATTTTCCAACTACAATAAAACCAACAAAAATAATTGCACAATTACTCAGTATCAGTAAAACCGAGGCTAGTAAATGACGGCTATTTGCTATTTTTTTTAAAGTTTTCCATTAAATTTCCACTGATTTCTCCGCCTTCTTTGAATTCTCTTTGCATCTGTTAATACCCAATGCTGACTTAGAAGCGAGACAGAACTCATTAATGCTCGCCTTCTTTTTCTAGAATTAAAATTCAATAGATTGAGTGTCCAGGATTTTTTCTTTTTTTACGACTCAATCAAAAGACTTAAGCAAGAAACCTTTTCCTCTTTTGAAGAATATACAATATGATCGTATAAAAAGAATTTCAGTATAAAAAAAGGAATCCAACGCAAAACTTGACAAAAAAAAAAGAAATATTTATTATTTATTTACATTTATTTTATAGATAAATTTTGTGGAAATGTCAAATGCTCGTGAGAACCAAATTCAATTGGAATTGCATAATAATCAGCTGTACTCTTTTATAACTTAAGACTTAAGAAGTATTGTTTTGTTGTTTTTAATTAATTTAATTATTAACACATGACGCAGAAGAATAAATACTTGTTTTTTTCTGAATTTAAAAGTAATTGTGAAAGCTTTTAATTGCACTACTTTGTTTGTATCTCCTACTTTGTTGTGTCTGAGACATGTTTGCAATTACTATCTTATCAACATGTTGCAGAGCGGCATTTAAACAACTTCCAACTCCAGAAACTTCTAGTAAATTAGCTCGCATCGATTTTCACGCACAAAAAGAGCAGAGTTCAACGCCAGATCTCCAGCTTCGCAGCTCTGCGATATTGAAATCGAAGCGGATTCTTGCTTAAAAATGTCTTTTCGCCTTTTGTTGTTGCTGGCGACGGCTGATTATGTTGACGGCTAAAATAAAAATTAACTGTCCGTGACTAACAGTACAGCGACATGATGATGTTGCTGTTGCGCGAGATGTTGCAGTTGCTGTTTGATTTTTGTTGTAGTTGCCATTACAGTTGCTTTGTATTTTGCGATGTGCTTCCTTATTTGTAGCGATTTGCTTTGTGTCTCTTGCTTCTTGCAAAAGCACGCTGCTGCAAGCGTGCACCTTTTCTTTTAAACCTCAAATTTTTTATTAAATTTGTTTTCTTCTGCTTGTTTATTTGTTAAGCTAACCAAAGCTTGGATTTTAAATTCTTGAAGTGTTTGAAATAAATGAAGAATTTGATTTATAAAGAATTAAAACAGACGCCAACTCATTTTTTTAAAACTGATTTAATTAGGGTATGAAAAAAACAAAAATAAATGCTGCTTTAACGAGCATTAAGATGAAAATTTCTCATGGAATGAAACCTGAGCATCTATAATACAAAATGTCAAAAGTTACGAAATTTACGCCTGCGAGCCATTAAAAGTGTTTAATAATTAATAAAAGACGCTGGCCATCTTGTAGCCGCGTATAGATTTGCAAAGTGTAATCAACTTAAGTAGTAAAAAATAAGTAATGAAAAATTTCAATTAAATTCTGTACAATTCTAGATACCAAAATAAACATCGTTGACAAAATCATTTTTCAAGTTTTTATTATTTTTAAAGTGACTTTTTGACTTCAACTTAAATTAATGAATTTTTAACTCCTTCTAAAATTGATTCTATTTTCTTTTATGCAAAAATATTAACCATTAAATGTTCGTCTTCAAGTTGAATTTTTGATGAATTTTTCTTTTATTTGAACAGCTAATAACTGACATTAATTAAAGTTGTTGATTTAATATGCATGAGTTTCAAACAGAACATGGAATTTCCCTGAAATCGTTTAGAAGATTCCATTAAAAACAAATTTCAAATTAATTGATTGGATTTCAAAATTAGTAATTAAATCGATCTTACAAAGTTTCTTCCGCTGTTGTCCGAAAATCTAAATCAGACCCAAATATATAGATATAAATTGTAGAGTTTTTGTTATTAATTGATATAACAAATGATTGTGTTATTAATTGATTGAAAATTCTTTTAACAACCAAAGTATCAACAAAACGAATAACAGAAAAAAAGCACAAAAGTTAAAAGCTAACATATTCAGTAGTATTTAGTTTAAAAATAAAAACCGCTTCTGAGAATTTTTTCATAAAACGCTACAACAATTTATTAAAGACTTAAGAAAAGTCCCAAGTTAACATCATTGACCTTTGCTGTTTAATTTTAGATGATGATATATCAATTTTCATTTCTCATTAGTTTTAATAAGCATAATAAATTCTTTAATGTAAGCATAATTATGGTCTTTAAGCAGAACTTCACGCAGGCGCAGACTGACCAAAACCCATAACTAAAGACTGCTTCTTCGACGCTTTGTCTTGTTCTGTGAAAGAATCCGGCTCTTTGATTATCTCTGGTCACTTTGATGTTCACTAAGCTTCTGTCGTGAAGAGTTTTTAGATTTACTTAAGTCAGCGTTTTTATTTAATTAAATTTAACGCCTAAGCTAAAGTTTTAGACACAAATTGGAGATGATTTCAACACTTCAGAAAGTGTTCTCGTGGTAAAATGTTCCGATAGTGTTGGGAAGGGGTTCTGTAATCTTTTTGAAGAGGAGATTTTTTTATAACAAAACATATTTTACACAATCTATTTTCTTCAAAAAACTTCGCTTTGTTTCTTTTAAATCAGGTCGATCGAAGTTTAAACCACTTTAAATTATTTTTAATTAGTTTTGGTTACTTTTATACCTATGATTGTATATAAATTAGTATAATAAGAGTTCCTATTAAGACGAAAAGTAAGTATTATCATTGTTATATTATTATTGCATTACAGTTGCATTGTTTGTTATTATTATTGCATTACAGTAGATAACCGAAAAATAGTCATAATAAATATGGTATGTTGAACATATCATCAATCAAGATTATATCAGATAATGCAGAAACTAAAAAAATCTGATATAAATTACAAGAATATTAAAAGTTTAACTGAGTTAAAGTTCAACTCAACTTCTACGTGTCTGTAATTAAATTGGAATAAATGAAAATTGAGGGCATTTTAAAGTGATTCAAAATGATTCGAAAGGAACTCAACCTTAAATGACAAACAATAAAAAGCAGAATTCACAAACAGTATCAAAGTCGCTAAAGAAGATTGGAATCTTTCTTAGATCTATGGTAAATTTTTGTCTGCTTGACGGTAAAAAACCAGAAAATAAGAATTCGTGCAGCAATAAAGATGTTGTTGTGTGGATTGTGAATTTCAGCGACAATGAAGAGTAGAACTCCGCCAAAAGGCATTTGCTAACAACGATAACGCAAGAAGTACAGCAACAATAGCGTTAACAATAACAACTACAATTACAACAAACAATCCAGCACCTTCGAAGTGGTAGAAACGAAGCCAAACCCATGAAATAAACGCAAACCGAAATGCAAATTAGCATTTGCAAGTATTTAAGGTGGTTTCAATGCAGTGGTTTTTGGTGTTTCGTTGTGTAACCCACCTGTAACTTCAACATTATAGGTATGTTTACGTATTAGTGACTGAAGAGATATGTATTAGTGACTCAAACATATGCAGTGTTTGTTAGCAACGTTTTTATTACTAAAAAAACCTCCTCTTCACCAAAGAACTAAAACACTTTGTCACTTCCTTTGCGTTTCCGTGCCTTCTTCTTCTTTCTGCTTTAGAATCTGCGTGAGGTCACCGAATGAATTCCATTACGATTCAAATAATAATTAATTTAAAAAAATGTTTAAACATAAAAAAAAACTTGAGTATCTTTAGTTTTAAAGCCATGTTAAACAACAGGCAACAATAAAAGTAACATAAACTATTTATAATAAGTTATTTTGTAATAAGATTTATTAATTATTACTCTGGAAATTAATCAAGGTAGTTAATGCTCATGTTGAGCAGCAAATGTGGCGCTTTTAATTAATTTTAACTTATAATAAACAGCTTCGCTTTCCAACATTTCAATGCTGGGAAAAATGTTTGTGTAATCGCTTTAGTGTGAAAATCTTGAAACGCTTGCGTCTTTTGAAAAGACCCAGAAATGAAACAAAAACAGGGAAGGGAAAGAAAAACCATCATTTATTTGACTTACAATCAGCCGTCGCCAGAGACTTGGAAACAATAACAGAAACATCTGTGGATCCACGCCACTTGAGCAAATCAGATGAATTGGCGACCTCCACGCGAGAGACGAAGCGAACCGCTAACCTTGCGTTGACCACAGCTGAACCATTGAGCTACAAAGGCACCAAGCAGTCAACCACATGGCCAGCCACAGCCACAGAGGCAACCAAGCAGCAAATTGCTGCCAATTTATAGCTTAACAAGTCAAGCAGAAGCGCGCATCTTCGATGCAAAGCAAACGCGCTGCTGTTGTTCTCACTCGATGCAACGATGATTGCAATAAATGGCAATCGCTGTGGCCGGGTAAAGAATCATATTAATGATGCATGATAACGAATAAATTCCGAGGCACTGACGAGTACGTTCTTGAAATTAGTTGTCAAATCTGGAACAAAGATCATCTAAAGAACAATCTTTAGGAAATAATAACAATTTTTGGTTAAGAATATCACACCAAACCCTTTGTTGTTGTTATTAACAGTCATCAGCGTGTTAAAACTCATACCGCACCTTCGATTAATTTGTCCCACTGTGGCTCATTTGTCTACACTTAGAAGTCTGTGTGACTTTAGCATTGACCAAGTGACACGCCGAATGACGTCGCAGAATCTTGTTGCAGATACGCCGTGGGAATTCATCACCTTCTAACATGACACCAAAGCAAAGTAAGCCAACACAGCGCAAAACAACATCAACATCTAACGCACAAAATTACAGAGACAGAAAAAAATGCTTTTAATATTTAATACACGAAGATCAAAATATTTAACTAGAATATTATTGAAAGCTGAGAAACGTAGGACACATAACAAAAAAACGCATAACAAAAACAACAACAAAACAAAAAGCCACTAAAATCGACACTAAAACAATAAAACTACACCCACTCAAATTCTATATTTTGTAGAAACAGTTGCTGTTGCTGATGAGTTGCTTCTTCACCTGCTGACTCAAGCTGCTTCACACTCATGAAAATACAAAGAAATGTTATCTTTAAAGTTTAAACCTTTTTTCTCAACGTTTGATTTTAACGTGTTTTCGTCGTCAGTGACAAATTTTGCGAACGACTAATCTTTGGGAATTTTTGTTTATCTACACCGAGAATATGACAACATTTCTTATCTTGTCTAAAACATGCGTTCCACGAAGAAAAGCGGACGTGACTAATTTTAAACCATCACACAACCAACAACCACAACCATTTATATGTGTAAAGGCTAAAAACAGCTGCTCCTCGGTTTAATATTGGTTAATTTGATTTATTTTTAACTTCACTCGAATATGTTTGTTCGATAAAAAACGTTACTTCAATGGCACGTTGATTGGCTTCAATTTGGTTAAACTTTTATATAGAATTTCTTTAACAATTGTGATTTAATTAATTTAACATTAACGCTTTCACAATATTTTTTTCTATTTTAGTCACTTAAATTATTTTCTGTTATTCTATTTTATTGGCGCTTTTATTGTTTGTATTTCCTTTTTTATTCTTTCGCTTTTTTGCATTATTTTTGTATTGTTTTTTATTATAATCTAAATTTAAGTATAACTTTGATTAAGTAGATTCCACCGGCTTCGTTTAGCTTCTGCTCTAAAGTTTTGCATTCAATAGAAAAAACCAATTGATTTTTCTGTATTCATTCAGAACAAAACTTTAAACTTGTTTGATTTAATTCAGTTAATTTATTTGCTCTGCAAATGCTTGCTAATGCTAATTTTGTCTTAGTTAATTACGTTATAAAGTCGTGTGTGTTATTGCTCTGTTGTTATTATTCTTGTTATCATTATTGTTGTTGTTGTTCTTGATGTGCTTACTGAACACAAATGTCAAATTTTCATTGCAACTCATCAAAGCATTAATTCTTGAATTTATAACTGAAATAGTACAATAGTTGAATACGTTTGACATTTAAAATGTACATATGTATGTATATATGTAACACAGTCTCTAAATATTTATCTATCAGAGATACTTCTGTCCATAATTCTAATGAAACAACAACAATAGCAACAATAAAAAACCATTTGTCATCACATAAAAATCATTAACAAAGTTATAAATGATAAATTTTATGTAAAGTTGTAAATGTTAAATGGGAATCTCAATAAATTACTTCAGATTTTAAAAGATTAAAATGTAAAGGAAGCAAACTTAAGACCTAGAAATAAATAAGTAAAAAAAATTTAGAAAAAAAGTTTTGCCAAAAACTTGACAATTAATTAGCAATTTCCGCGGTTATTTAAATAATAGAAGAACCATGGAAGTTGAACAAATAAACAATTATTCAAAGAAACTAATCGTAGAATAAATCACAATAAAACTGTAATTTATCATATATTGATGATTATGTTTTTAATGAGCCGTTCGTGCTGTCAGTTTAAAGCAGTTCATTAAAAGTCATGCTTTTTGGCTAAAAAATGAAAGAAGAAAAGCATTTGAATTAACATTAAAAACAAAGAATATATAAAAGCGAATTCTTCAGCAGTTAAAAGGTGCTCTAATAAAGGATAAAATTAAATGAATGAATAATCTATAAAAGAATAAAATAAGGATAAATGAAGAAGTATTTAAGTAAAAATGCAGTAAATATAAAGTAAAGACAAAATAAAAGTATAATAAGTTTAAGTATTTATGTAATATTTTTGTTATTACATATTATTATATATGATTATTATTAAATATTAAATATAAATTGTGAAACTTTGTAAATATTGGAAACATTGAAATAAATTATTAATATTTAATTATGGTATTAATATTTATTTATATTATTAATATTAAATTATGTTATTAATATTAAATTTTATTATTAGTATTGAATTGCATTACTTTGGCAAAAATTCAAAACGAATTGATTATTCTTATTTTCACAACACGTTCTCTGAATTTTCTTGTGTATCCTTAAAAACACGATTATTTTGTGTCGTTCTTTATTATTGTTATTCATGCATTATTTAAAATTCCGACATTTTTCATTTCTAATTGTAATTTATTACAAATGCGAACACGTGTCCTAGCCCCGAGTAACTGTAAATATTTAAACACTGTTGCTGTTAACTCGTCGGTGGTGGAAAACAAGCTGCCTGTCATCGTCTTTTTATTTACGTAGCTTTTATCATAAGAAAGAAAATAAGAAATATTATTTTCTAGAATCTAAAAAACCGACGAAACAGTTCGAAGGTTGTTAACAACGAACAACAAACGACTGTAGACAACAATTACATTAATTTTATGTACTTATTTTTACTACCAAATTAATGAAAACAATTTACATTTAAATTGAGAATTATATAGCAAAAGATACTTTGTTAAATAATAATAATAATAAATAAAAGTTTAAAAAGCTTGGATAATATTTTACAGTGTAACCATGATCAACACATGTTTACACGTTAATATTCGGCGATGAATCCAATATAAATATAATAAACGTTTTACTTGAATTTGTTAAAAAGAAAGCAATAAATGTTTTTAAATTTTTGAATTATGAACCGATAATTTATGATTACTGAATTGGAGAATTCATCTCTTAAATGAAACACACTAAAAATGGTAAACGAAAATAATTCAATTGTGCAAAATTATTAACACCTAAGAAATAATTTTTTTCTCCATGTAAAAATCGAAATTTAAATTTCATTTTAATGTGAATTTAATTTAATCTTTCAGTGTTCTTTATTGTAATTTATTTCAATAACCGCATTTCGAAATGTTTATTAAGTCTGTGGCAAGTTGTTGGCTTCAGCCTTTAAACAAACTCGGATTAAAATAAAAAAAAATTAATCAACGACAATTTGTTGTTTTTTTGTATAAAACCATTTTTTCAATTAAAATTTAAATGTTTGCAGATTATTTGTTTCTTTTATACAAATCTAGTTGTTGCTATTTAAGCCTATTTAGAAATATTTAACTTGTTCTTTTATAATATATAAATAGAAATAGATTAAAAACATTATTGATGGTGTTATTAAACCTCTATCTAATACTCTCAAGAGTTGTGTATTATTTTAAATGCTTTTAGCTCCAAAGTTAATATGTGCCCGGGTAGCTCAGTCGGTAGAGCATTGGACTTTTAATCCAAGGGTCCAGGGTTCAAGTCCCTGCTCGGGCGGCTTCCACTTTTTGTTCTTTGTTTTACTATTTGTAATTGGAATGGAATTTCAATCAGTATTTTTTGACATCAATACTTTTTCGGCTCATTTAATCGAATCAATGAAATTAGTAAATCTACTTTCGAATTAATTATTTTTAAAAATAGTGTTATTATATACACACATTATTATAACGACTTAGGAATAGATTAGCTAATTAGTTAATGAAGCATTAGTTATAATTTGCGGATTCTTGAAAGTCTGAAATTAGTACCAAGGACGATTTCATTGTCAAAGGTTTCAATAACATTATAATAACATGGAGATACTAAAAAAAATTATGATAACCTTTGATACATTATGACATACATACAATATTTATAACTATAGACAATAGTAACCAATTCTGTAGATTTCGTATATGGTTTTCTGTTCTGCGTTTAGTTGGCCACTCTATGAATATGTATATCGAAATTCATAATCATTAAATTAAGCACGAATAAATCATTTGTCCCTCTGTAAATTGTGTCAGCTGAATTGGGTATGAAATTTAAATATTTCATTGCAAATTAAATTGCCATCGCTTAAGATTGTTTATTTATAGCTCAAAGAAATGTGACAAGTTATTAAACAACACAACAACAACAACAACATGCAGATACTATTGATAAACATCATTAACTCGGGTAACAACTAAAATTGTGCCGCTTTAAATGTGATTTTTTTAAAACAAACTTCCGCATTTACTAATCTAAATCTTGTTGTCTACTCCGCATGTTGTTGTATAAATTTTGAGGAATGTTTCAGGTTTTATTAGAATTAATATACCCTTATATAATGATGGATTCTATATTGTTGGATGATTTAGTAGAATATTAGTTTTAGTTAAGGCTTTAAATGCTATTTAATGCTTTAAATGTAGCATGCTGTCTTTTATTTTGTAATTGTTTGCGAATCTGGTATCATCAATAATATGAATTTTTTTATTTTTGCAGCACTGGATTAATCATTAATACGCATTAAAATGTCTAATAATAACAACTGGACGGCGACGGTGTTGATCTTTTTAGGGTTTCTTATAGCATTACATCTGAATACTGGCGAAGGACAGGTGATTTTTTATCTCTAAGATTCTTTAACTTTTGTAATACAACATTTCCCTTCATTTCAAACAATATAATAACCACCATTTAATATAATAATGTAAGCAATAATAATTCTATTTTTGAAAATTAATTCCGAATTAATTAATTTTTTGTTATTGCCTGACGAAACATGAAAAGTAGCTTTTCACTTCCTATATAAGGTCGCGAATAGATAAGAACATTTATGTTTATCGTATATATTACGGCTAAATTGAATAAATCATTCCTATAGTGATTGATTAAAGCAACAAAGGAATTTACAATATCTTCTTCTTTTTCTACATCTTCTTGTCATTATGCAAATCTGATAAAGTCAAGTTAAACAATTAGTTGTTGTAACAAGCGACGAATAAAAAGATAAAACAATTTTTGCAGCAAAGTTTTAAGGCATAAGAAAGAAAGAATTACGAATGGAAGAATAAAGAACGATCGATAGAATGAAAAGAGCATATTTTTAGAAATTATCTCTAAACCAGTAAGAAAGCTATATTCGGCCTGGCCGAATCTTAGATACCCTACACCTAAAAGTTTTGAAAAAAATTTAAAAGGGGGGCGTAGTAAGGGGGGCGGGCGTGGCGGTCCACTCTGGGCGGCACGATGTCGGGGGTGGCGGTTGTGGAATTCAAGTAGTGACTTATTGAATTCTAGGAATTTTTGGGGCTGCAAATTGATTGACCGTCGCGGGCTCCATGAGACCTAGCTACGCCTCTGTATAAATAGTAGGCGTGGTCATTACCTTTTTCAAAACAAAATAACTAGTTTAGTTATTTTATTATTGTGTTCAAATTTAAACTTTATTTCCGTGGTAATAAACTTTTTTTCATGAGCTATTCTGTATACATAAGTAGTGTAAAAGTGGGCGGACCGCACCCAGTTTTGATGTAATAATGTTTTTTTGGTAAACAAGTTGTTATCTAAAGTTTTATTCACGAAGTTCATATATTTAACAATATAACCCTCTTTTGCCTGTGTAACCTAAAAGTGGGCGGATCACGCCCATATTTGGGTTATTAACGGATAATGCTACTCTATACTCAGGAATGAAATTTTGTTGTCATAACTCAAAAACGAACGCTGATATCACATTTTTACTAAAAAATAGGCGTGGTCGTGGACCGATTTTGCCCATTTTCAATACCAACCTGCACACCACAAGAAACAATATTTCTGCAAAATTTCATTACGATATCTTTACCGGTTCTCCTGTGATCGTGATTTCAACAGACAGACAGACAGACAGACAGACAGACAGACAGACAGACAGACAGACGGACGGACATGGCTAAATCGACTCAGGAGGTCACGCTGATCAAGAATATATATACTTTTTTATACCTATCGTCTCTATTTCTATGCGTTACACATTTCGTGACAAAGTGAATATACCCTTAACCTTAAGGTGTAGGGTATAAAAATATAGCTTTAGTGTTTGTTGATTTTGAAAATGTGAAAACAATTGAATTCAGTTGAGAACTACGGAAAATACATACATATATGTATAAAAAAGTTGATGAAATCCGCATGAAACAATTTCTCAAGCATATGAGTACAGAAGATTAGATTTCATTATGAATTGCCTCTATACTGAAATATTTTGACATGATTCTGACATACTTTCGAGGCTTTAGATTGTCATTGAGTCCACTTTTTCTCTGAGTTGAATGTCTCTGGTTTGTAGCCGGTGTATAGATTAATCACCTTCACCGCTGATGATAGCTTTAAATATATTATAATAGCGTTGATTTAATTTTTAGAGTCACGCAACCAGTGGCACAAAGATTGTGCAGGGCGGAGTGGGACAGCAGTATGCAGGAGGAATTTAAGAAGGCCGACGCTTCCGAAAGATTCCTAACTTAATAAATACACATTAAAAATACTTACGAATGAAGAATCTATGGTTTATACGTGTCTAAAAATAGAAAAAAGCTATTACATCTAGAAAATTAATACATTAATTAAACAAATTACACTCTGCCACCCGCCACCATCTCTTCACCCTAAATTTTCCATTATCTTGTTATGAAAAAGTGTGACTGATTGTGTAAGTGTTTTTCTCACTGTTTCAAGTTGTTACTACTGCAAGTTTCCAATGTTGCGGTGTTGTTGCTCTTGAAGGTGTTGTTATTCTGGCTGTTAATCTCATGAAATTCTCTTGCGTAAATTAAAGATACAAAAATATACATACGAGTATATTGTATGTATATGCAATATATTGTTTTCTTGGTTGGAATTAAATTATCACTAAATTAAAAATAGTTACTTTAATTGGAGATTCGATCATTGATCCGCACACGGTTTTGATCTAAAACCACAAATGTTTGTATTAAGTAAAGTAAAGCACTTCTTCTCTATTAAATATTATAAATTCCTCCAAGAAAGTCATTCTCTCTCAAAAGCTTAGAGGAACCTTTATACTGATAACAACGTTTCTTA
The DNA here is from genome assembly GCA_949629155.1 of Myopa testacea. Taxonomy (NCBI): domain Eukaryota; kingdom Metazoa; phylum Arthropoda; class Insecta; order Diptera; family Conopidae; genus Myopa; species Myopa testacea. The sequence continues at coordinate 43,257,690 of OX451345.1, read as the reverse complement.
TAATAAAAACTTTTCTCCAAGAAGCTTAAATTTTTCTTAGAAGCTTTTTCAGTTTCACTTTCTTTTCATTAAAACCTAAGCCAAAATAATTTATAAAGGTTTTGCAATACTTCATATCATAGTACCAAAATAAATGCTGTCTTTATTTTTCTTAATACTTTTTTGCCTTCAGTGCGTCGCTTTTCATTGTTTGCATACATTTTTCTCTACATTCCTTTACTTTTAGCTGGTTAAAATTGAAGGGGCTCACGTACCATGGAGTTCCCACACCATTTCGTCTTCCTTTAAATACGCGTTCATGTGTAGACAAAAACCCACAACAGATGACGCAAACAAATACACTTCGTTTGCTTTGGTAAACATTTTAATTATAGACGACGTGCTGTTACTTTCTTTAGTAAAAGCAACAAATGGAAAACCGATTTGTTAAGTTTTCCTAAAGTTTACAAAAACGTATTCATAGAGCTTCGTTGGTTCAGCGCATTTTTTGCAGCTCATATGCTTCAAAATGTCAACGAATTGTAAAGTGTTCACTACAATTTTCCCCCTTTTGTTGCTCTTACTTTTGTTACTTACTTTTGTTAAATGAAACTTTTACTTTAGTGTCTATTAAATAAGACACTATAATTTAAGTTTTTTTTGTGTATCTAAAAAATTCCTGGTTTTGAAGGGGTTTTAATTTAAGATTCCAACGATGTTTTACTCGTTTGAAATCTAAATTGAAATATTATACAGAGATATGTATGATATACAATAGATAAGCATTTAACAGGCTTAACACCGTAAACCACCCGACCACCAAAAATGGAACACAGACCCATCCAAACTTCAGTTGCTATTCGTCAACGAGCTCACCTTTGTTTTTATGATAATCGGGAGGAAATTCTGAAAGAAGCTGAACCTCAAATTTTATTCGATTTTTCACAATTAGAATTTTTTATTATTTATTTTTATATTTAGTGTTAATTAGTTTTTTAATTATTTATATTTGTATTTTATTGTTTTTTTAATTATTGTTTAAAAATGTACTTTTTTTTATTTTTCTTAATGTATTCCTCACGAGATTTCAGTGTTATGAGAAAAGATTCAATTTTTTTTATATATTGTACTTGGAAAAAATCAGAATTGTTAAATTTGTCGATAATTGCATACAAAATTGTTTTCGAACTTAAAATTAAAAAATCATAAAAACCTTTGATTGTTTTCCGTCGCATTAAAAATGAAATTTTCTGATATTCATGTCTTTTTTTATGATTATTGGAATGGGAAGATGAAATCCTTCATGAAATATTATGGCTGATCATAGGTCATGGAGTTCAAGTGTACAGTGTCTATGTAACCGTACGTCAAACTTCATCAATAATGAATGTAAATAAATTAAGGCGATTATAAATATTATTTAGTGGTGTATTATAATAATAAATAGGTTTATAAAGTGGTATATTATAATAATAACAGGCTATTAAAATTACTAATCATTAAAAATGAATTTAATTGATCAGTACAAATGATAAAGAAGCAAAGAATAATTAAAATATTGATTTTCCTTCTTAAACAAAGTCTTATTTTAATGTTCTTGAGATCAACTCGTGTCATTGAAATTTCATTCACTTTGTCACTGAATTTTTATTCGTTTTTGTTCATTTCTCAAGTATTTGTACAAATACAACTATTCAACTATTTCTTACAGTTTGTTCCACTTCTGATGCAACGACTTTTTGAGTTGTTTATGTTTTTTCCATCAACTTTGATATTTGAGAATCCTCAAAATTCTCAAATCTGGTGCTCATCAACGCGTTAAATCTCACAGTTTATCACAGGCACAATTCGTTGATGTATAAAACAATGTTCCAATTTTTGAGTTTCCAGTTTTGCGTTCATCAAAAACTCGTCTCCTTAATTCACAGCGAAGTTTGCATTCACAATAATTTGAGAGCATACGAAAGCAATGTCATCATTTCAGCTCACTTTGGCACTTTTGCTTGAAGAATTTGACATTCAACAGTATTGTTTGGCCGGCCGGCTTACGCACTGAAATCACAACAACAAGACAAATACAACTCCACTGATTTGATGCAATTGAACCTCATATCACAGCGTTTGGATTTAATGAACACCTAAATGAGTGAGGCCTTAAAGATGCGCTTTTGAGAGATGATGCGCTTCGTGTTAATTTAGCTTCGTTGCACAGAACAAATTTTCATCTTTCGATGACGTAATTCGGATCGGCACTCAGACGCTTACGGATGCGTAAAGCTGCCAAAGCTTATGTTCGGCGGTTAACTTTAAAGAGGTTTGGCTTCACCTCAAATGGATAAATGAAGGCTTGTTTCTATGCCTCATTTGGTCGTTTTTGTGGTCGACTCTTGCAAATATTATGCTGGACCATATTTCAGTCGTTTCGAATTTAGAATGTTGAAATGATGTACATACATAAAACTATTGTCTAAGGCCACTAAAATTTTCTGAATCTCTGATAGCCTGTTGAGCATAAATACCGTCTGTAAGATGTCAATATAATCTACTCCTTGACCTATATGTCCTTGCACATTATAACTACATGCAAATAGATATCAGCCCGGATTTAATTTCGACACAGAACACGACATTCCTAAAAAGAAATAATTTCATATAATAATTTAAGCACTGAATCATTTGTCAATTTCAGTATTTATCCTCTGACCTCACTTAAAACGCGGACTAAATTCTCTATATCGGCCACGTCTCAATGAAGTACAAATAGGGTAAAATAAGCTATTTATTTGTTTATTCTCAAAATTATTCTAAAAATAGCAATAAGTTTTTAAAACTAGCTGATTATTTGCTGAAACAAAATGTATTCATTCCACATACTACATTATAAACAAGCATTGATTATATTTTTAACAACTGCCGAAATAGCTCAGTTGGGAGAGCGTTAGACTGAAGATCTAAAGGTCCCCGGTTCAATCCCGGGTTTCGGCAATCTCTTTTTGTGCTATTTTCCTATTCTTTTTTCCTATTTGTCCTTCACTGTAATATTCGTCACATTCGATTGTACCATAAGCTCTCATTAACTAATTCTCCATAACTAAAATATTGGAGCCAATATAAGTTGCTCGGTGCACCTCGCAGAGCACCGCTTCACCTTGAACTTAAATCGATAATCCATTCGGCTGCACAAAGTCGATGATGCAGACCTCCATCTTGTGTGGCTTCAAAAATTATTGAATTACTTGACTTGGAACTCGTTAGATTTCCAGCACAATCATTGCTATTATTATTTTGTATTCAGCTGGTATTCTTGTACTCCGCTGAGATCACATATTTTCTTATTTTCACTTGAACATTGAAGAAAAAACGTTCGGCTTGGTTTTGCAAGATGATGTCGCAGCAACGATGTACAACTTTGGATTCATGCTTTTCTGCGTCAGTGAGTTCCACCCATATTCACATATTTTGACATTTAAAGATTGATTTATTGATATCTTGTCAGAGATGTCAACAGAGCTTTCATGTAGATGTCGTTTGGACATATTTGTAAAAATGTTTATAAAGTCTTTTAAAGATTTCGGAGCTATGATGGATGTTAACCTTCAAGGGAACACATGACTAAACTATTAACTTCGGGTTCGGGGTATATATCCCTTGATTTTCAAATAATTGACTAAAGTAATGCTGCAATGTTTTTGCCAATTGTCTGGTACCTAATATCTATATACTGGTGTCCATAGCAATTTGTTTGCTGTCAACCGAAAAATTGTAACCACAACCACAAAATAACTCAACAACGTTTTATTGCCACCGATTGTTAGCAACATTGATGCTAAACTTTGATCTCATCATCGTAAAAATCTACATCAGCATCAGCAAAATCAACCGATCACGGATCACTTTCAACCGCCGCACAAAGAGAAGGCGACACGCGATGGTTTCTTGTGGCATGCTGCTTGTTTCGCAACTCCAATAAATACATGTATCCATCTTTGAATAGTAAGAAAACTCGCTAAAAAGATTCTCCAGCTTCGTTTATATTCCGTTACGTAGATCAGCCATCAAACATCATCAACCAACAAACTGATGTTTATAGTTCATCGACGGATTGACTTAATAAAGCGAACCTTCTTCGAGACCGCCTTTAAGCGGTACACTGTCACGACTATCTTAATTCTTATGACTCAATTTGTTGCATTAAAGATTGAAAAGTAAAGCTTAAAAACTAAACAGATAGACATTTGAATGAGAAATCGTCAGATCAGTAAGCGACCTAAATGTTTAGTCACAAATATGTTCAGTAATTTTCTTATCTTTCCCGTCTTTATGCTTTCTGAATTTCATACAATTTATTAACTCTTGCTATCTTGATCTACTACGTGAAGATTCGAACTTTCATGGATCTTTCAAATTTTTTAATGCTCTCAAAATAAGATCTACGAATCTGCAAGGCAAACTATTTAAAAGGTTGAAATCGAAAAGGAACTCTGAAGGCACAGATATAAATTCATCACGAAGATAGGATGAATAAAGAAAGATAGTATTCTATAATAACTATTTGAATTATTATTTGATTATGTATAATATATTTTTCTAGAATTTCGTTATATGATCTCGTATCTTTCTTTCTTCCTCTTCTTCATTGCAGTCACAAAATGCCATCGGCGCACATCGAGCTTTCCAGAAGACGTCGTTCTCGTGCTCCGGTCGTCCATCGGGGTACTATGCGGATATCGAGACAGGCTGCCAGGTGGGCCGGTCAGCGGACAAACGTAAAAGGCCAAAAATTAAACATTTCTTTGTTTCTTTACAGGTGTACCACATGTGCGACAGTCTGGGCAGACAGTTCAGCTACTCGTGTCCCAACACGACGCTCTTCCAGCAGCGAATGTTGATCTGCGATCACTGGTACATGGTTAACTGCTCGAAGGCGGAAAGCGACTATGCGGCGAATTTGCTAATCGGTATGTGAAGAAGATTTCTATACAAGTTGAGACACTGAATAAAGATTGCTTTTGCATTCTTGTTCTGACAAACATCACTTTACAAATTCACACAACTATAAAAACTTTTAAAAACTCACTGAGTTTCGTTTCGTCCCGTTCAGGACAACGCGACAAACCGTTCGTTAATGACGAGGAGAATAGTCTTCGTACTCCGCGGCCTGATCTGCTCGATCGTCCGTATGCGCCAGACTATTCCGGCGAGTCTTTCAGAACTCAATACAAGGTGCGGCTCTATTTTGAATTTCATTAACCATTCTCAAAGTCGAATTCTCCTCACTTCGCTCTCCTCTTTACAGCAACTTCCCGCCTTGAGGAATCAAATTATTGACATCAATGCTGGGAAGCATGTAGATAAAATTGGTGAAGCCAGTCATTTGGCGCCGGGCCAACAGCACTGGAAGATACCACCTCCCAGTCGCAACATTTTACCGCCAGCTTATGAGCCGCAAGCTGAAAAAAACACCCACAACAGTACGCATCCAGACAGGGTCCGCTTCATTACAAGTCCAGTAGTGCAACCCACCACAACGAAAACACCAACAGCTGCCCGAGCACGCTCTACTAAACGAATCGCCGCATCGACCACTGCATCAACACGTAGCCACCGACATCATTCCGTCCCGCGACTGCGCCACGAACACAGTGCATCCGACGACGATCACGACGACTTGGGCACCAGTCACAGCACCCGTTATAACACTTCAGCCGATTTCAATTCTGCCGAACAACGGCCCCCCAATAAAAACCAAACCAAAATCTTCTCGAGTTCCAGCGCTACTAAATCTACAACAGTGAAAATTCCGTCGAAAATATACGAGCCGCCCCTGCTGTATCCCATCTATAACCAAGATAACACATCCTCGACTGTAGCACCTCCACGTGCCTCAACTGCCACACCCTTCACTGCACCTCTGTCAAGACGCACAACGTCCATCATAACAACAACGCGATCGCCGACGCGACCCACCACATTGGCTGGCAAGCCTTTCATGCCGTCAGTGTTTACAACATCTACTTCAGCTGCACCACAAATCTCCACCCCAACCAGCATTTTGCAACCGCAGACACGCACACCTACACCTGCGCACGGCTTCAGGCCACCTACGCCCAGTCCTCGAGAGAATTCGGGACCCCCGCAAAATTCAGCCCCGGATGATTTCACCCAAAGCGGAAAACCAATTGAGCCCGTCAAGGACCTGCTTCCGCCGTACCAGGAATTCGTGCAACACGACATTGCCACCACACAGGGACCGCCCATTTACTACGAATGGAAGGTGCCCTCGCATGGCTTGGAACCTCCTAAACTCGATCCACCATTCGGAGTCGACGGACGTGAATACTCCGATAGCGCTATCGACTATAATGCCATCAAGCCTGCAGGTACCCCTCCCCCGACAACATTCAGCTTTGATCAACAGACCACAGCCACGATCGCTACAAAGAAATCCTTCGAAAACAATCCGTTTCTAGTGTCCAAGCAGCATTCTATCGTTGAAGACTCCACTAAAACACCAACATCTCGCTCCGTTAAAGATACCGCACAACCTTCTGATAGATCTGATATCACAAAATTGCGCCAGGACCTTTCCGTGCCGGAGTTTCTTTTCCCACTGGAGGACATCGGACGCACCGGGTACCTGGCAAGCGACACATACAATTCTTTCCAGTTGAAGATACCCGATCTGGGCACGGACAAGAAAAAAGAACCACAGCACTGGTTCGGCGAGAATCCAAAGTGTCCCGAATGTCACCCTTCTTATGTGAAGCCCGGCACATGTGAACCCTGTCTGAGAAGATAGAAGAACGAGCGGATGGGGGAAGAATTGACGGGAAGTGAAGAGTCTTTGCAAACACACACATTTCGTAATATAAGCCTCGCCAGGCACTGCTTTATAATAGAAACACCTAATGATTGCTGCTTTGGTACGAGTACCATAAGTTTTTAATACTTATCTGTATTAAAAGGAAAAAATAAACATTATCAATTCAGTACTCTTTATTGCACATTATTAATAAAGCATTCTTTATTTATTTATCAACGAGTGTCGACAGTGATCGTAACAAGACGAGTATTTTTAAGAGATAAGATTATATTTAAGATAAGATTTTAGCAACTCGAAATATTAACGAAAAAAATGTGCTCTTGTATACTAAATTAATTCGTAAGCAATGTTTTAATAATTCCTAGATTTAAATTAAATCCCTTCCGATTTGTAAGTTAAGGTTAAAAATAAACGGCTAAAACTGCTACAAAAAATTATGATTTTTCCCCCTTCATTTCTTTTCATAGGGCAATTTTACCGAAAACTTGAACTGGATCCTCTAAGAGTTGTCCTAAAGGCCTTTATACATTAACTTCAAGTGCCGGCGATTATTGTCCAGTGCATTAAGGTCGTCAAGTATTCGATGTTTGAACGGGCTGAACGGAACGGAACGAATGTTTCATCTCGGAAAACATTCCTTAATTATAACAGCTAAAGAACTCGTACTTGGTTCTTGTACCCTGCATCTCTGGTAGAAATTTTCTATTCACTGAGTTTCTTCACTTCAGACTTTGTGGCGAACTCAAACAAAACAACTTAAAACACAACTACTGAAATATGTATAAAAAAGAAATAAAGAAAGCACGTACTTAAATATAAAATCGCTCCAAGCAAAAATACATGAGGCACTTTTGGAAATTACTTATTAATTTATTAGTTATTTAATAAATCGATTAATTAACGATACAAACACACTAGCACAAACATTTATTCGAACGTATTTCATTTGTTAGGCTCAGCTAACAACAAAATTGAGAGCCTACTACCAAAGCAGATGTAGCGCTCCTCTGCGCCGTGGAAGTCAGACTGATGGCGTTGTGGGGTTGATTGTAGAATTTCGCCGCCGCACGAATAAAATCTGCAACACAGATTTTGTGGATAGGTTTTTTCGTAGTTTGTGAATAGGTTAATTTTGCGTTCTTCTTGAGAATAATTTTTTTACTAGCTTGGTTTGGTGATTCTTTTATAATTTTCGAGTGCGAATGTCAAACTTTTATCGCGCGAAGCCTTCGAATTTATGTTGCTAATTGACTCCAATTCACTTTAGTCCACATACATGCACAGCGGTTTGGATGGTACCGCTCGGGTGCAAGCAGGGTCGTACAAATATACGCTCGGCGACCAGATTGCTGTGGGTGGTCCATTTGAAGATTTCCTGGCCAGACTTTTGTTTTTCTCCGATTTTCTTTCCTTATCGAAGGAGCAGTAATCGTCTAAAGGTTCATCCCGTTTGGGCTGAGCCACCAGCACAACTTTATGCGGTTCGGTAATGTCGACGTCACAAATTACTGCTGCTTCGTGGCGAGAGTGAAAGTAGCGATTAGTTAGATGACCGTCAACGTAGATCTGAAGGGGAACAGAGAAATATGGTCACTAGAATACAAAACAATGAACCGCACCCACCTCATATCCTCCGATTCCATAGCAGTCGTGTATGCACCACTTTATGTATAGTGAAGATGAACCCAATTCGCTGACATCGACAATGGTGACGGGAAAGCTTTTTCGTCCACACATCGAGTTCTGCTTGGGATGTAGACTCTAGAGTAGATAATTATTAGTAGATTGCTAATTACGGTATATGCATAGATACAAGACTACAACAAAAAATCACAACCGATACCAACCTGCATCGCTTTATTGCGTCGCGCGTGTTCCATGGCATCCAAGTCCATAATCATGGAGTCAATAAAGTATTTCTAAATTTGTTTGGGTGGTGAATATAATTACACATTCCTGGAAAACAAAGTGAAGTTGCTTACCATTTCTTTGATGGGACTGCCGTTCTCCAAAGCCTGCTTGGGCGTGGCAATCGTGTTACAGTTTTCGCCTTCAAGCCGTTCGCGCTTCGATCGACAATAGCAGCAGTCACATTCGCCCTCTTCCGCTTGCCCCTTTTCATCTCTTCGTTTACACATTTCACTTTCTGCAACATCGTATTCGCCTTCTGTTTCCTCAGCACAACTCGCTTCTAAAGCACAACTCGGTTCCACTTCCGTTCTAGTTTCAACTGGTGTTGCTGAGAGCTGTTGCAGCTTACTTAAAGTGTTATAACCCTCGAACCGTATTTGAGATGGTGCCTTTGAACTCAATAATGCCTCCTCGCCACGAGTATTACCAGTGATTTCTGACATTCCGATCGATGTCTCTGTTTCACATTCACATATTTCGACTTCTGGTTGACAATTATCCGTAGCGAAGTTTATTGTTTCCGAGCCGGGATTCCATTTGATGAAGCTTTGCGCTTCAATGCCAACGTTTACGCACTTTGGTTTTCCGGCTTGCGCGCTGGTTGCGACAATGGTCGTGTTATATGTCTGAGACTCTGCGACAGCACATCCAACACCTATCTGATTAGGTTGCGATTGCGATGGTTCAGTATCCTTCTGCAAAAATGTTATTTTGAAGCTCGACAAATTGGTGTGTGAACTGAAGGCCCCCACATCCGTCTCAGCGTCACTACAGGCGCCGATATTACGTATCCTCGGTTTAACATGTAAGGTCGAACTATCGGAGACGGACGTATCCTCATTAATGAGGTGAACCACCTCATGCAACAGCTGCAGGATAACTACATTCTTCGTCGTGCTATCGGATCGTTCTCTGTTTCCACGACACGGCTTTTTCCTCTTACTGCGACCACGTTCTTCCCGCTTCATTTTGCAGCGATATATTTCAGGGGTCTTAAAAGAACTGCTGTTGGACACCAATGCTTGGCAGATGTAAGGCTCATCTTCCTTCTCAGAGGAACTCAGCGAAAAATATTCCTCTACTGACCCGATGCAGGTGCGGGTCAGACTATGTGCAGTAGTTGGCGTTGACAGTGAGGTTTCTGTAGCGAATGTCGCAGGAGTGCGAGAGAGCGACGTATTCTCCATTTCCCGACTACAGAGCGCCTTTTCTTCGGGCGACGGGAAGTCTAGATTTATGGAAATAAGTGGAATATTCACAACGTTTCTCGGTGGAAACTCGGTTTCGCTGTGACCGGTGCTTGTTTTTTCATACCGACAAACGGCAGACGACGATTCACTGTAGTGAGGATTTGTTTGTCCCCGGTCTAATAATTTCGGAAGTTTTCGTCCGCAAGCACAACGTGATACCGAATGTGAAATATATTGTTGAGATGGTTCGTTTCGATTTTTAAAGGATTCTGTACCGTGAAAAGGACATTTTGCGCCTGATAGGCATCGTACTACTGATGGTTCGCTTTGATGTTTTTCACCGCCACAAGTTCCACATGGTGATTTCGGGTAGTTCTGTTGGAATGGTGACTCACTTCGTGGGGCACTGGTTTGTACACGTTGGCAAATACATTTTTTACGTGACTGTGAACGGTCGCGCTGATCTGGTTCACGGCCACAAGGACCTGATGCTGATTTAGGCAAATTTTGTTGAGACGGTGGTTCACTTCTATGTACGCTGCTTTGTCCTCGTTTGCAAGGACATACTACTATTGAATTCGATAGACCCGTCTGCCATGGTGGTTCCCTTTGAGTACTACCTTGTCCGAGTGTGTAGGTACATACGGGTGAAAGATCTCGCTGAGATATTAGGTCGCTATAGGTTGGGGCGGTCGGGGTACGCCAACAAGGACATTTCGCTGATGAGTGGCCGCTATCATTACGTTGATTTCTTAAATCTGGCTTTGGTGCTACTGGAGGCGGTGGTAGTTGGCTAAATACACTTCCAGATCTTTCGTTCTCAGGGTCTTCCGGTGGCGTACTTACTATTTCTGGGGTTTGTCGAGATGGATCGTCTTCCGGAGGCGTACTTACTATTTCTGCGATTTGTCGAGATGGATCGTCTTCCGGCGGCATACTTACTATTTCTGGGGTTTGTCGAGATGGATCGTCTTCCGGAGGCGTACTTACTATTTCTGCGATTTGTCGAGATGGATCGTCTTCCGGGGGCGTAATTACTATTTCTGGGATTTGTCGAGATGATTCGTCTTCCGGGGGCGTAATTGCTATTTCTGGGATTTGTTGACTTTCATGTTCTTCTGGAGGTGCACTGATTATTTCCGAAGGTGTTTGCAGTTGTTTACTTGATGCTAAACTCTCTGGCTGAGGTTGTTTTTCTACAACCGCTTGTCCGCAATGGCACATAATGGGTCCTTGTGAAGAATATTGCTTAAATCGTGTTAATGCCTCAGTACTTTCAATCGATCGTGCACATGAAACCATAATTGATATTTGCTTTTCTGGTTGTGGTGGTGATGTTTTACATGGGCACTTAATGATGTCTTTTTCCTGAATATCGTTCGGGAATTGATTGTCTGCAACTGCTCGCATGCAGGGACATTTAGTGGGTCCTTGTGAAGAATATTGATTATATGGTGTTATCGGCCCAGCATCTTCAATCGGGCGTCCACATGGTGCGATAATTGGTATTTCTTTTTCTGGTTGTGGTAGTGGTTTTTTACATGGGCACTTAACGATGTCTTCTTCCTGAATATCGTTCGGAGATTGATTGTCTGCAACTGCTCGCACGCAGGGACATTTAGTGGGTCCTTGTGAAGAATATTGATTATATGGTGTTATCGACCCAGCATCTTCAATGGGTCGTCCACATGGTGCCATAATTGGTATTTCCTTTTCTGGTTGTGGTAATAATTTTTTACATGAGCAAACAGTGGAGGAAGAATATAGATTATATGGTGTTAACAACTCATTTTCAATCGGTCGTCCACATGGACACATACTTGGTATTTGCTGTTCTGAATGGTATGGGCACTTAATTGTTTCTGTTCCCTGAATATCAGCTGTAGCTTTTCGCGAGCAGGGACATATAGCGGAGTGTTGAGGTAAATATGATTGAGTCTGTAGGCACTCAATATTTTCAATCGGCTGTTCACTTCTGCAACATAACTGCGAAACATTTAGCATATTTGTATCCGGTGTTGGGACATCGACCGCACATGGTTTTGGAGTCGGAATCCTTGCAATTTGTTTTCCACATTTGCATATCATAGGTCGAATAGCTGTTCGAGATGATGATTCGTCGTCTGTCGTTGCCGCAACCTGGTCGCGGTGTTTATACTTTGCAACTAACTGGGAGCATGTATATGAAGCGAGTGTGTCAGATGATGATTCCATGCGCTTATGCGTATGCTCTTGTGGGGATGTCTCATCTTCCACGGGCGTAATCAATATTCGTTGGTTCGGTTGATATCGACCTTGGGATTCTAGTGGAGACGGAAGAAACGAATGGGGCATTTGTCGATACACATCTTCTGCTTGAGGCGGAAACAATATTTGTGCACCATTTTGATCCATCCAATAGCGGTAGTTGGATGGGTAGGTAGGGGTTCTAATGTTACTTAACGATGAAAGACTCTCCTCTGATACTCGGTATGATGGTGTAGATTCTTGGTATCTGAATTGTCTGGGATATGTTACTACATATGTTATTGATGGTGTTGGGCCTTGAAAAAGTCTGACTATATCCTGGTTATTATCGCTTTCGGCGAGTTCTAGATTGCGACCTAAATAAAAAGGATTACACAGACAAAAGAAAACACAAATTATTGCTGTGGAAAACTGTTTGTCTTTGAAACGTTGTTAAAGAACTTTTTATAAATAGTCTAAGATGTATAACTAGGATTTTAAACCCGAAATTTTCAAAGTGTTTTTCTGCCTACTGAATATTGGTACTGTTTTAGTTCAGGTTCAGCTGTGCTCTCTTTACTCAGAAGCACAGGTAAAAATTGCTCTCGCAAATTCAGTGTTATTTGGTAGTATATCAGGAAATTTCTGAACTTGTATCGGTGTGCTTTCGGTTGACCGTTCGCTGGTTTGTGTAGATACATTTTTAAGTATAGTTTTACTATCACCTGTTTCGGAGTCCAATCCTGGCGGTGCCGGCAGCAGGTTGGGTGATCCCGTGGCCGCAACAATTGAGGTGCGTATTGGTTCCACGAGCGGCGCTACCGTGCCTGCTGTATTGGGTGGTGACGTCGCTGGTGGCAATGCTTGCTGGAGATTGAAGTTGACGGGAATACTGAATGCATATGGATCGAAGTGTGTATTAAATATGTCTGTATATCGATTAGGCGGGCTGTCATTAGCAGCTCTCAGTAATGCTAAAGGCGTCGGACTGGCGTAAGTATTAGCCTGACCTTCGTTCCCTCTTTGTGGCATTGGGGAAACTTCATCAAAAGTCTTCAAAAGTTTTTGCGATGAGGCAAGAACTGTTTTAAGGGTCCTGCGAAATTTTTCTGGATCTTGCAGAGTCGTGCCTGCTGTATTGGTTGGTGACGTCGCTGGTGGCAATGCTTGCTGGAGATTGAAGTTGACGGGAATATTGAATGCATATGGATCGAAGTGTCTATTAGATATGTCTGTATATCGATTACGCGGGCTGTCATTAGCAGCTCTCAGTAATGCTAAAGGCGTCGGACTGGCGTAAGCATTAGCCTGACCTTCGTTCCCTCTTTGTGGCATTGGGGGAACTTCATCAAAAGTCTTCAACAGTTTTTGCGATGAGGCAAGAACTTTTTTAAGGGTCCTGCGAAATTTTTCTGGATCTTCCAGAGTCGGTGGTGATCTAGTCATGACCGCCCGTCCTCCCACCCGGTTGCCCTCACTAGAGCAGTCGCGGAAAATTTCATACTCACTAGGAGCCTCCACAAAGTTTGGCTCAACGAATAAGATTTGTGTGGAGTTTTCTGGAGCAGTATTATAGTGGTGCTGCTGACCTCTCCCTGACTGCTGCTGTGGTTGTGGTAGGGGCCGCAGTAGTAGTCCAGCATTAATCAGATCGGGCCCCTCATGTAGATATGGTGGGGGCGGTTGCTGTGCTTGTTGCTGTTGCCGCCGCTGTTCGCGCTGTTCTTCATTCCATCCCGGGCGAGCGGAACGTTCTCTACCTCCATAGTGTCTACCGTCCATGTTGTATAATTTAGACCAAAAGTGTTAAAAAATTTAAATTATACAATAAATTTTGATAGGACAATAAAAATTATAATATGCTGTAGACGAATAAAAAACAAATTTGAGCTGATTTTCAAAACTTGACGATTATTTTCATTATGTGAAGTGAGTAGTTTTCAAAATGTTACATGAATTTTCAAACTCTAGGAAGAAAGTGTTTTAAACTCAAGGTGTGTATCTTGCTGTTGATGCTGAACGCAAGCTAATCGTATGTTCCGCGGGCAATGCTTCATTTCGCAATACGGTGCACTCTGATCCATTAGAAATAGAAGATATTGGAAGTGCCGCACCTTTCTATGAAATTTTTGAATGATCACAAAGTAAGATCTACGAAATCTGAAATCTGAGAGGAGGAACTCTGAAGGCACAGATATAAAATGTTAACCAAAATAGGAATGCCTAATATTCTATAATAACTATTTGAATTATTATTAGATGATGTATTATATTTTTTTCGAATTTCATTAGATGATCATATCTGTTTTTTTCTTCTTCTTTTCTGTTCAGTTTTTGGCGTTAAATTGAAAATGTTTTTGTTTATGATTTGCTTCAGTGTTGGAACCTTCCAAAAAGAGAAAAACAATTGTAAAATTTTTGCTACAATTTAAGTACTAATAGTAAGACGTGACTCTTTGAATAAGTCAAGATGACTCACTATGCATTTTCCATGTAGGTCGGCGGGATCTTAAGAACATGGATGGAAAATTGTAACCGATATCTTTGGCAAGTCTAATGTACATGTACTGATAGCAGATTCACGTTTACGCAACCGTTTGCAGCCAAAAGCTTTTTAGAGAGTTGCGAATAAGGCTTTATTGAGGCAGTGGAAAAGCTTAGGAATGAAATGCAGTGTTTTGTAGAATTCTGTTTTTCAGCTGGTCAGATTCAGCAAGCACAAATTTTGTGGGGGAAGTTGGAAATGCATGGAATCAGTTTTAAGATAATTTTTGCACAGTATGTGCTCGACCCGTAATCGATCTTCGACATTCATAATGTGGACCACTTGAGATGGTGGAAGAAAGAGATGGTGTAAAGAAATCTTAAAAGAATAAAAAATATTCGATAGCTTAGAAATTATAACTTGAAGTTAACTTAAAACAAAGCCGAGTACTGAAATATGAAAACACTCCAATACAAATACATGACGCACATGATCTTAAGGCACTTTTGGAAATT
This sequence comes from Myopa testacea, assembly GCA_949629155.1. Lineage (NCBI taxonomy): Eukaryota > Metazoa > Arthropoda > Insecta > Diptera > Conopidae > Myopa > Myopa testacea. The sequence goes on along the minus strand of OX451345.1, from coordinate 43,242,561 downwards.
ACTTACTAATTTATTAGTTATTTAATAAATGGATTAATACACGATACAAATACACTTGCACAAACATTTATCGGTTCTATCGGCACCCGCACAACACAATTGAGAGCCGTGCCACCAAAGCAGATGTAGCGCTCCTCTGCGCCGTGGAAGTCTGACTGACGGTCTGACTATGCAGCTTCTTTTGCATCGAGGGCTTGATTGTAATATTTCGCCGCCGCAAGAACAAAATCTGCAACACGGGTTACTTTCATAATAATACATAGATTTGTTTGCGTAGTATGTGAATAAGTTAATTTTGCGTTCTTCTTGAAATTGATTTTTTTACTAGCATGGTTTAGTGATTTTCTTATACGATAATTTTCGCGTGCGAATGTCAAACTTTTATCGCGCGAAGCCTTCGAATTTATGTTGCTAATTGACTCCAATTCACTTTAGTCCACATACATGCACAGCGGTTTGGATGGTACCGCTCGGGTGCAAGCAGGGTCGTACAAATAAACGCTCGGCGACCAGATTGCTGTGGGCGGTCCATTTGAAGATTTCCTGGCCAGACTTTTGTTTTTCTCCGATTTTCTATCCTTATCGAAGGTAATCGTAATCGTCTAAAGGTTCATCCCGTTTGGGCTGAGCCACCAGCACAACTTTATGCGGTTCGGTAATGTCGACGTCACAAATTACTGCTGCTTCGTGGCGAGAGTGAAAGTAGCGATTAGTTAGATGACCGTCAACGTAGATCTGAAGGGGAACAGAGAAATATGGTCACTAGAATACAAAACAATGAACCGCACCCACCTCATATCCTCCGATTCCATAGCAGTCGTGTATGCACGGGGGTATACATGCTTCCATAGCATGTATAGTGAAGATGAACCCAACTCGCTGACATCGACAATGGTGACGGGAAAGCTTTTTCGTCCACACATCGAGTTCTGCTTGGGATGTAGACTCTATAGTAGATAATTATTAGTAGATTGCTAATTACGGTATATGCATAGATACAAGACTACAACAAAAAATCACAACCGATACCAACCTGCATCGCTTTATTGCGTCGCGCGTGTTCCATGGCATCCAAGTCCATAATCATTGAGTCAATAAAGTATTTCTAAATTTGTTTGGGTGGTGAATATAATTACACATTCCTGGAAAACAAAGTGAAGTTGCTTACCATTTCTTTGATGGGACTGCCGTTCTCCAAAGCCTGCTTGGGCGTGGCAATCGTGTTACAGTTTTCGCCTTCAAGCCGTTCGCGCTTCGATCGACAATAGCAGCAGTCACATTCGCCCTCTTCCGCTTGCCCCTTTTCATCTCTTCGTTTACACATTTCACTTTCTGCAACATCGTATTCGCCTTCTGTTTCCTCAGCACAACTCGCTTCTAAAGCACAACTTGGTTCCACTTCCGTTCTAGTTTCAACTGGTGTTGCTGAGAGCTGTTGCAGCTTACTTAAAGTGTTATAACCCTCGAACCGTATTTGAGATGGTGCCTTTGAACTCAATAATGCCTCCTCGCCACGAGTATTACCAGTGATTTCTGACATTCCGATCGATGTCTCTGTTTCACATTCACATATTTCGACTTCTGGTTGACAATTATCCGTAGCGAAGTTTATTGTTTCCGAGCCGGGATTCCATTTGATGAAGCTTTGCGCTTCAATGCCAACGTTTACGCACTTTGGTTTTCCGGCTTGCGCGCTGGTTGCGACAATGGTCGTGTTATATGTCTGAGACTCTGCGACAGCACATCCAACACCTATCTGATTAGGTTGCGATTGCGATGGTTCAGTATCCTTCTGCAAAAATGTTATTTTGAAGCTCGACAAATTCGTGTGTGAACTGAAGGCCCCCACATCCGTCTCAGCGTCACTACAGGCGCCGATATTACGTATCCTCGGTTTAACATGTAAGGTCGAACTATCGGAGACGGACGTATCCTCATTAATGAGGTGAACCACCTCATGCAACAGCTGCAGGATAACTACATTCTTCGTCGTGCTATCGGATCGTTCTCTGTTTCCACGACACGGCTTTTTCCTCTTACTGCGACCACGTTCTTCCCGCTTCATTTTGCAGCGATATATTTCAGGGGTCTTAAAAGAACTGCTGTTGGACACCAATGCTTGGCAGATGTAAGGCTCATCTTCCTTCTCAGAGGAACTCAGCGAAAAATATTCCTCTACTGACCCGATGCAGGTGCGGGTCAGACTATGTGCAGTATTTGGCGTTGACAGTGAGGTTTCTGTAGCGAATGTCGCAGGAGTGCGAGAGAGCGACGTATTCTCCATTTCCCGACTACAGAGCGCCTTTTCTTCGGGCGACGGGAAGTCTAGATTTATGGAAATAAGTGGAATATTCACAACGTTTCTCGGTGGAAATTCGGTTTCGCTGTGACCGGTGCTTGTTTTTTCATACCGACAAACGGCAGACGACGATTCACTGTAGTGAGGATTTGTTTGTCCCCGGTCTAATAATTTCGGAAGGTACATACGGGTGAAAGATCTCGCTGAGATATTAGGTCGCTATAGGTTGGGGTGGTCGGGGTACGCCGACAAGGACATTTCGCTGATGAGTGACCGCTATCATTAAGTTTGTTTTTATAAATCTCGCTTTGGTGCTACTAGAGGCGGTGGTAGTTGCGTAAATACACTTCCAGATCTTTCTTTTTCGAGGTCCTCCGTCTCGTAATTACTATTTGTTGACTTTCATGTTCTTGTGGAGACGTAATGATTATTTCCGAAGGTGTTTGCTTGATGCTAAACTCTGGCTGAGATTTTTTTCGGCAATCGCTTGTCCGTATTAGCACTTAATGGGTCCCTGTGAAGAATATTGGTTAAATGGTGTTAATGACTCAGTACTGTTAATGGGTCGTGCACATGAAACCATACTTGATATTTGCTTTTCCAGTGCTGATGGTGATTTTTTACATGGGCACTTAGTGGTATCTGTTTCCCGAATATCGTTCGAAGATTGATTGGTTGCAACTGCTCGCATGCAGGCACATGTAGTGGGTCCTTGTGAAGCATGTTGACTGTTTGGTGTTAACGACACAGTATCAATCGGTCGTCCACATGGACACATACTTGGTATTTGCTGTTCTGAATGGAATGGGCACTTAATTGTTTTTGTTCCCTGAATATCGGCTATAGATTGATTGTTTGCAACTGCTCGCATGCAGGGACATGTAGTGGGTCCTTGTGAAGCATGTTGATTGTATGGTGTTAACGACTCAGTAACAATCGGTCGTCCACATGAAGACATACTTGGTTTTTGCTGTTCTGAATGGAATGGGCACTTAATTGTTTTTGTTGCCTGAATATCGGCTGGAGGTTGATTGTATGTAGCTTTTCGCGAGCAGGGACATATAGCGGAATCTTGAGGTAGATATGATTGAGTCTGTAGGCACTCAATATTTTCAATCGGCCGTTCACTTCTGCAATATAGCTGCGAAACATTTAGTATATTTGTATCCGGTGTTGGGACATCGACCGCAGATGGTTTTGGAGTCGGAGTCCTTGCAGTTTGTTTTCCACATTTGCATATCATAGGTCGAATAGCTGTTCGAGATGATGATTCGTCGTCTGTCGTTGCCGCAACCTGGTCGCGGTGTTTATACTTTGCAGCTAACCTCGAGCATATATCTGAAGAGATTGTATCAGATGATGCGCTAGTTTGACCACATTTGAAAGGACATGGTACTACTGTTTTTGATAGAACCGTTTCTGAACGCGATTTCATTCGAGTACTACCCTGTTCGAGTGGGTAGGGACATGAGGGAGAAAGATCTCGCTGAGATATTAGGTCGCTATAACTTTTAGTGGTCGGGGTATGTCCTGGTATATGGCAAATATCCCTCGATGTTGAATGACCGCTATCACTACGTATCTCTCTCAAATCTAGTCTTGGTGCTACTGGAGGCGCTGGTAACTGAAGAAATAAATTCCTTCCAGATTCCTCTGGCATTTGTCGATATCGATCTTCTGTATCCCTCGATGTTGAATGACCGCTATCACTACGTATCTCTCTCAAATCTAGTCTTGGTGCTACGGGAGGCGGTGGTAACTGAAGAAATAAATTCCTTCCAGATTCCTCTGGGATTTGTCGATATCGAGCTTCTGGCGGAGCCGTCATAAATATTTGTGGTATTTGTGGGAATCGAGCTCCTAGTGGAGGTGGCGGAACCAACAATTGGTACCTTTGTCGGTATCGATCTTCTGGCGGAGCCGTCACAAATATTTGTGGTATTTGTGGGGATCGCGCTCCTAGTCGAGGTAGCGGAACCGGCACTTGGTTCCTTTGTCGGTATCGATCTTCTGGCGGAGCCGTTACAAATATTTGTGGTATTTGTGGGGATCGCGCTCCTAGTCGAGGTGGCGGAGCCAACAATTGGTTTCTTTGTCGGTATCGATCTTCTGGCAGAGCCGTCACAAATACTTGTGGTATTTGTCGGGATCTATCGTTTGGTGGAGGCGTAACCAATAGATGTGGGATTGGTCCATACCGACCTGCTAGTTGAGGCGGAACAAACAATCGGTGCATTTGTCGGGATCCATCATCTGGTGGAGGCGTACCCACTGATTCTGAGATTTGTCGAGATCGATCTACTTCCGCCGGCGTAATCGATATTTGTGGGACTGGTCGAAATCGATCTTCTGGTGGAGGCGGAACAACCAATTGGTGCATTTGTCCGGATGCACCTTCTGGAGTAATCAATATTTGTGGGATTCGTCGGGATCGAACTTCTGGTGAAGGCGTTCCCACTGGTTGTGAGATTTGATCTTCGTCCGACTGCGTTATCAATATTTGTGGGGGTTGTCGATATCGACCTTCGATATCTGGTGGAGGTAGAGCCGACAATTGGTTCCTTTGTCGGGATCGATCTTCTGGTGGAGGCAGAGATCTCACTTCTTGTGCGATTTGAGGGGATCGATCTCTTTCCGAGGGCGTTGTCAATATTTGTGGGGGTTGTGGATATCGATCTTCGATATCTGGTGGAGGCGGAACCGACAATTGGTTCCTTTGTCGGGATCGATCTTCTGGTGAAGGCGTACCCACTGGTTGTGAGATTTGATCTTCGTCTGACGGCGTTATAAATATTTGTGGCGTTTGTCGATATCGACCTTCGTTATCTGGTGGAGGCGTACCCAATATTTGTGGTGTTGGTTTATATCGATCTTCGCGTGGAGGCGGAACCGACAATTGATGGGTTCGATTTTCTGGTGGAGGCGTAACCAATATTTGTGGACCATTTTGTTCCCTCCGACTGCGGTAGTTGGATGGGTAGGTAAGGGCTCTATTGTTATGGGTAGACGAAAGACTCTCCTCTGATGGCATAGATTCTGGGTTTCTGAATTGCCTGGGATTTGTTACTGCATAAGTAACTGATGGTGTTTGTCCTTGAAAATGTCTAACTCTATCTTGGTTATTAGCAGTTTCGGACGGTTGTTGATTGCGGCCTAAATGAAAAGGATTACACAGACAAAAGACAGACAAACACAAATTATTGCTGTGAAAAACTGTATGTTTATGAAACGTTAAAGAACTTTGTATAAATAGTCTAAAATGCATAAGTAGGATTTTAAAACCCAAATTTTCAAATTGTTTTTCTGCGTACTGGTGATTATTGGTGCCGTTTTAGTTCAGGTTCAGCTGCGCTCTTATAAGTCAAAAGCACAGGTAAAAATATAGTTTTTATTGGTTGTTCAGGATCGAGGAAGAATTTTATTAAAATGCGTTCTATAATACTGCAGGCGTTTCTCATGGGAAAGTGCCTTGAATTGATCTCCGTGGCGAGGGCAGTATTTCAACAATCTCGTCCAATGTTACTACTCTACTACTAGTCTGATCCGAGAGTTTATCATCTATAGTCCACATTTCATAACCGTTCATTTCTAGGAATTTTGCCTCAGCTTTTTCACGACATGGACATACATCGAAGAAAGAGACGTTACTGCAGCCGATCTCTTTTCGATTGAATTTCTCGAAAATATTGCCTCGTTCTCGGCACTTACACACTTTTATTTTTTGGTGCTTGAGTCGTTCTTCAAAGCTTTCTGTTGCCCGAGGTTTCCAAGGGCACAAACAGCACCCACAGCTGAACGGACAGAATACACGCCCATTCTCGTCAACCAACGGACTAGGATCGTAGCGACAAGGTGTGCATAGATGCAGATCTGCATGTTGTGGCGTAGCCAAACGATACCTAGCTCTCTTCGGCTTTGGAGGTGGCACTGTTGCCAATGCTTCCTTTTGCTTACACTGACAAATGACCTCTTCCAATTTGCTTTCTAGATTGTCATCTTCTGCCAAACATGGACATTCGGGTGGCGGAGCAGTACACTTACAGTCAAATAGCGATGGTAATGGTGCCTTTTGCGGAATTTCAATTATTTTACATTCACACTTGGACTGAGTTGTCTTCTGTGGCACAACCGATTTCGACTGCGGTCCATCCGCATTCCAATCCGGTTTTCCACATATACATATTAAGTCAAAATTGGATCCATGTTTCGGTTGTAATCCTGAACGCTGGTCTGCGTGGGAATCTATAACTGAAAAATAAGAATGAGATTGTTGATCATCGCATAGCATATCATAATATTTTGTAGCTGGATAGTTCTGATTTGCAGAATAGTAATATTTGAGCTTTTATGTGGCACTGCTAAGCTCAAGCCCGGGCAGCACGTGCACTCTTGGATTGGCGATCTCGCAGAATCCCCTTGGCAACATTGTGACGCAACTGGTACGCTAGATACTGGAATATCTTTGGACATTGCCATCTGCATACATGAACACTTTGGCGCTGTTTCCACCGGTGAACGTTGGTCACGTCGTAGTCTCACCGATGCGCATGGAGACACTGCTATATTATCTTCACGAGATACGGCCATCTGAACACGTGGACATTTTCTAATCATTGTGGTATCTCTCGCGTAATTTTTGGCGCAGTTTCTACTGGGACACAAGGGACACGTCGTAGCCCAACGGATGCGCTAGTAGAAACTGCGGTCTACATTCCTGACATATTGCCATCTTCATACATGCACACGCCAATATTTGTGCCGCAGTTTCTACTGGGGCATATGGGGCACGTCGTGACTCAACGGATGCCCCACTACCATCTGTTCGTGCCTACAGGTACACTTACAGGTAGTTGGGCCCCCGACGGGATGGGATGGTTGGTTGCTCTTATGCCAACAGGTACGATTGCAATTTTTTCCTGGGCACTGGGCTGAGGTTGAGGTGTCACCATATTGAACTCAAACGTACAATTAAAAGGTTTTCTGGGTACCGTGTCTATGATTGAGGTGGAGGTTCCACCATTTTACATTCAGACGTCCGACTGTAATTATTTTCTGGTGATAGCTCTGTTACATCTGGATATCTTGGCGTTTGGTTTGCTGCAATTTCCGAAGTCTCACTTCGATATCTTGATTGTGGCTGAGATACCACCATCAACCCACATTTTCCAAGCCCTGGGTGCATCTGATGTACCACCACCGGCTGCCACTACCCTTCTCCACGCTTTTTTTTCAATTTCCGTGTGCTATTTGGTGCTATCTCAGGAAATTTCTGAACTTGTATCGGTGTGCTTTCGCCTGACCGAGCCCCGTTCGCTGTTTTATGTCTAGATAATGTTTGAACATTTGTAAGTATAGTTTTACTATCACCTGTTTCGAGATCCAATACTGGCGGTGCCGACAGCAGGTTGGGTGATCCCGTGGCCGCAACAATTGAGGTGCGTATTGGTTCCATGAGCGGCGCTACCGTGCCTGCTGTATTGGGTGGTGACGTCGCTGGTGGCAATGGATACTGGATTTGGATAGTGGGAATTTGGAATGCATTTGGAAAGCGTCTATTAGATATGTCTGTATATCGATTGGGCGGGCTGTCAGCAGCTCTGCGTATTGCTAATGGCGCCGGACTGGCGGAAGCATTGGCCTGACCTTGGTGCATTTGAACTTCGTTCTCTGTCTTTTGCTTCTGGGAAGCTTCATCGAAAGTCTTCAAAAGTTTGTGCGCTGTGTTAACAACTTTCTTAAGCGTACTGCGAAATTTTGAATCTTCCGTACTTCGTTCCGGTTCTGTCACCAGGTCGGACTCACTAGAGCAGTCGTAGAAAACTTCAAACTCACTAGGAGCCACCACAAAGTTCGGCTGAACAAATAAAACTTGTGTGCTGTCTGGAGGAGTATTATAGTGCTGCTCCTGACCTCCGCTTTCACTCGATGACTGCTGTGGTAGTTGTTGTGGCCGCTGCTGTGGTTGTTGCTGTGGCCGCTGATATCTCTGCTGTTCTGTATTCCATCCCGGGCGATCGGAATACTCTCTACCTCCATCCATGTTGTAAAATTGGGACCAAAGTGTTGAGAAATTTTAATTATACAATAAATTTTGACGGGACAAAAAAAATTAGAATATGCTGTAGGCGAATAAAAAACTAATTGAACTGATTTTCAAAACATCGCGATCATTTTCATTATGTCAAGTGAGTAGTTCTCAAAATGTTACATGCATTTTCACTCGGATCTCTAGAAAGAAAGCGCTACAAATTCGAGGTGTGTATCTGAACAAATTTCGAAATAATATGGAAACGAACTCGTCCTGAAAGAAATGAGCTCCAACTTTCATGGTTCTAAAGAATGTTTTATTCGATACGCATTTACAATTTACGATTACAACGGAATTTATTATTACAGCTGGAAGACGATGAAATTATAATATGTACGTAATCAGGTACAATATTGCGTGTCTACCAGCAGCACCACCACCTCCTCCTCCTCCTCTCCTGCTGTTCTTGCTGTTGTTGCTGAATATATGCTAAACGTATGTTGCGCGGACAATGCATCTTTTCGCAACATGTTGCTTTCTGATCCATTCGAAATAAAAGATCTGTGCAGGCTCGAGCACAAAATATGAAAATCAAATCAGTCAAACGCCGACAGTATAACAAACCATTGAAGTTGTATTCGAATGCTGACTGACACTTTTAAATAACATATATAATACATACTCGATTAGAGTGGATTCCTGAATAGTGAATTAGTACTTAAGGACTAATGTTTTAGAATGCCATCATTTCTGAGTATAAAAATTACATATGCCTATGGAATTCAAGAATAACCATAAAGAGTGTTAACTTCGGCCTGGCTCATATACCCTACACCTGCAGGATAAATTTATACTTAACTTCTAGTAATTTAAGCTTTATCCGTTAAATCGCTGGTCCGATTTTCAATTCCAATGGTTCGATTTTGCCCATTTCCAAACCTTTTTCGACAGTTTCTCTAAGTACAATACAAAAAGTGAATATGTATTAAAACTCTTCGCAATGCGCATATCTACCGAGAACCAAAAGCTCAATTGTTGCAATTGTATGGGGATGCATAGAGACTGCTGAAGTAGGAAATCTGATTCGTCGAAAGTACAATGAACCAGTACTCATACTTAGATATTCTACGAAATAATATGAAGCGAAGTGCGGTTAAGTTGCAGGGAGATTTCAACATGACAACGACCCTAAGCATATGAACAGCGCATAAGGTTCGAATATGGCTTTTGTACAATTTCCGTATATTTGCCACACCACCACAAAGTCGTGGTTTGAGCAAAGCACAGGTCAAGGATGTTATGTTGGAGAAGTCGAACATCAGCGGTGAACTTACCAAAAATTGGCACATTCAATGCCTAAAAGACGGAAATCAGATATAAAAGGATATTTATTTATTTATTCACTTTAACAAGAGATGGCCTAAGAACGGATTCTTTTATAGCACGGAAAAATAACAGAAAATATTAAGAACAATAACAAATAAATTCAAAACTTCATTTAATATAACACATTAATTAATTAAGCGCTTTTAGAGTAAGAATAAAAGGAGAAGGGTACAGAAAGAAGGAGAAGTAAGCTCTTGAATGCAAAGATTATTTAGGTGCTGAAGAAATGTTCCCTAGCAAGTCGCCTGACGGCTCTCTCTCCAACGGTAGTTTTCAGTCTGTTTGGTAAATTATTCCATAGCTTGATAGTGCTGACAAAGAACAGTCTCTCCGTGCTGAGGTAGTCGAACTGCGGAATTATTAGATTACGTGATCGATTTGAGCTACCGAAGCATAATTTTATAAACAAATAAGTAGGTAGCCCCGTATAAGTTAGCCTGTGCAGAAAAACACAGTTTCGAAAATTTATAAGGTCGAAAAGATAAGTGTGTCCTATGACAGAGTGTCTGCGACTACCGAGTCTATCGAAGCGTCTTAGACTACAAACAAACCTAGTCAAGTTATTGAATAAGACCCTTAATTTATTCGCCGATACAGAATTAAAGTTGCAATGCATTAATTCGCTATACGTTATGATGGGCAGAATGAGTTGCCGCGCAATCCTTCCAAATGATTTGGAAACATTGAGTTGAAGACAGTTTTCACTACACCAACGAGAAATATTCCTAAGATCACTGTTGATTTTGGAACACAGGTTGTCAATGAGTTCAACACTATTAGACAACTATAGCTGCACATAGTCATATATGTACATACATATGTATATAGCTGCATAGTCACATAATGAACCGTAGTTAATATGTCATTCAGAAACATCGATCGAAAGTCGGACTGAAATGGGTTAAGTAAGTTTTTGTTAGAAATGTAACAATTTATTTGAAATACCATTAAAGATTCACAAACTTTGGAAAGAACAGGCAAGATACTTATAGGTCGAAAATCAGATGGTAGAGTAGCAACAGATTTTTTCGGTACTGGGATAACTGTTGCCAGTTTCCAAAAGGAAAGAAAAGAGGTAGCATTAACTTGACAAATTTTATTGGAATTCTATCAAGACCGAAGGCGATGTTATAGATAAGACTTCTTTGATAACATCAGTTTCGTTACTATTTTGTTTAAAAATAGAACAAATCCAACAAAATATTTAAAAAAGTAAAGTCATAGTAGCTTTGAAATGTCATAACTACAGTTTTTATACTTTTCTTTAGGTGTATCATGACTTTCGTGGATCCATTTATTGACTTGCCAATATATTGACTAAAAATTTTATTTAATGTTATTGAATAAATTGAGTTTTCCTTTGTTTTTACATGGATTAAAAGTGTTTGTTACTGTTGAAAATGCAAATAAAATATTTACTTTGTGTTTGTTGATAAGAAGTATATCAAATGAATTTTCTAATATTATTTGCTGTACCTTCACTTTTGTGGAAGACTGGATATTTGTCTTAAGCATAAGCGTAAGCAAAATGTATAACAATGGCAAAAAGGTATGCAAAATGGAGTAATAGTAAACGGAAACCCTAAAGTACAATACCCAAGATCACCTTCGATGAAAAATCGAAGAACTCTCTATGAGAGTAAAATTCCAAGAGTGAATCATCGAAATGTGTCAATAGTCTTTACAACTCACACTTGATATAGTAAACGTTTTCTACGAACTCACTTCAGGAACAGAGAGCGATATGCTCCAGGGATTTTACTTTAAATATGAGAATAACGGTTCTTTTCCAAGGTCTCTTTCAATACTTTAGAAGTACCCACATCCGGGCTACACAAATGTTCCCTTTTTTGTACCAGTAGCACTAGCGTTATTTTGTAGTTTGCCACTGATTATCAGAATAATCGAAGTCCTTGATATTCTATTCTATAGAGAGAGATATTTGATCGGCATTTTAACAAAGAAACAAGGCACACTTTGAAATTTCAACATTTTTATTTAAATTAACTATTTTTTAATATTTTGTATTTATATTTTTATTTCTTTGAGAAAAACAAAACAAAATTGAAGTTACTAAACTTTTTTCATTATAAAGCAATTTTTTAAATATTGCAGTCAATGTATTAAAAATTACCTTTTTATTTTGAATGCATGCAAAAACATTTGGGGCAACAACAATTCGACGCACCGAACACACCGGTTTAGCTAAATATACAAAAAGTGTTGCGAAACTCTTAATTCTAAGTATACAAATAATGCATTTACTTAATTCTGGAACTCTACACAACTCTATTTACACTTAAAATATAGTATATAATTGTTGGGATTTTTTTTTATTGTTTGTTTGCATGTTTAAAGGATCGCACAATTCTAGGAAGCTCTACATAATGTACACCACTTGAGATGGTGGAAGGCAGACATGTGTAAAGAAATCTTAAAAGAATAAAAAATATTCGATAGCTTAGAAATTATAACTTCAAGTCAACTTAAAACAAAACTACTTAAATATGTATAGTAAAATAAAGAAAGCGAGTACTTAAATATGAAATCGCTCCAAGCAAAAATACAGGAGGAAAGAAAATGCTCTTGACAGCATAAACATCTTAAGGCACTTTTGGAAATTACTTATTAATTTATTAGTTATTTAATAAATCGATTAATACATTTACTCGTACGTATTTAATTTGCTAGGTTCTATCGGCACCTACACAACTCACAACACAATTGAGAGCCGTGCCACCAAAGCAGATGTAGCGCTCCTCTGCGCCGTGGAAGTCAGACTGACGGTCTGACTATGCAGTTTCATTTGCATCGTGGGATTGATTCTAGAATTTCGTCGCCGTTTGGGTTTCGATAGAGAAAATCTACCGAAATTAAATCATACACAAGAAAAATCTGCAACACGGGCTAGCGAAAGATTAACAATTATCGTGGCTTACATAATTATACATAGATTTGTGTTTTTATAGTTCGTGTAAAGGTTAATTTTGCGTTCTTCTGGAGAATAATTTTTTTGACTAGCTTGATTTTGTGATTCCTTTATAGTTTTCGCGTGTGAATATCAAAATTTTATTGGGCGAAACCTTCGAATTTATGTTGCTAAGTATATCCAGACTGGAACAATGGGTATATCGGTGGACTGAGTCCGACTCCCACTTTATGTATGTGAAGATGAACCCAATTCGCTGACATCGACAATGGTGACTGGAAAACTTTTTCGTCCACACATCGAGTTCTGCTTGCGATGTAGACTCTAGAGTAGATAATTATTAGTAGATTGCTAATTATGGTAGATAGATACAAGAATACAAGCACAAAGTCACAACCGATACCAACCTTAATCATTTTATTGCATTGTGCGGGTTCCATGGCATCCCAGTCCATAATCATGGAGCCGATAAATTATTGTCGACACACACAAATTCTATGAAAACAAAGAGAAGTTGTTTACCATTTCTTTGGCGGGCAGCAGTCACATGCGCCCTCTTCCGCTTGCCCCTTTCCATTTCTTCGTTTACACATTTCACTCATTTCACTTTCTGAAATACATTTATTACGTGATTGTGAACGATCTCGCTGAGTGTGTTCACGTCCACAAGGACCTCCTGATGCGGATTTTGACAAATTTTGTTGAGACGGTGGTGCACTTCAAAGTGCGTTGATTTCTCCGCGTTTGCAAGGACATCCTATTGTAGAATTTGATAGACTCGTCTGCGATGGCGGTTCACTTTGAGTACTACCCTGTCCGAGTGGGTAGGGACATGCGGGTGAAAGATGTTGCTGAGATATAAAATATTTCTGGGATTTGTCGGTATCGATCGTCTGGTAGAATCGTCAATATTCAATATTTGTGGTATTTTTAGGAACATGTCTTCTGGTGGAGGCGTATCCAATATTTGTGGAACAGTGTGCTCCATCCTACTGCGATAGTTGGATGGATAGGTAAGGGCTCTATTGTTATTGAACGACAAAAGACTCTCCTCTGATAGCCGGTATGATGGTGTAGATTCTGGGTATGTGAACTGTCTGGGATATGTTACTACATAGCGAACTGATGAATCCTTGAAACAGTTTGATTATATCCTTGTTATATCGGTTATTATCAGTTTCGGAGTGTTGTTGATTGCGGTCTAAATGAAAAGGATTACACAAACAAAAGAAAACACAAATTATTGTTCTGAAAAAACTGTATGTTTATAAAACTTTGTTATAAATAAAACTATATATTCTATATAACTATAGAATACAGAACTTTGTATAAATAGTCTAAAATGCATAAGTAGAATTTTAAGTGTTTTTCTTCGTACTGATTTTTGTTGCCGTTTTATTCCAGGTGCAGCTGCGCTCTCTTAAGTCAAAAGCACAGGTCAAAATATATTTTTTTTTTGGGTTATTCAGGAACGTAGAAGAATCGTATAAAATGTGATCTACAATATTGAAAGTGCATCTCATGAGAAAGAGCTTTGAATTGATCTCGGTGGCGAGGGCAGTATTTCAACAATCTCGTCCAATGTTACTACTCTACTACTAGTCTGATCCGAGAGTTTATCATCTATAGTCCACATTTCATAACCGTTCATTTCTAGGAATTTTGCTTCAGCTTTTTCACGACATGGACATACATCAAAGAAAGAGTCGGTACTGCAGCCGATCTCTTTTCTATTGAATTTCTCGAAAATATTGCCTCGTTCTCGGCACTTACACACTTTTATTTTTTGGTGCTTGAGTCGATCCTCAAAGCTTTCTGTTGCCCGAGGTTTCCAAGGGCACAAACAGCACCCACAGCTGAACGGACAGAATACACGCCCATTCTCGTCAACCAACGGACTAGGATCGTAGCGACAAGGTGTGCATAGATGCAGATCTGCATGTTGTGGCGTAGCCAAACGATAACTAACTCTCTTCGGCTTTGGAGGTGGCACTGGTGGCACTGGTAGCTCTGAATGCTCTGGTAGCTCTGGAGCTGTTGGCAATGGGAACTTTTGCTGACACTGACAAATGATTTCTTCTAATTTGTTTTCTAGATCGTCGTCTTCTGCCAAACATGGACATTCGGGTGGCGGAGCAGTACATTTACATTCAAATAGAGACGGTAATGGTGCCTTTTGCGGAATTTCAATTACTCGACATTCGCACTTGGGCTCAGTTGTCTTCTGTGGCACAACCGGTTTCGACTGTGGTTCCGATGCTACCGGTTCCGCATTCCAATCCGGTTTCCCACATAAACATATTAATTCAAAATTGGATTCACTCCTTCGCTGTAATGTTGAACGCTGTTTCGCTGGGCAATCTATTATTGATACAGGATCATCGCATCGTATATTACAATATATTATAGCTGAAGATGTTCTGGTTTCCAGCATCGTAACATTTGAGCTGTCATGTGGCACTGCTTTCCCCGTGCAGCACTTGCACTCTTGGATTGGCGATCGCGCAGAATCCCCTTGGCAACATTGTGACGCAACTGGTACGCTAGATACTGGAATATCTTTGGACATTGCCATCTGCATACATGAACACTTTGGCGCTGCTTCCACCGGTGAACGTTGGTCACGCCGTAGTCCCACTGATGCGCATGGAGACACTGCGGCATTATCTTCACGAGATACGTTCATCTGCATACATGGACATGTTCCTAATCGTTGTGGCATCTCTCGCGTAATTTTTGGCGCAGTTTCTACTGGGACACATGGGACACGTCGTGGCCCAACGGATGCGCCCGGAGATATCGCGGTATTACTTCCATGAGATAATGCATTCTGCATACATCTACAATTTTCTAAACGTTGTGGCATTGCATCTTCAATATTTGACGATGTTTCCGCCGGGACACGTGGATCCCGTCGTGGTACAAGTGATGCATCCGTAGAAACTGCGACACTACCTTCATAAGATACTGCCACCGGAATACCTGGAACTCGCCGGGGCCCAATGGACGCGCTCGGAGATACTGCGGTAGTATTTCCATGAGATATTGGCTTCTGCATACATCTACAATTCTCTAAATGTTGCGGCACTGCATCTTCATTATTTGACATTTCCGCCGGAAGGTGTTTGGCACATGGACCATTTCGTGGCCCAACTGCTGCGCTCGGAGATACTGCGGTAGTATCTCCATGAGATATTGGCTTCTGCATACATCTACAATTCTCTAAATGTTGTGGCACTGCATCTTCATTATTTGACATTTCCGCCGAAAGGTGTTTGGCACATGGACCATTTCGTGGCCCAACTGCTGCGCTCGGAGATACAGCGGTAGTATTTCCATGAGATATTGGCTTCTGCATACATCTACAATTCTCTAAATGTTGCGGCACTGCATCTTCATTATTTGACATTTCCGCCGGAAGATGTTTGGCACATGGACCATTTCGTGGCCCAACTGCTGCACTTGGAGATACTGCGGTAGTATTTCCATGAGATATTGCTTTCTGCATACATCTACAATTTTCTAAATTTTGTGGCACTGCATCTTCGGTATATGACATTTCCGCCGGAAGATGTTTGGCACATGGACCATTTCGTGGCCCAACTGCTGCGCTCGGAGATATCGCGGTATTACTTCCATGAGATATTGCCTTCTGCATACATCTACAATTCTCTAAATGTTGTGGCACTGCATCTTCATTATTTGACATTTCCGCCGGAAGATGTTTGGCACATGGACCATTTCGTGGCCCAACTGCTGCGCTCGGAGATATCGCGGTATTACTTCCATGAGATATTGCCTTCTGCATACATCTACAATTTTCTAAACGTTGTGCCATTGCATCTTCAATATTTGATGATATTTCCGCCGGGACACGTGGATCCCGTCTTGGTCCAACTGGTGCGTTGGTAGCAACTGCGGCACTACCTTCATAAGCCACCGGGATACATGGTAAACCTTGTAGCCCAACTGATGCGCTCGGAGAAACTGAGGTACTGCGATCATGAGTTAATACCTTCCGCGTACCCTCTTTGAGTGCTCTTGGTGGTGATTCTGCTGGTATCTGCGACGGATGTTGTTCCTGGCGGTATCTGGGTTCAACATCCGGCACACAATAGCAATAGAAAGGTCCTACACATGGCTCTGGCTGTGGTTCAGGTACTATCATATGTTTGTGCCTAAAGGTATACTTTTGATTTGCTTGTGGTAGTACCTCCCCCGCAGCTGGATCTTTTGTTGGTAGTTGTACCCTCGACGGGTTTCCCGGTCCTATAACCAAACCATAACAGCACTCTGGCGATGGTTTTGCAACAACCTCTATCGCTGGGGGATGCGGCTGTGGATGAGGTGATTGTAGCACTATATTATATGTACAATCGTATCGTTTTTCAGGGTGCTGTGATTGTGGCTGAGATGCCACCATATTGCGCTCATAGGCACAACTGCAATTTTTTTCTGGGAGCTGTAGTTGCGCTTGATGCTGAAATGCCATGATATTACGCTCACAGGTACAGTTATAACTTTTTTCTGCACGCTGTGCTTGTGGCAGAAATGGAGGTGCGACCATATTCCAGTCACACGTACAACTGGAATATTTTTCTGGACGCTGTGACTGTGTTTGAGGTGCCACCATATTGCAGTCACACGTACAACTGGAATGCTTTTCTGGGCGTTGTGGCTGTGGTTGAGGTTGGGGTACCACCATATTGCGGTCACACGTACAACTGGAATGTTTCTCTGGGCGTTGTGGCTGTATTTGAGGTTGAGGTGCCACCATATTGCAGTCACACGTACAACTGGAATGCTTTTCTGGGCGTTGTGGCTGTATTTGAGGTTGAGGTGCCACCATATTGCGGTCACACGTACAACTGGAATGTTTCTCAGGGCGTTGTGGCTGTATTTGAGGTTGAGGTGCCACCATATTGCAGTCACACGTACAACTGGAATGCTTTTCTGGGCGTTGTGGCTGTGGTTGAGGTTGGGGTACCACCATATTGCGGTCACACGTACAACTGGAATGTTTCTCTGGGCGTTGTGGCTGTATTTGAGGTTGAGGTGCCACCATATTGCGGTCACACGTACAACTGGAATGTTTCTCAGGGCGCTGTGGTTGAGGTTGAGATTGAGGTGCCACCATATTGCGGTCACACGTACAACTGGAATGTTTCTCAGGGCGCTGTGGTTGAGGTTGAGGTACCACCATATTGCGGTCACACGTACAACTGGAATGTTTTTCTGGGTAGTGCGACTGTGGTTGAGGTGGAGATGCCGCCATGTTGCGCTCAGGCGTACAACTGTAAGGTTTTTCTGGATGTTGGGTCTGTGGTAAAGTTTGAGGTTTAGACGCCACCATATTCCACGTACAATTGTAATATTTTCCTGGGTGCCGTGACTGTGATTGAGATCGAGGTTCCACCATTTTATATTCAAACGGACAATTGTAATATTTTTCTGGGTGACGTGTCTGTGATCGAGATTTATGTTGCACCATTTTATAATCATACGTACGACTGTATTTATTTTCTGGTGGTAGCTCTATTATATCTGGATATCGTGGAGATTGGTTTGCTTCAATTTGCGATGTCTCACTTTGATACCTTGATTGTGGCTGAGGTACCACCATCAAGCCACATTTTCCAGACCCTGTGTGCAGCTGATGTACTACCACCGGTTGCCACGACCCTTTTCCTAGTTTTTTTCCCGGTTCCATAATTGGCAAGAGTTTACAATTTTGAAGGGCGTCTGCCAGTGTGCTAGCTGCTGCTATCTCAGGATATTTCTGAACTGGTATCGGTGTGCTTTCACCTGACCGCGCCCCGTTAGCTGTTTTACGTGGAGATAATGTTTGAACATTTTTAAAACTTGAGTTTTACTATCACCTGTTTTGGAGTCCAATCGATCTGGTACTGCCAGCAGGTTTGGTGATCTCGTGGCCGCAACACTTGAAGTGCCTATCGGTTCCATGGGCGGAGCTGCTGTATTGGACGGTGACGGCGCTTGTGGCATTGGGTACTGAAGTTGGACAGTGACGGGAATGGTGAATGGGTGTGGGTCGCAGTGTCTATTATGTGTATTAGCCGGGCAGTCATTGTCCCCGTGGCTGGGGTAAGCATTGGTCTGACATTGGCACATTTGAACATCGTTGTGCCTCTGTTGCTTCTTGGAAGCTTCATCGAAACACTTCAAAAGCTTGTGCGATGTGCAAACAACTCTCTTAAGCGTCCCGCGAAATTTTCCTGGATCTTCCATAGTCGTTAGTACTCGAGACATGGCCGACGGTATTTCCAACAGACCGTTCTCACTACAGCAGTCGTAGAAAGTTTCGTACTCACTAGGACCTTTCACAAAGTTTGGCTCAACAAATAAGATTTGTGTGGAGATTCCTGGAGTATTGGAGGGGGGCTGTTTATGCTGCTGCTGACCTCCGCTTTGAGTCGACGACTGCTGCTGGCGCCGCTGATCTGTCTGCAGTTCTGGACATCCTGCGCAATTTTGGCGATTGCAATATCTTCTAACTCCGTCCATGTTATATAATTTAGACCAAAAGTGTTGAGAAAACTAATTATACAATAAATTTTGACAGAACAATAATAATTATATGTTGTAGACGAATAAAAAACTAATTGAACTGATTTTCAAAACTTGGCGATCATTTTCATTATGTCAAGTGAGTAGTTTTCAAAATCTTACATGCATTTTCAATCGGATAGAAGGAAACTGCCATAAATTCGAGGTGTGTGTCTGACCAAATTTCGAAATAATATGGCCACTTGACAAACTTTTTGATTCTTAATCAAATGACGCATGTGGAGTTGCCAAATCTCAATTATTTTCGTTAAATATTACGAACTCGTCCTGAAAGAAATGTGCTCCAACTTTCGTGGTTCTAAAGAATGTTTTATTCGATACGCATTTACAATTTACGAGTACAACGGAATTTATTATTACAGCTGGAAGACGATGAAATTATAATATGTACGTAATCAGGTACAATATTGCGTGTCTACCAGCAGCACCACCACCTCCTCCTCCGCTCGCGTTGTTCTTGCTGTTGCTGCTGTTGCTGCTGAATGTATGCTAAACGTATGTTGCGCGGACAATGCATCTTTTCGCAACATGTTGCTTTCTGATCCATTCGAAATAAAAGATCTGTGCAGGATCGAGCACAAAATATGAAAATCAAATCAGTCAAACGCCGACAATATAACGAACCGTTGAAGTTGTGTTCATATGTAGACTGACACTTTTAAATAAAATATTCATATGCGATTAGAGTGGATTCCTGTGTTAGTCACGAATCAAATCGGTAAAAACATGTAACTCGTCGATATTCAATTTTAAACGCTGACATAAAGTAACTAAAATCTTCTCATTTTACTTATAGTCAATTTTATTCAATCACAATTTTAATTTATTGGAATCAGAACTCCCTCTATTTTATTATAAAATCGTTTACATTGAGCGTAACTTGTCTCTTCACTGGATAGTAGACAGTGCAGTAGAATTCTGATTCCATCTTCCGGCTGTGGAAATTCATGAGGTGCTCGTTAACTTGATCTTCGATCTGTTGTAGCAACTGAGGAAGAATTTAAGTTAGCTTTAGGACAGTGCCACGATATACCTAGATACCCACCGGAATTTTTATAGGTCTATAAAGTTCTTCGAGTACATGCAAACACGACATCGCATTTACGAAATTTTCATAACTATCGATCGATATTGATTCACCAGTGCTCTGCATGAGATCGTATGTAGCAAAATTTTGTAGGATATCGAGTCCCTCTCGAAACTCTTCATCGACGTCCCAGCGTTTACGTAGCGCCTCGTTGTAGTGACGGGTGTGCATATTCGCCCCGGTAACGGAGGACTGCAGGAATTTTAAAAATTCTCGGATCACTGGCGGTATAACACTCAAAAGCTTCTCCACATACATGTCATCGTTGACTTGTACGCTATTTTCGACGCACTTAACTTGAGTGCCAATGCTCTTGTCTAGTTGCTGCAGCAACTCCGTTTCGGTCCAAGCGTCTATCTTCGAACTTAAGGTCTCGACGGGTGCATTTGTGACCGATTGAAGATTTTGGAACGATGTGTTGCATTGCAGCACCTCCGATTGTGTTATGGCAATATCAGAGGTATCACGAAAAGATTCCATTTGGCGCTCATTCACGCCCGATACCATTCGTCTTTTGCGTGCGCGCATGATCGGCGCTGTACGATTCCAAATGCGCCTCCGAGCGCAGTATTTTGGCAGCCGCATCGGCCTTTTCGAAAGCTTGAACCTGATTTCGTTTTCTTCATTCATCGCAACGAACATGATCTCTTCCTTTGAGTGTTTCTTCGCTCTATTCTTTACTGTTCCTCCATCTTTGACATTTTCTTGCGCTTGCAACGAATCTTTCAGTTTACGCATTTCAGATGGAACCTCAGAGATCTGCTTCTTGCCGATGAACGATGAGTTGGACGGCAGGGAGTGTACATCAATATTGAACTCTGACACTAAAGCCATGCCGACCGTTACGCTAGCATTTTCAAATTCGTCTGGCTCAGGGACATATTCAGGGGCAGTTGGTTCGACAGGCTCAGGGCTAGGCTCAACATCAGGTTTAGTGACATATTCAGGGACAGGCTCAGCAACAGGTTCAGCAACAGGTTCAGGTTCATTTGGAGGGGCAGTTGGTTGGGCTGTCAACGGCTCTTCATCTACTACTGTCTTTGATTTACTCTGCAAACTTGGGCTTACCTCATCAACCTCTTCTATGGGAGCGTTGTTGCCTAGTAGGCTGTCAGCTAGCTTCTTGACATCGCGGGCGACACTAGTAAACTTCTGATTACAGGGATTATTTAGACAGTCCTAGGAGAGAGGACAGAAATAATTATAGAATAATTAAAAAATTAGCATCTAGTAGAGAAGCCCCAGTTAACAACATTCGCCATAATCATATTTGACTGATAATCATAGAGTGCTACCAATCAATGCATGGATTGATAACGCCGAGAACCTTGAGAAATTAGTGAATATCTTCTCTCTGAATGAAACAGTTCATACAACCTACCCGTACTTATATTCTACTCTTACTTAAAAACAAGAACCCTAATTTGAGTAAACTTACTGATTCTGATCTTACCTTCATGCCTCGCAAAGCACTACCCAAACCTTTGCTTGCCGACTGGAGATCGTGTATAGTCTCCCTCTTGACCCGTTTCGATGGGCTGCCGTCCAGTTCTTCTGCCAAACTATAACCTTCCGACCGTTGCAGTTGCTTCTCTAATTTGGCACACATCTCTTCCTTGCTGCGTACTTCATCCTTTAGGACACGAATTTTGTCCACGTTCTCCGTCTCGCTGTTTTGCAGAGCTTTCATTTGTTGCTCCAGCGTTGTGACTTCTTCTTTCAACTCACTGTTCGTCACCTCAGCATGCAGTAGTTGTTTTTTCACCTCGACCAGTTGGTTGCGAAGCGTTTCCATTTCTTTCGAATTACGGGATTCGGTCTCTGTCTGAAGCTTGCGCATAAAACTGAGTTCATCGGAAAGGGTTTTATTGCGTTTCTTCTCTTGAGCCAGAGCGTCCTTCAATGGCTCTAGTAGCTTATTCATTTTCTCGATTTGTTCCTTATTGTTTTGACACTCTAACAACAAAGATTTACGCTCTTGAGAAAGTTCGCGATTTTCCTTGGACATGCGCAGCAGGCACGCTTTAAGCTCCTTCTCTGCGTCTTCCAGTTGCGAGATCTTTTCGTTTGCAGCACGTGCGTCGTCGCGCAAACAGTCCTGCAACCGATTGATCTTCTGTTTGAGACAAGCTTCCTTGCCAATAAAGCTTAGCTCACGGTCTTTGTAGTCTTTCTCCAAGTCTACCCAATGCGAATCTGCCGATTCCATGGCCTCGTAATGCTGTGCATTTAGATCCTTGAGTTGTTGTCGCAAACTTTTTAACTCCTCCTTCAGGAAGTCGGTCTCGTGTAGTTTGCAGAGGAAGTCGTTTTGTGTAGTATCGCTTTTGGCGCTGCGCAAAAGCTCCTCAGATCCTCCAGGTCCACCTGGAGGGTCTGACAACGGGTACAGAGCATTACCCATGGTTGGTTTCGGGGTTTTTTCTATTACCGTTTGTTGGTGCTGTAATTGTGGTTGTTCCGAAGTTGCTACAAATGCACCGTACAATATGAACAGCGGTAAGGTGCTATGTAAAAAATCGAAATTCTCTTTGGCTTTCTGCTTGTCCTCCTCCAGATGGCGAATCTGCGTCTCGCTCACTGATAAATCGTCTCGCAAAATCAGACACTCGGATCGACAGTCTTTGTATTTGGCACTGAGGGCCTCTCTGGACATCTCCAGCTCAATATTACGTTGAGTCAATATCTCCTGCTCGACCTCGAGTCGCTGCAGACGGAGGCGTGTATCGTTCTCGGCCTCCTCGAACTCGCACTTTTCTTCCTCAAGAGTTGAGTTCTCTTCTTCCAGAAAGTCGACGCGGTCACGCAGATCCTTGACGTGCTTCTCGAGCTCAATCTCACGCTGAAGCCTATCAGCTAAACGTTTGACTTGCAGATCCCCAGAACTTTCGTAGATGAGCACCTTGCTTTCGAGCAGCTCTAATCGATCCTTGTAGTACTGCAAACGCTTCGAATCGCAGTGCACACTCGCTGAAAGCGTTCGCTGCGCTGAGGTAAATCCTTCAGCAGTTCCAGTCTGGTGTTGTAGGTTGACCTCCTTGGTGGTTACGGGGGCAGTGAGGACCACTTGTGCGGCCTCCTCAAAATCTGTCTGTGTGCAGACGTTGTTCTCACTGGCGTCGCTGAGGAAGTCTGACTCGACAAAGACTCCGCTTTCGCTTAAACTATTGCTCTGCCAGGCGTTGCGTGCTTTGCGCGGAGAATCGGTGGGTGTATTGGCGGGCACGTGGTGATGATAGGTGCCGGTACTGTTGTACGGTAAGACGGTGGCAACAATGCGTGGGTTGGTAACTGATGTTGCAGTGGAAACGATGGGTACGGAGGACTTTGATTTTGAATGAGGATCGGAAAAAGCTGACGCACTAGAAGTCGACGATGATGCTGAACTATAGTCAGAAATACGCGATTTTACCTTGATTTGGATTAACAAAAGAAAGCAAACAAAATGTATGTATACAAAATGTTTTGAAAATTACAATTTTTAATGTTATAATAAATAAAATAAAATTTTGAATGACAGAAGAAACATTGAACGGAGAGCAAACATTTTTCGGAAGAAGCAGACTGCCTCTTGTATCGAATGTTGGTTGGGTCCACTTACCAGGTCAAAACTGCTGGGCTCGTCACTCGAGCTGGTGTTGAGTGAGTTCGGACCGCTGCGGTGTGAAATGGCATCGAGACTCTGCAGCAAGGAGAGCATCTGCTGCACGCATTGCAATTCATCCTCGTTTAAAGGCAGGCGCTGTGGCATACTGACCAGAAGCCGGCGCAACTCATCGGTGGTTAAGTTGTCCATGAGCTGAGTGGGAAAATTATAAAAATATATACATATGTATAAGTACATCATAAATAGGAAAAATAACTATGTTCTCACATCGTTCATAACTAAGAAGCTTCTAGAATTACAACAGATGGAAAGACTTTTCTTTCGACTCACGTTTAAATCACACGGTGACATCGCATTCAAGTGCTCATCGAGG
Source organism: Myopa testacea (assembly GCA_949629155.1). Taxonomy (NCBI): domain Eukaryota; kingdom Metazoa; phylum Arthropoda; class Insecta; order Diptera; family Conopidae; genus Myopa; species Myopa testacea. The sequence continues at coordinate 43,218,264 of OX451345.1, read as the reverse complement.
TTTTTCTGGGACAACGGTGAAGTCGTGGTGGTAGCCAATGTCAGTGGAGGAGGATCCGACCCAGAGTTGGGGCTAATGACATGGGAGTTACTTCTGTCGCCGAACAGCAGGCTCATTTGGTCATCTTTATTTGCTTTGCCACACGACCAGACATCTTTTGTTGTGGCCATGGATGAGGTTGTGCTCGAGGTACATGGAGTTGAGTGGCTCTGCATCGACCACTGAAATCCGAAGACATTAAAAAAATAAATGAATACAATAAATAACAAGTGGTATGAAGCGGTTACATGAATACTTCGTTTGAAGCTTACGTACAATAAACAATAAATACGTACGTATACTATATTATACGATATATTGTATAAGTATTTATGTGCATCGTTCATCATCAAGTAAAAGTTTGGTATAAAACTTTGTATTAATTTGTGATTTTAGTTTATTTCCTTCAATTGTGGCCACGTTAAAAATACTTGTAGTTATGCCAAATTCATTAGTTCAATTCATCATCCGATGCAACAACAAAAACTATGGCAGCTGTTAACATGCAATACGAGTGCAACGGTTTCTGTTTTAACCGCTATATAAAAAATATAATAATAAACATTTGAGAGGGAACAATTTTTGCACTGATCTCTTATGAACGACTTCTCTTAATAAGAAATACTGAAAATGTACATATATGAAAAAAGTGAAGCTGTAGAGCAGAAATGTTATTAATGCAGTTAGAAGATTTGAACTTAAAAAGTGTTGTTATTACGATGGTTTATTTTAGTCACTTCTCCCCTGTGGATGTAGAACGGGGGAAGGGAAGGTGGGACGGGGGGTTGCAGGTGTACAACTCTTCAAACAGCAAACGTTGTTGTTAAAAGGTTTTAATTAGATGTAACTTCCAACATATTATTAAATCATAGTGCAGTACATCACCAGCGCAGTGCATCACAACAGGGTGAATGTTTCTTGCAGTATCGTATTTTAGCGCTGTGCTACGTTTTCCTTCAGACTGATTAATTATTAATTCGTATTTATATAAGTTACTTTGAATTCAATTTGAAAAACTTTTACAGTCGTCAAGCGTAGCAAACAACAAAACAACTACTTTTAATACAGCGAATTTCAGTTGCTGATGTTGCATCAAATCTGTGGCGATAATTTTCTCAAAACAGTGCAAAAATGATGGACATTCAAGAGGATTTCATTAAGATTGTTGCTCGTGATAAATATTACTTGAATATTTTATGTTGATGTTATAATTGTTATTAATTCATTTAAATGCTGAATCTTGTTCATTATATTCAACGCGTTTTGTTTTTATTTTGTTTTGGTTTTGTTATTACTATGATTTTCGTTTAAAACCAATTTTTTTATTGCTTTCTAGTCCGATGATTTAAGAGGTCTTTAAACGATAGGCTCTGAAAAATGTATTAATGGGTCAACGATATATGTACTTATATCAGTAAACATCAAGTGTTTTTAGTGTGGGCAGCAATTAAAATATACTATATTCTGATGTTATTATATGTTAATTGATGATCTTGATTTTGAGTTTGCAACACTGAGATCTCTCAGCTTTAATAGATTTTAACACTCACTGAAGCACACTCATTGGACGAGTATACAAAAACAACACAAAAAGAGGTAGAAAATAAGTATAGGAATCAAGATTAAAAAACGAGTAGATTCATCGGTGAGTACAGGCGAAGTAATTAAGGAATGTGATTGATTACCCAAGAAAAATAAATAATAATAGAAGTATTCTATTTCGAAATCCCAGATATATCCGTCCTTCCTTATAACTTTGTGTTTAATGCTTGTTAAATATCTCTTAATTCGTCTTTAAAACTCGTACATTCCCAATAAATTGAATTTTTTTTTTCTCTTAAGATTATTAATGGGATGTATTTAAGAATCAATTGGATTAAAGGGTAAGTTATTTTTTATAAATTAATATTTATATTCAAGTGATTTGGTTCCCAGGGTTGAATTCCTCATTCGATTTGGATTAAATTGAGACAAGCTTCCCAATGATGATGGTGAGTACAGGACACAAGTTTTAGCAATTCACTTGAGGGGTAGAATCGCTCGGATTGAATCCAGCCTCAGAGTCACTGAGTTGTAAGAATATAATTTAAGTGAACTCGTTCGTTTAGCAATTATTTTTGTCTTATAATCAATTTAATTGTATTTAATTGATTCTTTGTAATTGCGTCATGTTTAACTAACTAAATCGAGTTTAACTATATTATTGCGCAGTGATTGCGGAATTATTGAGGTGGGTGGCTCAACCACACCGTAGAATTCCAATCGAAATCGTTGCTGAGGCGATCATTGTCAATGTCATCAGTGTGTTCGCTTTGGTACCCGTCGACCCTGAGGAAATGGGTCAAAACGTACTTCACAGATACGTTAGTGATAAATTCTTAATAGAAGCCTACAGAGAACACTTGAAATTCCGATCCAAGGACACTCAACTCACTCCTTCATCACCTGCTCTGCGAAAGCAATTCATTCAGAATTTAGCACCTCATAAAAAATACCGTACACTGGAATTCCTCTCAAGAAATATCGAAATCGCTTCAGCTTAGACTATGATTAGGCTCTTGATTAATCCGTCTATTTTTTTGTAATAGTTTTTGCGGCTTCTGCTTTTGTGATTTCGCCAATTTTATTTAATTTGGACACCAATTTACTAAATTTGTGTGGTTTTCCGTTTTTGTCGGAGTGAATGAACCTGTACGAAGCCACAGCTTTCAACAAATCAATTTAATCATTTCACTAACTCTTTCCAACACTTATTCTAGACAAAAGAAATACCGTTTAAGGAGTAATATTTACCATTAAAGAAGGAAAGCGATTTGCATATTGAACTCCTCTGTTATATTATTTAATGTAAAGGTATATATTATTCGATGGCTTAATTTTTTTATTATCTGCAGTAAAAATAATTCTAAAAAATTTTAGCAACGGTTTGCGTAACCGAATTCGTCGTAATTTAATTGTATTTCTAATAATTTATCAATTAATATGCAAGAGTGTTGGTGAATGTTTTTGTATTTACCGAATATTTATGGAGACTATGTACATGTATATTATATTTTTTGTTGTGGTTTATTTTTCCAAGCTGTGATTTTAATTAACATTTAGAAAAAAAAAGCAATCAGCCAAAAACAGCTTCAACTCTTCAGCCGATGAAATTCTGAATTATTTTTGGTTTGAATGGGTTTCTAATTTCGTAGTCAATCATTCCGGCCAATTCTATGGTTCAACTGTTAAACTCAATTTAATCATTTTTTGTAGAAAACATTTTCTGATTATAATTTGTAAAATTTAAAGAGTTTAAGGGGGGTATTTCGAGAAATCCACCAACTTTCTGTCTCTATTTTAGTTGTTGTTCATTGTTATTTTACCCATTCAGAAAAAACGTATACGGAGTGCGAATCGAGTGACTGTATGCTAAATAATTCAGTTGTATGATTAGATTCTTTGCATCAGTCTTTGTTCGTTTTCTTGTTCTTCTTCGGTATCATCAACTATTGGATAATGATTGCTGATTACTAACTTATTGAAAAGAAGTTCATTTATTGACCTCTTTTTCCAGAATTGGTGGCATATAAACACTCTCTCAGAATTCGTTACAAAGAGAAGAGTAAAATATAAGAATTCCTTTAATTTATTTATTCTCACTAAATTAGTTATTCAGAACGATTTAATCAAGTAAAGAAGAAATACTCACTGAACAAATAAAATCATCATCGCAGAGCATCTTGAAGTAACTCTGTAATCCTTTTGGTCCTCGTTTAACCCAAAATATAGCAACACTCAAAGAAGTCTTTTCGACACAAAGAAGCTGTTGATTTCTGTTTTTCTTTTTAATGGTTTAAACTCATAACTTTACCAATAACGATATTTAATAAAAAGTACTCGCACATAATTTAGTCATAAAATTTAAATAAATTCTTTACGATTTTTGTGAAAACTTGATTGATTTTCAATGGATCTCTAGAAGTAGTCACTGTTTTGCCATTCTGCGCGCCAAGTATTGCCATTCAAATATATTCAAATGACTTGAGCACCAAACTTCAAGTAAAATCATCGACATCGCGTGCAAGTTTTCATTTAAAGCAGGGCCACCTTCGAAGCTGATCGCGTTGCTGGGCGCACTGAAACGCAGTCTGGACGAATGACGGCTTCGTTGCTTGCCAGAGATTCATTCATTCATGGCTTGAACATGGGGGCCAAAATAACTCAAGTACTCTGAGTGCGGAGTTTGGGAGTTTGTTGTGAGTGAAGAGCAGGTAAAAATATTGAGTGATTCTGATAAACTGGTTTAACTGTGAGTTTCGCACGTATTTCAGTTTTATTGTCTTCTGTTTCGGTTTTTTATTATCTGTGGCTGTTGATAGCTTGATATGCGCATAATAAGAATGACAACAACAACAACAACAACAACAACAACAACAACAATAGTAACAATAGTTGAAGTCACAATAAACAGCTGGTCATTGTTCGTGTGTTTTAATGATTTGTTTGCAACTAGAATTTCTATCGCAAGCTTCGAGAGCTCACAGATCATTCATGGCGCTGTCGTGACACCGAGCCGCCGAATGGTAACATGAGTGGCACGTTGCGAGTGTGTCCGAGCCTCGACTGTGCTCTATATAAACGTCTTAACATTTATTTGGCTTGATATTTCCAGTGACTCGATTTAATTTCGATTCGTTTCTTTGGCGTTGTTTTGAGAAAAGTTTCTATAAAATTCCAATTTTTTTTCAATTTCAATACAATAAAACGACTATAAAATTCAATATAGTAATCAAGGTGCGCTTTAATACTCGTACTTGTCATTTGATTTGCCCATTTAAAGCCTCTTTCAACCTACAGAAAAGAGTAACCTTTAAAAAGTAACTCTTTGATGACACATTGAAATACAATTGATTCTTAATAAAGCTTAAGAAACTGCGTATAAATGTCATCAACAGCGAGATGCTTTTGCGTGTGAAACCCACGCAACTGACTGTCAGAGACAAGTTTTGTCCTGTCTTCGGTATTTTCAACCTGTGATAATTTTGCAGCAAATCCTTTGAAAGGAAATACTTTGGCATCTCAGAGAACCACGTGTTTTGCTGACTCAACGCTGAAGAATTCAAGTAAGAAAGACACACAAAAACACAAAGCGATCAAAGACGGTGGCATGTACACCATAACAACAACAACGACAACAAGAACAACAACGACAATAAAAACAACGACAACAACAACACTTTCAATTCATCGCAAGCAGCAGAGTGCATCAATTGTGTGGGTGCAAAATAATAATAAAAAAATGTTAATTGTTTTGAAGCCTGAAGACATTTCAGACCGACTGAAGAATTCGTAAATCCAGAGTGTTCAATGCGAAACCTGTTCTTTAAATGCAAATCTAATCAAACATGTCGCCGATTCGAACTGATTTTGACAGCTCAAAATCATGTGATGCGATTTTAAATGAAATTCAATGAAGTTCTGAATTCTTTCTTTGGCGGTGCAGAACCACTTCGAAGCAATAACATCAGTTTTTTTTTTTACTTTACGACATTTCTTCTTTAAAACCGTTTTCTTTGCATTTTTCATTTAAATGGTTTATATTTGAAATATTTTAATTTATGGTAAGCAACTAAAAATTACTTTCGAGTTGCTTATTCATTGGTTGACATTCACAACTTTGAACCACTTAACTTCTGACATTTCTTAATGTTTCCGAGTTTGTGTCGTTTCCGACCCGTTAATTTTTAAATAAACGAGTTGTGCGCTTCGTCCGAATAACGGCTTCAGTCAAATCCATCTGCTTGCTTCTGCTCTTCGCGTCACTATCAGCTGCTGCTGCAACGTGCAGAAACGTGACTTGTTTGAATCGACGCGCAGGGATTTCATCAAGTTGTGTTAAGAAAGAGAAGATTTTTGAGAAAAACAATCAAAAGCACAGGAAAATCTTCAAGAGATACGAAAGACTCAAGAAACAAACCCGATTTCTAAATCCTTCTTCATGAAATTCGCCTGAAACATCGAAGAGTTCGATGTAAAAAGTATTAAAAATAGTTGTTGAAATTTCTATGAATGAATAAGAAGATTCGTCAAAGCACAAAGGAAAAATGCACTATAAACTATGTTGACACTAAACTAAAAAAGACAAAGCAAATACGAGTAACAAACTCTTAACATATCATTAAAACTCATCTGAACACTCGAAAGAAGCACGATTGTTTGCTTTTTGTTGTTGTTTTTTAGCAACAAAGAAATTGCGAAAGACAGCAAGCAAATGACAAAAGTGACTCTTGACCCAAAGAATCAACTAACGACAATTTGCATGCTTTTCGTTGGTTGCTGATATGTTGTTAGCCTTAACTTTGGTACGCTTTGTTCGAGTGGTTTTCTAGCTTGGCGACTTTTATGGCCAACAACAACAACAACAACAATAGCAGCAACAAATACCTGCTGCACCTTTTGCATTGCGTTTTGTTGGCCGTCTGTTTCACGTGCCGACGACTGCAGCTGGCAACAACTGCGCCAAGCTTTATAAACTTATCCAACTTATCGAACAATCAACTCTGAGTCATGTGGAAAAATGTCAAATGGCCTATAATTTTAAAAAACCACGAATTCCTACCCTATACTGTTCTCTTATACAAACTAAAGCTGAATGTCAAACAAAAGATTGAAGAAGAAACAAGTTTCACTTTTTTACCAATTTTTTAGATTTGAGATAAAGAATTAATTGAAAATTAGCAATATTTATACAAAATGGTGGGCTTTCGATATCTTCCGAAGTTTCTAAATAAATGAAAATAATAAATAAATAACCGGACTTTTCGCTTTTTCATAATGACTCCGGTTCCGAGCAACCCAGATAAAAATATAGAAATTTTGTATTAATTAATTATTATTTATTATTTTTCTATATATTTTTCTCTATATTTTTTTTTATTTTTGAATTTATTTGCCTTTTTTATTTCTGACTGCAATAAACTATAAGATTTAATAAAAGGTTTCAAAAACTTTGTTAAAATACATAAAACTTTGTTATAAAGGGTTTTCCAATAAGAGGTGTAATTTTGAATAGCTATGGTCCTGTAAGCGTGGTCGTGGTAGCCATTTGGCTGATGTTGTTTTTCATTATTAACGGCATACAATAAACATGCGATAATTTATCTCAAAAAATTGCATTTTTCTTTGAATATCAAAATTACACCTCTTATTGGAAAAACCTTTAAAACAAAAGAGCCTAAAAGTATGCCACATAAATATCGTCGGACAATACATCTTTAACGCAGCCTAAAAGTGTATCAACATATTTTGCTTAGATTTTGTCACTGCTACTGTGAAAATCGACAAAATTCTCCAAACGCCGTTCTCTCAATTCTCAAAAAACTGAGGTGGAAAATCGCGATGCGTTTATTAATATTTATGTTGTAATTTTATTTATAATTATATATTTTGGATTTGTGATCGATTATTTTTTCATTTTAATTTTCATACTTAATATTATCATTCAACTATTAGAAAATTTATGAACACTTGATTATTGGTGGAATTTTTATAAATGAATTCTTTTAAATTTAACAATTTAATTAAATCGAATAATGTCATCTAATGTAAATTAAAATTTCAAATAATTATTATTAATTTATAGTTTTTCTTATTATAATTATAAGTATTTAATTAAGTAACTTTTCGGTAATTCTGGGATTTGCACAAAAGATCAAAGTTTTGATGCGTACAGTACGCATGCAGAATAAATAGTTTGGCTGTATAACGTAAAAGAAATAACTATAAAACATCTTTGTTTGTTACAATAACTGTCGAGAACCAGTATACCTGAAAACTGGGATATGATATATGATATATGATACATGATATGGTACACTACAGTACATTTCGCATCCGTCTTGCACTCACCTTGTCGCTGTTGTCCTCTAGCTCCAAAATTCGAAACTCCAGCAACTCGTTTTGTTCACGCAACTCATCCGATTCGGCCTGCAGCTGATGCTCCTGTCGCTCCAAGCAACGTATCCGTTCCATCAGCTGTAGCAGTTGGCTGTTGTTGTTGTCGGTCTGCGCAAATTGAATTCACTTTTAAAGAGCCATGTAATCTACGCCGAAAGCTTTACAAACTCACCGCCGATGCTGACTTCTCGGACTCCATAATTTGTTCCCTGGCTACATGCAGCTCCTGGCGCAGCTCTGAGTTCTCCTTCTGCAATAAATCCAGGTCTTTCTGAAGTTTCTCCATATCACTCGAGTAGTTGCGTAGCTGTCAAGAATGCAAATAATTTACGATTTAGCAAATTCAGCCACAGTCGGTTGCAAACTCAGACGCGGTCTAACGCTGGTTGGGTGGCTTTGAATAACGAGTCAATTTGAGCTGCAGTCCACCCGGGAATCTGGCGGACCTCCGGAGAAGGCGAAATAATGACCGTTTACCTGCGGCGAGCGAACAGCAAACGCCAAACACTAAACGGCAGAGTTCACCAGCGGTGCCTGAATTTCTCGCCATTCGGCGAGGCACACATCATAAAACCCGCCATCCGACAGAATTCCACCAGAGCAGCAACTCGCAGGGTATTAAAAGCTTTAACGATGCCTCTTAAAATCCATTCCAGCGAAAATATGGCCGAATAGTAAAGCCGAGGAATGAGTAGAGCTCCAAGTCTTTGTCGGTCCGGCGGCAATCCTAAGCAGACGATGCAATACACCCCCCGATCGGTCTCAAAGGGAACAGAAAACCAAAAAAAAAAGGGTATTTTTAACATATTTGCAACGAAACGATGGCTGATTTCCATTCAAAATACCGCCAGCAGCCGCTACAAAAGCGAAACGTTGTCCTAACCGCAGGAGATGCTTTTGTCCCTGAATACTTCTGCCTTTAAATAGCATTTCGTTGAGTTACGAACAACTTACAAGGAGTTACACTGAGCCACGGTGTGTCATTGAGCCACGGACAGAAACACAGACAGACACACGTCGGATGGACACACTTCAATGTCGGGATCAAAGCGAAATGTTTGCCCCTCCGCCGGCATATTTTAGAATCTGCGACGCATCGCAACGAGCATGTTAAAGAATTGCCAACTTTGTCAGTCGTGCAAACGCAGGACGACGAATTGGAGTCGCTTCAATGTTCGGCAACATGTTTTTTAAAATTTTAAACAAAATCTAAGAGTTAACAAACTCACCGAATGCCAAATATCGGTCGTTTCCATGCCACTCGATGGCGGTTGCGGGCTTATTGAGGGCGGCGCTGAAGACAGGGCTGAGTCCGAGTCGGAGTTGTTGTCCTGAAGAAACGGGGGAAAAAACGAAAGAAAGCACACAAAAGTATGTATGTAAATAAGTGCATTCAAGTGCCACACCCCCTGCGCCCCACGCACTACTCACCTTCGTGCCCCTGTATTCATGCAAATCGTCATGCGTCCCAACGAAACGTTGACCCAACAACTCATGCGGCAACGAGTGATGCTGCTCTTTTGGGTCGTCATTAGTTATGCTTGTTGTTGTTGTAGTTGTTGTTGTTGTCATGTTTTGTATTCTTTTATTATTAACATTGTTAGTGTTGTTAAACAGGGATTTAAAATTTGTCTGCGTTTCAGTTAACATGTTGTTTTCATCAGTATTACTGTCATCATCGTTGTTGTTGTTGTTGTTGTTGCTGATGTTACTCTTATTGTTATATTGTTGTTGGTGTTGTTGTGCATCCGTGTGTTGTGGCTCTTCCTGTAGTTTCAGTTTTATATTGTGTGCAATATTGAAAATCTTCGTTGTTCGGTGTACGAAATTGTTGTCGTTATTGTTGTTGTTGTTGTTGTTAGTGTTGTTAGTGTTGCTGTTACTGGTGATATTTGTATTGTTATTAATATTATTTTGCGATAGGTTCCTCGTATTGTGGATGAGCTCAAAGTCCTTGAGTTGCTTCATCTGCAGAAGAGAGGGGAACGAAAAAAGAGAATGCTTCTTATTCATCAAATTTGCAAAGAAAATAAATAATGGATACGATTCTTAACACCCTCAAAAGCATTGAGTGATTATAAAAGTGCTTCTTTTGAAATTTCGCCATCGATTAACACTGATTTGCTAAGTGAAACTGTCACATATTCAGATTTTCTTTCATAATTCTTGTTAAATATACCGATTACTTTAAAGATTCAGACCAAATGCCCTGTTTAAAGTCCTTGATGTTGTAGATTTTACAACAAATAACAGTGAACTTGTTCACACTGATATATAAGAAGGAACACACACATACACAGACGCACATACACACAACCAAAACCACTTATGTTAGCCAACAGACAGCTGAAGAAGAGCAGAAGATTTGAAAATTCAAACAAAATGTTTCAGCTAGTTTGTTTCTTAAGTCTTTTGTTTGTGCAACTCAAAACATACGCTTTTTCAATGCAATCATTAAAAGTGTGTACTTTGGATTACATTTTTGAATTTATTTATTATTATTATTATTCAATTAATGTTCAACTGTGATCTGCTTTATTTCGTCCCATTTCTCCGATCAAGCATTGTTTTTTGTTGTAGTTTCTTGTGTTCTTCTCATTGCCATGACACGTAACGAGAACTTATTGTGGACTTTTCACAACGAACTGATGCTCTGCTGTGAAGAATTAAGATTTAGTTTAATGCGTTCACTGAAACCTTGCCACCTAATTTATTATAAGAATTTCACACATAAAATTGCTCCAAATAAAGCTGTTTAAACTTATCTAAAGTCAAACACTGCATGACAGGCAAGCAGACAGACAGATAGACAGACAGACAGACAGACGGACAGACAGACATACAGATAGACAGATAGTTAGATATGCAGACATATTCAACAGACGGTGCACTTGTATGCTTGTAACAACAGATCGTCGTCACGTGATACCTCTTCGATGGTGCCCAACTCCGACTTCGACGCGATTCAACTCCGCTGAAGTTTATGAACAATAAATTCAGTCGGCTGAAATTAAAACCGGCATCGTTGGCAACGCGGCTGCATCGCTGCTGTTAGGAGCACAACACAGCACAAACACCAGCAAGCAGTCGTGAGCAGCAACAAGCGATCGCAAGTGCAACGAGTTCAACAGACACTCGCAGCTGCTCATTTGCGATTTTCAAGTTCGACAGTCAGCAGTTTCAAGTGTTTTTTTCTTTTGTTTGTTTGTTGTTTTTGTTAAACGCCTTGACATTTTTTACGCCCTGCCTTGTAGCCGTTGCTGTTGATGCTGCTGCTGCTGCTGCTGATCGTAAAGATTCATTAACTATCTGTCAGCTAATAAAAGCTAAGCCCTCGATCTAGAGTCGTGATGGGGTACTGGGGTGGAGGGGGGTTTGCGGTCGCGGTGAGCTCGAGTGACTAATCACTCGTAAATTAAATCTACTCATCGCTAAATCCTGCTGTTAATAAAAGTCACGCAAGTCTTACGAGCGAATGGAGCGAAATGCAAAAAATTAGGACTAAAATTAAACCCATAAGAAATTTCTTACAATAACATTCTGTAAAAAATTGTTTCCTGCAAAGAAATGACTTTGGGATATTCAACAAGTGGCTGAGGATTATTTAAAGCTTCCTTCGTCCGGAAGCAAGCCAAGTTTCCGGTCGAATGCTGCGTTGATAGCAGAGTGCAGCATTTGTTATGCAACTAAGTTGACACAATCAACACAATTGTGTGAAAAATTTACATAATGCAACTTCGTCGATCATTTAATTGTTGAGTTTTGTGTTCAACCGCAAACAACAACCGCATTCACAGCGATGAGTGTCTGTTGATTGATTGCTGCTCACTCAATCGATAGAAAGTTTCTCACCTCTTAAAGTTGTGTCATTTTCCCGTCAAACGTGTCACTTGTTACTTTAATTGCTGTTGTTGTTATTTATATTAAAACATGGAATTTGAATTAAACTTGTCTCAGGTCGTCGTTAATATGAGAAGAGCAACTTTTGAATTAAGTGCTGCCCTGATTGCTGCCCTGATCGCTGCCCTGATCGCTGCCCTGATCGCTGCCCTGATCGCTGCCCTGATCGCTGCCCTGATCGCTGCCCTGATCGCTGCTTTGATTGTGGACTTGATTAATGATTTTTACAAAGTGCACTACAGTCTCAACGTTGCTCATGACATACAATTTTTTAAGGCCATGAATGAAATGCTTCACAGCATCGTGAGTGATTTTTTGTTTGTATTCACAACCTTTAAATTAGTATTTTTTTAAAATTTAATATTTCAGTTTTAATTATTTAAAATTAAATTAAATTAAAAACAATTCCGTCCAAGAAATGTTCTGCGTATAAACTTTTTAGAACTTATTTTGAAACAACGCCAGAAAAGAGTGCAAAAGAAAGAAAAAAGTGACCTGTAAAGAAGTTCAACGTCCAGCGAATAATTTCAAGAGCATTCTTCATTCAGAAGATTCATAAAATCGCCGACTTTTCATTGCTTTGTTATTCGCATGTCACATGACATACTTTGAGGAAAACATTACGCAACATTTCGCAGTTCAGCCGAATGACAGACACACGTTCGTGTGTTTGTGACTATAATCAAGCCATACAACTTGTCATACAACAACAAGTTTTGGCCAAACGAGTTCACGAAAGAACCACATAAAATATGGAAAAAATTATTATTTGTATGTCTTTTATTCTTCCTTTTAATGGAAAGAATATCTTTTAATACGGCAACTATTTTGAAAGTCTTCTGATTTTTTTTTTTTCGTATTGTTGACATTTCTGAAAAGTGTTTTGAGGCTTCTTTATTTCACATGTGAAAAAAAATAAATACTGAAAAACCTCCATGGCTTCAAATCAAATCACTTGTAATTCCAAGAAGCTGAAGAAATTTACAACGAAAAACTTAATAATTTGAATTCTGAAGAAGAATCGGAAAAACCTTTAAAAGCCCATAAAAACCAGGCACGTGCACAAAATATTTGTACATGGATGTGTCCATGTGTACGTCCTCCACTGTACTGTTGCTGGTTTACAGGTTGTTTTGTTGCTGTTTTTGCTTCTGCTGTAAGCAATCAGTTTTTATAGAATGTAAGCAGCAGCAGCAGCAGTTTTTATGGTTTAATTCTTGGCATGTCAGGGTTCGTAATTAAGCCGAGATTCATGCGCATCATAAATAAAAATGGGCAGCGTGTTTTTTACTAGTATTCCACCAGAGAATCGCTACTCCAGTCACAAGGTAAGCAAATCTTTTCCAATTCTCTCAAGTTTTCTGCATCATTATTCACGAAATCTTTTTATGAGATTCTATTGTTATTGTTGTTGTTGTTGATATGTTTTTTTTATTGTTGAAATTGTTTATTGTCATGTTGCTAGTGGAATCTAACAAGCAGTTGAAATTCAAAACATCTTCGAATTCAAGACATTCAATCGATTTTCTGTGCAGTGGCAATGTTTTTCTTCACGTTGATAAAAACCACAATTTATTGTATATTGTTTTTGTTCCTCTTTGAAATTGTGAATATTTTATTCTAGTACCGGGGGGGGGGGGGGGCGGATGGGTTGGGGTCGTTTACACACAAACAGCTTCTAAACTGCTTGCTTGCTTCTAACTGCGTTAGTAACCAAGTTTTTTGGTTGTCCATCTTTAAACATGATCTTCTGGCCTATAAACATACTCCAACCAAAAAAAAACCCCTTATATACCATATAAAGAAGTTCCACGAGGCACATGTTGCTAGCAACATTTCTCAATTAAACTCAATCTTAAATCGTAATCAATACAAAGTTTTGAACTTTGATAGTAAATTAATTACATTAATGAAGTTAAAAGAAGCAGCAACTCGAACTCAAACACCGACAGGAGTGAAGTTCAAGCATCGGCATAAAAAGCGATTTTAAAAATTTTAATTTTCTCAGGAAATTCAACGCATGCATTCCTCACAATTAAATTCAACTGCAAACCAACAACAACGCATTTACACCACGTTTGCTCTCACCGATTAAAAAGTCAATCAACGGATGATACGATTATATATAAAAATCGAATAAATATGAGTGGTGAGTGAAAAAAAAACGCAGACAGAGTATTAAAAAGTCAAATTGATGTAAATTCAAGTTGCCGGAACAATGATGATGATGTTAATAGCAATAATAACTAAAAACAACAACAACAGCCACTGTAACATTTTCTACAATAAAATTTTTCCCACAAATCTTTCACGTTATGCAAAATAGCAAAAAAGTTAGAAAACCAAAGAAAATTAGAAAGAAAGAGAAATAAAAGAAAAAAATCCTGAAATGCGTGTGTGGCAAAAAAGAAGAAGAAGAAGAAGAAGATTTCCTCTGCCCGTCCGTTGATGAAAATTCTACAAGAGTGAAGTGAAAAGTGAATCGCGAAAAACGAAAAACACAGCAAAACTATTAAAGATATTCCGAGTGTTTTGTGTCTGAGTTGCTGCAACTTTGTGTCTGAGTCCAATTGTTTGTCTCTTGCAGTGAGAGTTTTTGCAACTCCTGCGTGGAACGCGCGCGGCCGAGTAATTAGCGAGTTAACTTGGCCAACAAACTGTTAATTGATACACGAGATCTGGCTCATTGATACACGAGAATCGTGAGTATGCGTGAGCAGGAAATCGGCATGCATTTGTTAGTGTTCTCTTCTAAGTTTTCGGTCTCGGTTTCGGTTTCTTATGCAACCGAGGAACATGAATCTGAATAATTTTCTTGATTGTTTCCTTTTGCTGCAAACAGTTTTTGCAGGGAGGGGGGAAGGGCAACACCCCGATCATTTTCAGGGCACATGTGGGGCACTCCATCAGCAGTGCAACCAACCGCAGCCAGGGTTGCCAACAGCCACAACGACGCATAAATAAACAGAAACAATTGCGTTCAGTTTTAATTTATTGTTTCAATCTGAGTTTTTCATGCTTTGCAACAGACTGTCTGTCAAATTCTGTGGCACTAAACGGCTACAGCAACAACAAAAACGACTACAACAAGAACAGACAGGCAACCAACAAGAACAACAACATACATCTTGTGTATTTCTGAGCTGCTTTTTCAGAGGATTTGCTGTTTAAAAAGAAGCAGTAAAATTTTGATTTTTTGATTGAATTTCAAAGAACTGCAGTCGCTGTGGTTGCTGTTGCTGTTGCTGCTGCTGCTGCTGTTCCTGTTGTTGCTGATGCTGATGCTGCGTGGGCTGCATCCATCCATGCATCGAGTACGTTTGCATGTATTAAAAACCCAGAGACGCCACCACAGGCGGTGGTCGTGCTGCTGGTGGGCGGTGGGACGATGCGACGATGGGTGGTTCGGTTCCTTGAATGCAGTGCAAATCGCTGCATTAACAATTCAATCAACTGATTGATTTCAACATCGTTCAACGAGCTCGCAGTTGCAATGCGAGGTTTTCGCATCAACTCTCGAGATCTGATGTCAAAATAAAGCAACGTTTTTTTGTATGTTTCTTGATTTTTCCCTTCCGATGCCTCGTTTAAAGCTTGTCTGCTGAATGATTGATCGAGGGTGATTGTGAATAAAAGATGGGCAGAGGGGCAGAGGGTTGAAGGGGCGTGTTTGGAGAAGGATTGACAATTTATTTGTTTTGTCGAAAAAATAAACGATTTCTATTTTTAGTGAAAACTGACAGACATTTTTTTATTTTTTTTTTTTTTTGGTATCAAACCATTGCAACTGCAACAAGAATAACAACGACGGCAGCAGAAAAGCACTGCAATCGGAAAGTGAAAGTGACCACGATGCAGCATGCCTGCAATGAAGTTGCACCAACAACAACAACAGCAACAATGACACTACCAACGACGGTGACGGTGACGGCGTCAGCAACAAGTTGATGATAAAATCCAAGCATTTATTAACAACCAGAAGAAGTTGCTAGCAATATTGAAGGATCGACAGTCAGCAAACGACGAAAACAATCAACAGGCAATAAAAATGCATCTCATCTCACTGATTATTTAATGATTATTAATTTTTGGTTTTTTTCGCTCCCAACAAAACCACAACAACAAACATTTTCGCCGGGTGCTGCTGCAGGAAAACACGATATTCCGAGTGCTGCTTCGTTTTAGATGCCTTTTGGCCACATTTCAGCCTCGTCCAAGCAACACACAAACAAACAGCAATGCTGCAAGTGGCCGCAGTTAGCCGCAAAACTGTTGGCTAACAACGCTTTAATGTTAGCCAACACGTGCGACAGCGGCTGCTGCTGCCCACTCGATGAAGACGGCGCGCGTGCGATGCACCAACAACGGAAAACAGCTGCTGTTGCTGGTGCTGCTGTTTGCTGGATGGTGGAAACGACAATCGTACTCGGTTTTCACATCTCACTTGTAACATGTTGCGTTTGTTTTCCTTTTTTTGAGGATTTCATAACGATTTTTTCGCACTTGCTGTGGAAAACATCGATCAACGTCGAATGTGTCGTTGTTGGTCGTTGATGCGGTTGTTGTTGTTGTTGTTGTTGTTATGACCAATTTAATTGCTGTCTGGTTTTTTATGCCTTCTTTTAAATCTTCTTCGCTTGAAAATTTTATTCCTAATCTTTTAAACATTTTTTAAAGTGATTGAAAATTATTCATTTTTCCTTCTCTTCTTCTTCTTCTTCCTTTTGTTCTTCATCTTATTGTTTCCCTTTTTCTTCTTTCTTAGTTCAATATTTTCTCATAAACTGAAGTATTGATATAAAATAATTTATTCTCTGCAATCTTTAATTCCTGATCATGTACTGAAGTGTTTCTCATTGATTTTTCTTCTTCATACACCCGTAGATGTTTCCCCCTACGCCCCCCTCCCCCCTTTCGATGGATGGATCGTTCGACGGCGTTGAACTTGAATACATCGACACCGACTACGATGGATGGGAACCACCCGAATATGGCCGAATATAGTTCGGGAGCGACTACAACGATGCCGATGCCGATGACGTCTCACAGTGAAATCGTTTAATTAAACAACGCAGGCGACGATAGCTTTTTGCGAACATTAGCGATATCTTAGAAGCGAGCAGACAACAACAAATAACAACAACAACCGAGAGTCAACATCATTGACTCCCACCGTTGTTTTGTTCGGTTTTGTTTATCAATTTTAAGTGTCCGCTGTTGTTGTTACTTTATAATTTTCCTTCTTGTTCGGCGTCTTATTTCTCTTCTTCTTCTTTGTCGTCATCATCATCATCTTCTTCTTTCCCGCTCCTCCTGCTGCTCCATCGTCTTTGATTATCTTTTGAAGATGTCGCTGTTGTCGCTTGCCTGGTGGCACACTTCGCCGCACATCTCGCAACACTTGCGGCGAAGCGTTTCTGTGTCAGTGGAAAAGGTCAGCGTTTAAATCTGTGATTTTTTTCCCCCCTGCATTTTTTTGCCACCCAGAAGAGTTCAATGAATGAGAAAGTTGCTTGGTTCGTTGGCTAACTCATGAGTTTTCTTTTAACAATAATAATAAATGACTTACGAACTTAAAGAAGTGAAACAACAAGAAGTCAATTTAAGGAAAAAACTATTATAAATTCAACACTTTTTTAAGTAGGAACATTTTTCCTTCCAGAAGCGGAGTTTAAAAGAAACACCATGCAACTGTATTAAAAACACAACTTTTATTGGGTTATTTTATTTCGGCTCACTTAATAACAATAACACACACAATAATAATAACAATTACAATAACAAGCACCATAAAAAACACAAACGGTAATAGTAACAACAACAACAACAACAACTACAACAATAACATGAACATAATTCGCTTTGACTTCGATTGCAATCATTCGCAGTCACAAATCGTTGCTTGCTTGTTAACACAAACAATTTTAATGTTTGTTTAATTTTCTGTTGCCAATCTATAAAAAAACGCTTGCTACCATTATTGTTGTTGTTGTTGTTGTTGTTGTTACTATTCTATTGCCACTGCAGTTGCAGGAATTTAGTATGCAATTAAGTATGAATTAAGAGTTGTTGCTTTTTTTTTTTTGCTTGTTTCATTGTTTCTTCAATGAAGTCAGGTTGTTGTTCATGTTGTTTTTGTTGGTGTTTTTGTTGTTGTTGTTGTTGTTGTTGTGTTGTTGTTGTTGTTGTTGTTGTTGACGATGTTGTTGTTGTTGATGATGTTGCTGCTCCTCAAGTTATCGCCAACTTTTTTGATTTTTCTCACGACTTCTCGTAGTGTTTTTTGTTGTTCTTCTTCTGCTCCTCTTTCTTCTTCTACGTCTTCTGGTCTGCTTTCTTCTTTTCTTCTCTTTTGTTGTCATACACAACAGCATCTTCTACTCAAACTCACTTCAACTTAACTTAAAGCCACTTGAAACACGAATCAACTTCAATGATTGGAAAAGAATACAAGTGTTTTTTTATGTTTTGTTGGTTTTTTCGATTAGATTCAACTGAAGTATTCTTCTTCTTCTTCTTTTCTTCTTTTTTTCTCCTACTTTCTTGTTTTTTTCTTTTCCTTGAAGGAGGTGACAGCAGCAGCAGCAGCATCGAAACCATCCACATGATCTCTAGAAACTCCAACAACACTTAAAAAAAATACTTTTTTTTTGTTGAGATGTTTTTAATTTTATGCAGCACTTTAATAGGTGTCATTTATTGTTGTTGTTGTTGTTGTTGTTGTTGTAGCGATTACTGTAGTACCTTTTTTTCTTGTTGTTGTTGTTATTTCTATTGTTGTGCTATTTAAGCATTGTGATAATAATGAAGTGTAAAAACATCGTATTTCGAGCAAGCAATTTCAAGTGATTAAAGATCACCGAAAGTTCATTCAAGGGTCAACGTGATTGTAGCTTAAAAGACGTGTCGGAGGGGGAGTGGAATCCTTTTTATTTCATTTCAATTCATTGGAAGAACAGCTGCACCAAGAAAAACAGAAAATTCGTGGTTTTTCTATGAAAGAAAAGTTGCATAACTTCGTTTATGAGTCCAACGCATGAATCATTCAGCATGTCATTCACAAAATATGTGTAAAGAATGTGCTATATTTAAATTGACTACAAATCGATAGAAGAAGAGGAAGAAAGATTGAAATCCGTGACAGTGAAATCTTTTGGGTTCGATGAAAATTGTTTTGAAAATTTAAAGAAACCGACAACAACAACAACACCAGGTACTTAAATAACAACTGAAGTCATTTTTACTCTACTTGAACTCTAATTTAAATCGCTTCCAATAACAGTTATTTTTGTATTGTATCCATTCACTCATTCAAACAAAAACAAAAGATTAGAGATTCGAATTCAAAAAAGGAGTTCCTCGAAAATTATATTGATATTGATAAATATTGAGATAATTTACTGTTATTATTTAAACAGCTGCAGCGAACCACAAGAGCACCAGAGCAACAACAACAAATAGATGCTGATCTACCAACTTTAACAATGGCTACAACAACAACAACGATAATAACAATGATTCAATTGAAATTCTTTGCAACTGCGAAGAAAGCCATTAAATATCAGCGGCGGAAATAAAAAAAAAGAAAGAAAGAAAGAAAAGAGTCTTGAGCAAGGAATACAGCTGCATAGAAGCAACAACAATAACAACAATAATAGCAACAACAACAACAAAGAAGTAAGCAGTAGCAGCCAAAGTAGCAGCAAGTAACAAGTGAAAGTACAGTAAATACAATTTTCGAAGCAAAATAAAAGTAAAAATTGATGTTGGTTGGCTCGTTCCACCAAACAACAAACCAACAACAACCACAACAACAACAAAACAGCACTTTAAGAAACCCCAAAAAAAGTAGTTAAAAAAGTTTAGATAAACAAATTAAAAGGAGATAAAATTGAAATATTAATTTTAAGCTTTGTTTTTTGTTTATTATTGTTACAGTGCAACCATCGAAGTTGGTTGCAAAAAAAAAACAAAAACAAAGAGAAGAAGAAGAAGAAGAAGAAGAAGAAGAAGAAGAGAACCGAAACGAGTAACATGCAAAGTGAGAGGAGACAAGGACAAGTTCATGCGGTGAAGTAGGATGGACTGAGTTTATCCCAAAACAGTGAAATGAAAACAAAAGAAAAGGAAACTTTGATCAGGTTGCTTGTGAATCAGTTGAATCATCATCGAATCATTTCACGAAAACATTTTCACAGAACTATGAGTGTAAGTCCTTAAAATCGCAATTTAAACCCGAAAAAGATGGAGATTTTTCAGCTGTTGTCCTTTCAGTTGCTCAAGTACAACATTTGCTCTGAGTTATACACGAAACCCCGAAACAAAGCCACATCTTTTATTACCTCTGTTTGGTCATGTTACTCTGAAACCTATAAAACTTTAACAAAAAAAGAGCTCTAATAAAAAGTTATCTAAAAAGTTGCAGGGGAAAAAAGAAATGATATACGAGATCGGCGACGAAGCACGTAGAATTCTGTGAAATGTAAAAATTACTACAAAGAAGAGCCGTTTTAATGTCTGTTCATGTGTTTCGTTTCTTGCTGAAGCGAGCGACATCCACGACGGCAAAAACTCTCAGCCAACAACCAGGGAACGAACAACAAACGAAGCCGCGAGAAGGCGACGCAAGCAACGACAACAACCAAAAGCAACAGAAAGCAACTCAAGAGCGAAGAAATTCACAACGTTTACGTTAAGAAACGTGATGTTCCGAAAGTGATCTTCACTCGTAATGTTGCCGTGGCTAAAACAAAAGCTGAAATATAGTTATTATAAGCGTGACACGAAAGGGCAGCAGAACAGCTGGGAAACCCTGACAGCTGCTCACAAAAAGCGTCAACAAATCCGTAAACAAGAACAACAATAATAATAATAAACGGAACACAAAGCAAAAAAGCGCTGGAAGCGGCTGTTCTCAGAGGTCAGTAATGAGATCAAGTGTAGCTTTGTTGTTGTTGACGACAAGAAAGAACTCCGGTTTAAGCGTCGGCTTTAACGTGGCCAAGCAACGGACGAAGCAAGTGCAGTTGCGATGCTTTCGTTGTTGTTGTTGTTGCATATTCTGACTTACAGCCTTATTCCAAGAGTCACGGTGACTAAGACGAGTCACGAGTCTGACGAGTCACGACGACGTAACAGACCTATTCCAAGAGTCACGGAAATCGTCTCGTCTTGCTCTTACGTCGCGGTCACGGGACTATACGTTTATTTTACAGCCATTGTTATTTGCCAAAAAGGTTTGTGCATAAGATGCAAATTTTAGTGATGGTAGACGAAAATATTATAATTGAGGTTAATTTCAATTAATGAAAACCTTATAAATTTGTTTTTTTTGGCAACAAACGTTGACAAAATATAGAATAAACTTGGCAAATTATATGTAGATTGATATAAGTGCTATTGTATATTATTTCGTTTAAATTGTAGCAAAAAATTGTTTTTCTCTTTTTGTTAGTATGCAACCATGAAGCAAATGGTAAACAAAGATAGTTTCAATTCCACGCGGAGAATTGAGCAATGTTAAAATGCTTTTATAAGTGTTTTTAAACAAACACTTACATAAAACATAAAACAACACACTGCATTTTTATTTTGTGCGTTGAGTTGTGCGCGAAAATATGGACTCTGTCGATTAATTTTGGGTTGTGGAAATTTCGTGAATTTTGTTTCCTTTTCTAGAATCATTATAAAAATTATCAGTTTCATATACAGTCGAACTTCCCTATAGTGAATCTCCACGGCGACAGACAATTATTTCACTATATAGAAACTTCATTATATAGAAATATTTTTTTGTGTGTTCTGTGATTCTGTGTTCTTGATTTTAGTTCATAATAAGGAGAACTCCATTGTATAGAAGTTCACTATAAGGAAGTTCGACTGTATGTAGCTACATTTAACTAAAAAATATTATATAAAGCATAAATACGAAGTCCAGTTTTATATTGTGCACTAAATTAATTTATGTTTTGTATGAGACGACAACTAAAAAGCACTCGTCTTATTTAAGACGATAATCGTCTCTAAATCGTCTCTTAGAATACCTCAAGACGACCAAAGCTTACGTCGTTGACGATTGAGAGACGATTTTCAAGACGACCGTGACTCTTGGAATACCAAAGACGAGTGAGAGACGATTTAAAGACGATTTAGACACGATTTAGAGACGACCGTGACTCTTGGAATAAGGCTGTTAATTGAAGTTGAAGCTGTTGAACACAAAAATAACAAAAACGTCGGGTTTTTTGTTCGCGATTTTTTAATCTCGATTGCGGAGCGGCGCTCGATCTGGCCAACTCTGGTTTTCTATTTCCTCATCCTGATATTTTGCTGTATTTTGTGGCAATTTAAAATGAGGTCAACAATTGTTGCAATTCTTTTTGGCAGCTGGCAACACGTGTTATTGTTGCTGTCGTTGTTGTTGTTACTGCTGCTGCTGCTGCTGCTCGAAATGATAGGGTCGCTGATGATGATGACGACTGATTAGAGGTGACTCCACAAGAGGGCGGTCAGCGTGCAACTATTGTAAATTAGCCACTTTAGATGCGCGATCGCATTTGATTCCGCTGACCGGAGACCTCGTTTCGTTGACCCGAGACGGACCGAACCCGAACCCGAACCCGTTTTTACGTGTTTTTCTGCTTCGATGGGTCGAAGAAAAAACAATGTTTTTCATGTCCACTTCAGATGTTTCGCCAGCATGAAAACATTCAATTTTCAGAGGGCTCTCAATCGCTCCTGGCGATGATTATACAGTGTATAATATACACTCATTTCTATTTTCTCTCTAGAAAACTCTTCATTTCTTCAATTTTCCAGAACTATCCAGATATTCAGCTGCGTTTAATGCTCCATAAAGAGCAGGAACGGTACGATGCACTGAACAGTTGGTCATTCTGACTGAAACGGTAAATCGCATCTACATTATATAAATTCTGATGACCATTCTTAGCTCCTGGCTTCCTTAAAGGAAGAGGAGCTGCATAAATGCACCACTTTGAACACTTAACAAAGCTGTCGGTGAGCCTATAAACACCACCAGTCTGTGCATCTGTCTGTCCATCTGTCTGTCCACAAGTCTGTCCATCTGTCTGTCCCCTGGATGTTTACCTTTCTACGTGTTGGTCGTCGGTCTGTCGGTCAGTCGATAACTTGCTCATCTTGTCACATTTCATGCTCACTCTGGTTCTAGCCAACGTGTTTTTTTTACTCTTGTCGCCTTTTTTAGCCATCATAAAGACTAGAATCATTGAAGTTGAGCAAACGCAGGATTTACTGTTACAAGTCGGTTACACGAGCCGAGTATACTAGAGACGCACTCTGAGAGACGCTCTCCGGCCTCCTCTTCGCCGGTGCTTCGCTCGAACTCAAATTTAACTGGATTCTTGCGCAGTTGAAATGGAGTCTGGTAGCATTTTTTGATGAATGAAAATGTTACGAGCGCTGTTGTTGGAGTTTCTTTAATCGAAACTGACTTCGCGACGACATGTTAACTGGATCCAAAAGCAGCACCGTGTAATGAGTAGCTTAAAGAATATTGAATTTCTAGAGAGTCAGAAGTTCATAATTCTAGAGTAATGACAGTGATGCACCAAAGTTTGTCTTCGGATGGCCAAATGAACATCAGCAGGTGACTGTGAATAGATTCGGTAAACAAGTCGGAGTCGGTGTTAAGGTGCCATCTCAACCCTCGCATTACCCTCGCTTGGGAGCAGGAAAAGACTTGAATTGAGAACCGCAGAAAATGGAGGAAATCAATCTTCAATGTGGCCACACAAGGCGTCGTAAAAACGCGACAGATCAACAGACAGACGGACAGACAGACCGCAAGCGAGATAAGCAACTAAACACGACGCCACAAGAACCGCGACAAGCAGCGACCTCTAGCTTTAAATTAACATGTTTATTTTTATGGCCTTTTATTGTTTCTCCTCCTCCTTCCTCCTTCCTCCTTCCTTCTTCCGCGTGTGGTTCGTGTTGCGTTAAAGTTGCACGTTTAAAGAGTTGTAAAAGTGTCTATCAGCCGCTGGCTCAGCAGCAACTTAAACACCTGATGCTGGTGTTTTTGACTTTGTTTCTTCTTCTTCTTCATATTGATTGTTGTATATGCACCCGTATGTAGTTAACGGTTTTTCTTGTCTGCTTTTAAGCTGCTCTTTCGTCTGAGTCTCTTGGTTGCTCAGACGGTTGGAAAGTTAAATAAAAAAACTGAACAAACTCAATGAAACACGCCCGAGTTGCCAACGATTAAATTCAGCGTGTTCAACGTGAAAAATTCGAAAATCAATTCGTAAGAAACACATCGCTTAATTACTGTGCAATTAATGTAAATTACAACAACTACAACTGCTGACACTGACAATGATGATAAACTCTCTGATTGACTTCAATTAAGATGCGGTTTTGTCTACAAACAACAACAAAAACCGCAAAACCATTGAAAAGAGCAACTAAATTTAAAAGTCATGGACGCCCACGCAAAAACCCAGGCGGTCCTCTGGCTGTCTCTCTCTCTCTCTCTCTCTCTCTTTCTTTCGTTCTTTCTTCCATGCTATTTACTAACTCGATTGTAACTGTTTGTGGACTGATTCGCAAGTAAGCTGGAAAATACATGACCAAGACTTCAGACAGAGAAAGATGGAAAGACTTTGCGACGACTTCCTTTTGGCCAAACGTCGTTGTCCCGAAAGGAGTTCAGCTTAGCCACTAAGAATACTGTTAATAAGAAGGAGACAATAGAAATGAAAATAGAAATGGCTTTTCACTGCAATCACTCCGATCGATGAGTCCTAAAGTGGATGAAATACAGTGCCACGCCTACTTCCGATTGACGCCTACGCCAATCTGTCTTTCCATGTTATTTTAAATGTACTCACGTTTGATATTTCTTTAGTTTTTACAATTGCAACTTTTCTCCGCTCAAACTGAACGACACTCGCCTGAGAGAGAAGAAGAGAAAAAATGTTATGATTCTCTCTCATTAAAGCACAAAAAAACAGTTTTTATATGCATCAGTTTCTCTATTTGAGCAAAATTTTGCGCTGATTGATTTAAATAGCAAAACTTTAGTTGCAACAACAACCATCGATCTTTTGTAACGTTTTTTGCTCTATCAAAAACTGTTTTCAGATCAAAGTCGGCCGCGATTTCGAGGCTCAAAGAGGCACGTGAGTGATGGTCGCTGAATTGGAGCAACATGTTGCCGTCTACTGCCAGCAATAAAAGGAGCAGCAGCAATTGAAGCAGCTGTTGATCGAGCGACTAGATTTGAAGGCGGCAGCGGCTCTTTAAACTCATGCATGGATTTTAATGAGTCGCTGTTTGTTTTAAGCTCTTTTTAGACACACTTTTTTCCAAAAATTGTTTGGTTTGGCAACAACAAAGTTGCTGCAACAAAGTGGCAGCCTGTGTTGCATTTTATTTTAAGGAAAGTTTAAATTAATTTTAAAAGCTAGCGAAAAATTAAGCTAATTAAATGTTGGCTTTCAGTCTGCGGCGACTCGCTTGCCGACTGCAAAGAAAGGACTTTCACTCCAGCAAACTGATAAAATGCATGATGGCATGATTAATTGAATGACTGAAAGAGTGAAGAAATGACTTTCGATGGCTTTTGTGAGCTCCACGTTGTTCCCTCCTTTTTGTGAACGTGGCCTTAAAGTAAACCACTTGGGGCAGGCCTAAGAAAACAACCAATTTTATTATAAGTTTATATGTATTTTTGACAGATAAAAATCACTTGAAGACAACTCAAGCCACTACAACAACAACAACGATTTCTCTTACTACACAACATAGCAACATCCATCGATTAATCTTTCATGTTGCATACAAAAATAGATCAGAAAGCATTCTATGAACAAATTCTTTTAAGCTCCTTAGCTTTGTTTGCTCAGCTCACTTCATCCAACCTCATTTTTCATTGTTGTATCATTAGACAGACACGATTTCGAAACTCACTTGAATCGAGTTAATATTTTCATTCAAGGGAAAACGATTTTCATAATAAGTTTACGGAGCATGTGAGTTGAAGTTCTGCTTCATCATGCAGCTGATTAAGATTGACCTTAAAAAACTAATACCACCAGAAGTTGGTATTTACATAGATACGGATATATAGAGCAGTGAAGACTCTACAGAAATCTAACAAAGAAAAGATAATGATATCCAAATAATCAGCTCAGATGAAATCCACAGCTGGAAACCATTGAGATGGAGTCGCTCTGGTAACCTTCTCTGATGCCAATAAACTACCGATTCTGGTGTCTGGTGATAAAAAGCTTTGCTTTGTGGCAAACTAACTTCTGTTTTCATTTAAGATGCTTACTCGTAAATAGTTAAAGAAACTTCAACTTGAGAACATTCCCAAAACAGTGAAAACCGATATTTTGTCTGTGGTTTAAGTTTCTTGACTTTCTTTCCGCTTGCCACCTCTGTTTGTTGGAGATTATATAATGATAATGATGATCCTACTTCTAATGATGATCATGGGAGAGAAAAACAACAACATCACCATGGGTTTTTGTTGCATTCGTATAACCATCAAATGACTTCCGAAATGACAACGAAAAACCAACCGAAAGACGGAAGCCGAGTAACCGCAAAATCAAATGAAGTCATCGCGTTGTTGATGTTGTTTCCACAACGACAGCTACAACAACAACAACGATAATAATAACAACAATAACAAGAGTGGACAACAACCAATTGATTTTGGTCATGGTCAAATGCGGCATAATTTGCCATTCGGACCAATAATGAATACCGTAATCATGGTGAAAAAAGCAGGAAAAAACATTCACTGCATTCGTAAAAAATGCTGTTCGTACGCTAATCAATGAAACGTCGCTGGATGCAACCACATGCTAACCGATGGACAATCAAGATCAAATCAGGATCGAGATCGAAAGAGTTTTACTTCTACTAATATTTCTGGTGTTGTTGTTGTAATACTAGTTTCCCAAACTCAGAGATATTACAATATAAATATAACACATTTTTGGTCAAACAAGCGTGTGTGGCATGAATTTCACTTCACTTCTGGGACGCATGCAGCATGAGAGCTTCAGTTACTTGATCTGCCAGTGCTTCCGGTCGCTGTTGATATGACAAACGAGAGACACCGTTTATAGGGTACCGCAGAGAATGCATTCAAAATAAAAAAACCACGCGTGCCAAGTGTTGGCTTTTTTTGTGATATAAAAATAAACGGCGAGGGAACTTTTTTTAGAGGCACTACAAATGCTCTGCTATATTTTTTTACTTTATATTTTTTACCTTGCAGCTGGAGACGAAGATGTTTTTATATCTTCCTTAATGCTGCATCTGCAGGGGTCAATTGAACACCAGCTGTTTTATTCAAATTTATATGCTTAAATTATGAACTCTTTTCGTTGTGTTCGCTGCTCTTCTCCTCTTCTTCTTCGCCAGACAACAACTCGTTGTGTTCAATTTGCTCTTTCAGCCAAACAAAGTAGATATCATCGCCGTACAAGTGAAGCGATTTGGAAGGGTGCAGTTTTAATTAACTGCCGGGAATCAGCACTCGCAGCACCGTCTACGAGATCGGGAACAGCGAAAGATCACACAAAACAGACGCAAGATCGCAAGATTTTCTAATTATTTTTATAATAACGGTTTTAGAGAAGCATTATAACTCATCTCATACTCATGTATGTAAAAATAGTTTGTATACTATTTTAATTATCGCGAGTGTACTGTATAAGAAGGAGAAGAGACTATATCAGTCTTTGTTAATTTGTAGAAAGACTAGAAAAATAAGTTAAAAACTAGAAAATTTAACAAAGTTCAGAGTCAAGCAGAAAAATATTAAGTAACTTTTAAAACAATTGAATTTATTGTGTAAATTCTACTCAGAAATTGTGATAGAATTGAAAACTACGGGACGAGATATTCTACAAGATGAAGCTTATTTATTTACGATGTTTATTTATTATAAACAAAAACCTCACTCAATTTTACTTTCACTTCAATAAATAGACAAAAAATATACGAATATGAAGACGAAGAAGAAGAAAGACTTATGTACACAGTATCGAAATGTCATAATGACGGCCATCAAAATTCATAATCGACAATCGAACGAGTGAATTCGTGATTACAACACTAATGCTAACAAAACCAGTACATAATACCATCAATAAACAACAACAATCAAGTGTAATTACAGTGCAGCCAACAACAAAAAAAACCACTGACAATAAATGACGAAATATCGTGTAACATAAACTTTATCATGTAAAAGTACTTAAACGAAGAAAGTCATTTGGATAGAGGGAGGGAGAGAGGAAGGAAGAGAGAGAGAGAGAGAAGGGTGATAGAAGAAAGAAAGAAGGGCAATGAAAGTGAGTAGAGGTGAGAAGAACGTTTGTGTTAACACGATTGATCCCGCTAAAGTACAAATTTGACTAAATTTTAAGAATATAACATGTACATGTAATGTAAAAATTATAAAAGCTGTATTGGATTCGAGATATGATTTGATGAGGTCTCTAAAATGGGACCGATCTCGAAGGTAACTCAATTCACCGGAAATTAACTGAGCCGCAATCCTGATTTCTGTGGTACAAATCAGCCATCCTCTCAGCTTCCGTATCGACATCCGTTTCGGTTGCTTTTCCTTTTTATCTAAAAATTTTATTTACCTCTCTTCCTATTTCTCTCTCTCTCTACCACTCTACCACGCTAACTCTCTCTCTCTCTCTCTTCCCCCCCCCCCCCTCCCCTTCTTTCTCTATCGATTTCATTCGATTCAAGCCTACATTTTTTATCATTGCTCAGGCAAATATTTTGCCTGCTGTGAAGGTTATTATAATTATTATTGCACTTGGGGCCGCATATAAAATGGGACGCTTTGGCGCGGTGTGGCAACACTGGCTTCAGCCACTGCATAACGCAATTAACTCTTATGCAAGTTTTTATTGCATACGAGTCCTGGGTGCGTTGACCCGATCGTGCAGAGAATCGCCGCTGGAATTTCCTTTTGTTTTGTAGTCTGAACAACTCTGAGAATTTATTTAATGCTGCTCAGAACTGAGTTTGAGTTTTTGCCATTTTTACACATGTTAAGAATAACATTAAATGGCCAACCAACTAGTTTATTAACGGCTTCTTCTTCTTCTACGGCTTGAATATGTTTTGAATTCGTAAACAAGCGTTTTTGTGTCTTAAGGCGAATAATAATCAAGTTCGATCAAGATTCTCACCCGCAGCCGATGATCGACACTTTAATGTGGTGCTCGGGTTGGTTTTAATGGGACCAGAAAAAAGAAGAAGAATTAACGGTTCTTGAAATGTTAACATATTTTTGATTGTTTACTTAATACAAATTCAATTTTATTTCAATTTTATTCACTCTTTATGGTTATTCTTCATTCGATGGGTTGACAATCGAAATCCACTCCAAATCATTTTCTCATTCGCAAGACTTCATTCAATCATCACTCATTCAATGTATGTACTTCTGTATTGAAGAAACTTTCATGAAGAGGAAGAGTTTTTCTTCTTCTTTATGGAAGTCTTAAAAATGGAAGTAAAAAACAATTGAATTCACCAATCAATCAAGCGAACGAATGAAGCGTTTCCATTCAATGATTGCAACCATTAAATCCATATAAAAAATGTTGCATAACACGAAATTATTTGCACTTACTTTTAGTTAATCATAAATTTTTATTTTAAAGAAGAAAGAGTTTTTCTTCCCTCCTCAGAGTATAAAAAAACAATTTTAAAACCATAAAAACCCATAAAATATCACTTTTTTCTTATTACTTCCTATAATAAAACTAATTTTTTACAAATTTTTAAAACAAGTTAAGTTTTGAGATGTTAATTTCACAATCAAACAAACAATCAAATCGTTGGTCGGTCATCTGAAAGGTGAGGATGATTTTTTAATTTTTATTAAGTTTCCCTCGCTTCGTTGGATTCCTGAAGACATGTCGTTCAGTTTCACGGACAAGCAAAACAAAGAAACAAGCTAGCAAACACACAGACGATAGTTTGACCCACTGATTAATGAAATCGAGCGAACATCAACACCCTCAGCAACAACAACAACAACAAAACACTTTCACATGTGCCAGTTATAAATAAAAATATTGAAATTCCAAGCTAAAAAAAGACCAAAATAAATTCAGTTTCAAAACACTAAATTGGCAACACATGAAAGTGTTGATATCATCATCAGCAGCAGCAGCAGCAGCAAAACGAACGTAAAAAGTAACAACAACAAAAAGCAGACACCACGCGTATAGATTCAACATCCATTTAAGCCCTCATTCCAGACAGCGTTGCCACCGGCATATTTTATACAACTTCCGGTCGCTGGTATTCCTGTTGTTGTTGTAGCTGTTGTTGTTGTGTTTAAATCAGCTGCATTCTTTTACTTTTGAGCCATTTTTGAATAGAAACCAACACGAAAGCATGGTTGATGGAAGGACTGAGAGACAGAAAGACAAAAAGGCAGACAATCGAAGACAGACAGTAAGAAAGACACGAGAAAAATACGAACTCAATGTGAAAAAGTGAGAAAGAATCAAAGAAGTGTCAACGAGAACCGAAAGTAACCGAGAGTAATTCAATTGAAGGTTAAAATTAGTTACGAAAATTATTAATTTTCAATAAACTACTAAAGTGTTTACTTCAATATACTTGTGATAATAACACTTTAATAACAGATATTAACTATTATAGCAATCAAACTTCAATACACATGGAAACTGACACCCAACCATGACAACTGACACCCAAATCATGACAACTGTCACCAAATTCGAACAGACATCCTCCAAAAAAACCACACACGGAGACAGAACCAAGTTTTCATCAGAGAATAACACAGAAAGACGGACAGAAAGACTTAAATACTGGGAGTTACACATTAATTCAAGCTACTGACAGTTGATATACTTAAAAATTTTCAGAACTTCTTCAGTTCGGGTTTGATTTTACTTCGCTTTTATCTTTTTACCCTATTTTTACCCTATTTTTTTCTATTTGTACACTATTTTTACCCTATTTTAAGCACAGTTGTTTTCGTTTCTCTGTATTTGGGTTTCTAGAACTGATTTTTCAAGTACAACAGCTGCTTTCTGTTTCAAGCCTCAACTCACAGAATCTACAGAAGCGGATCTGCTTGGCTCGACATCCGCCAGAGTGGAGTAGATCTACAGTTGGACATTCAATTTCCTTTTCTGAACCTGAAAATGGCAACTACAACAACAACAACAACCAGAAGAACGATAAAACTACGTTTTTCATTTCCATTTCCATCAATGATCAGCAGAGCGGGAAATTTAGAACACCAACGAGACCAACGTGAATACAACAACAACACCATACGTACATAAAAAGTGGGTTTGGCTCTTCGACTACTTCGATTCCGGTAAAAATCATTTTGTTTTTATTAATTTTATTTGTTTTTGCTTATGTTTTCGTTCCTGGCGTAAGAAAAACACACTTTTTGCCATACAAGGAAACGCAGTTGACGTCCATTGATAAAAGTTTGCACCGCAGACAGACCCCGCCGACCTCCTTTGGGATGGAGCAGGTGCCGCTGCTCAGTGAAAACTCAGTGAGTAGTAAGGAGACTGGATTCAGTGATTTTCTGCTATGGTTTTCTTAGTGTTTCCCAAGCAAGAACTCGCTACTTTGTCCAAATATGATGATGCTGCTGCTGCTGCTGATGCTGGGGAAACCCTGATTGGGTGACGGCGTAAATGTGTGTCGCCGCAGTTTCGAGTTTGGCTGCTGCTGCAAAACAAGAACTCCACACACAAAAAAACTCTGGAATCTTCCAAGGAAGTTCGGCTCTGAGCATCACTTCAGCAGGCTGACAGCAGCAGCTATCATCGATGCGTGTTGCCAGAGGCAGTCACTCGCATGTCACTCATGTTATTGGAAAAAAACAACAACAGTTCGACAGTGAAACTTTTCTATGCGTGGCTCTAGAAAATTATGTTGCTTTCTTTTCGTTCCTTGTTTGTTTTTTTGCAAAGAAAGTTCGGGAAATCGAAATTAAATTGAAGAATTAAGCAACTGAAAGCTCAGAAAAGATCGAGAACAAATCAGCGATCATCTGCGACTTGCCCTCAAACGATCCTCAAGAAACTTTATATAATTTGCAGAACTTTCAATTTGGTTCTTGGAAAATTTTGAATGTAAGCATCACCATCAGCAACAGCAACAACAAAAACAGGTAATGTACCACTTAAGAACCCGAGATATATATTTTTTATGAACCAAAGAAAACGAAGCTTGGGCATGACTAAGAAATGAAAATAACAACAGAAACATGTGAGAACTTCTTGTTGTTACCACATCAAACAAAAGAGAAGGCGATGCCACCTCTTTTTTTCGTAACTCCAGCTTTTTTCCTACCTCTCTGCGGCGAAGGTGTTTGACCTCTTTTTAAGAGTCGTGTTGTCGGTACAAGCTAACAACAGCAACAACAACAACAACAACCAAAACAACACAAAATCAATTGTTTGCCGAATGCGCTCATTGAAGCTGTAAATACAATAAAAACCAAAAAGACCCGGTTTTATGGCTTTCTTTGTGAAAGAGTGAAAAGATTTTCGATTCGGCTCGAACAGGTTTCATTTGGTTTAAGTTCAAGATTCGGTTCAAATGCGCCGGAAACGTTTCTGTTTCATTGCAGCATATTTTCGATCTTTTCGATTGTTCAATTTTTTGAAATTTGCAGAGATGCTTGAAGATTAAGAAACTGGTCAATTTTTATGGCAATTTTTAAAATTAAGCCCACAGCGCGATCAGCTCAACACTACCACCGATTCTACAGCTGCGTCATTGAAGCGAGGAACCTCCTGGCTGTCTGCCGGAGGATCGCATAAATCTGCACACTTACCGGGTACCTGTTTTATCAACGCGATCGATCACGCGCCGATGATAGCAACGCCAGAGCCGCAGTCAATTCAATGGACAGAACGCAATGGATTCGCGAGCCTCAGCTCGATCGTAGAGTAGCTCACTTTAAGTAGCTTTAATGCAGGCAACATTAATATAAATTACAGCAACAACAACGCTCACTGAAACCTGCCTAAGCTACCAGTGCGTCGTCTACTTAACGCGACTCCGAACGCATTTATGGGCCTTCGATCGCAGCGTCTGCTTCGCGCCTCGGATCACCGAATGAGGCAGCGATCAGAGCCGCTTCTGACATCGGGAAGGAAGATGGGCTACGGGGTAGGGGAAGGAGAGGGGAGGGAGGATGCTTTTCAATTGAAAAGCCCTGCGGTCTCAATGGTCTCTACAATAACAACAACAACAATAACAACAGAGGGCAAAAAGAAAAACTGCAACATTTACAGCGATCGTGTTACAAGCCACGATCAGCCACGATTGTTTGGTTGGCTCTCGTGTTTTGGCGGATATCTTATTAGCTGGATGCGAGTACGAGGACGAGGCAAGTGCATGAGGTCCAGAGAGGAGGACCACAGAAGCCTAAGCCGATGTACATAAGTAACCGCAATGAACCTCACACATGCACCTGTTATTACGATTGCTGCTATCGTTGTTGCTGCTGCAATGGACACTATCAGCCATGCGTGTGGTGTCGTTGATTAGTGCAGCACTACGAGTATAAAAATTAAAACAGAGGGTTTTGAAAAGAGGACAACTCTTTTTTCTTGCTCTGAAAGCAATCAATTTTTTGTATTACGAGTATTACTCGTATATCGTATGTATTCTGTAATTTAATCTGTAACAAAACCGGTGCCATTTTTTTTTTATTTTGCTTGCCTCAACATGTAACCATGATATGCTTGCCTTTGCTAGCTACCGAGCTACCGGTTTAATAAGCGGACGAGAAGAAACCGATTACTTCACAGCTGCGGCCAGCAGATGATTAAGAAAACAACTCAAAGCAGAATTCTGCGTAATGCAATCTCAAGCGTGTCAAATCTGACAGAAGTAAGAAGTGCAGTTATATTGTAACAATCAGATTATAATGTCGGAAATACAATTAAACTCAGAGACAGAGACAGTCTTCGAGGTCTATGAAAAATCTAAAATTTAGACTTTTATTTTCTCTTCTGTCAATCTTTTCTTCAGTATATCCTCATATACAATTTTCGCTATCTTGAACAATTATTGTACATTGTTCGAAGTATCAAATGTCGAAATCACTGTCAAGGAACTTTCAATATAGAATAGTGTATTTAATTCCATTTAAAATCGTCCCTCGCTGATCTGAAACACTTCTGAAGCTATTCCTCGGCAGTTGAAGTGAGAAAGTATGTCAAACAAACTTAATTAAACTTGAAACTAACGTTTTGCTTTCCACATTCAAATCAAGGAACACGAAAATGTGTAAGCAACAACAACTTGATTGAAGACGATCAATCGAACATCTCGAACACAAGCACATTTAAAGCCAGTTTCCCAGAAGATCCTTTCGAGACTCTGAACCGTTGTAGCACATTCAGAACCAGCTGCAGCAGGAGCAAAACAGCAAAACTATGTGACAAGAACGTGCTTTGTCATTTCTATCTAAAAACTTCTACTCCGGAAGAGATACCATGAAGAGCAACAACAACAAGTTATCTTCACAGTATGTACCGAGAAGAATCTGGTTCGTGCAATCATCTGTGATGCACACAGAGCAGAGCAGAGCTGACTGGCTGCTGACAGTGCGCTGGAGTGCCACCGTATTTAACACTCTGTTGGACAGAAATGCAATTTTTCCACATTAAGCAGCAGCAACGAACCCAACAACAACAAAAATTGTTACACTTTTATACGGCAATCAGCAATCGGAGCGGTTAAACAGCTTGATTGCGTTGCATTTCGAAGAGGTTGTTAATGGACCCGCCGGGCGCTCGCGTTAACGCACGCGCCACGCCCCACTTTGTATGGCGTAACTTGTGCGCATTGAAAAATGTCGACAATTTGAACGCAGTCACTTGTGTTGTTGTTGTTGCTTTTGTTGTTGTTGGTTGGTCGATGGTCATTGACGATGGTTGTTGTTGTTGCTGGTGCCGTTGGCGTTGCCAGTGATTTTTAGTGCGTGAGCTTTTATGCAATGCATTTCGTGTTTCGTGCAATTTTTCATCAATTTGATTAATTTATCAAGTTGATGATGTTGTTTTTACCGACGAAGTGTTTTCTAATTATTGACACACTGAGCTAGTTAACAATATAATATTATGCTATATCAAGTTTTCCTTAAACGAAAAATCTGAATAAAAACACGATCGAATTCGTTGAAATTCTTCAATTCGAATGGAAATCCAACTACGAATCGAGGAGAGTGGCACCTGGAAACCTTTCTTTATTGAAGCAATAATAAATGTAAATGTTGGTCATCTGCAGCAGCATCACGATGTGCCATCAATGAGTCCAGCATCAATGATTGTCGAACGACTTCATTTCGTCATTTCGACCTGACTACAAATTTTCTCATGAAACTAAATGAGATAAAGCAACGAAAGATCAGCAACAAGAAAAGCAACAACAAGACCAACAGCTGCAGCATCATGTCACTTTGATGTGGCAAGTGAATTCATAAATCATTCAACGATAAAAGGCAACAAGAAATTTCGCAATAATCGCAAATTATATAGTGAAAGTATTTTATAAAGCGGCGTATTTTTCTTGATGTATAGCAGTTTATTTTTTATTTATTTATTTTTTATTTCTTTTTTTTTTTAGCGCAACTTAAGCGAGAAACAAATTTAAACGTATGAGAAAAGTTATGCTAACAAGGAAGAAAGCTATAATCATTCGATCAATCGATCAATCGATCACTCGATCACTTGATCACTTCATGTCGCAATCGCTGATTCTACTAAATTAGTTAATCAAAGAGACGTTAGGAGATAATTTTATGAATACATGCATAATGATCATTCCAATGATCATAATAAAATCAAATAATCAGATCGTTCATTCATTTTGAGTACGATCAGAGTGGAGACTCGTAACGAGGAGTTTATTAATTGACCAAACAGTTTATCTTAAAATATACAAAAAATATCAATTTAAACGTGTCTCCATTAACCATAAAATAAAATTATAATTCATTAATTAAAAATATGATCAGCAGGAGGCTTTTGAGAAATTTTTATACTCGTATTTTTGATTACAAGATCACCCAACAGTTTATCTTAAGATATGCACATCAAATTATCACTTTAAAGAGGCTCCAAAATGGAAGCGTTTGATGGGATTTTTTACACATCACTTTGAATCACTAACAAAGTATTTTCAAGATCACTAAATGTATTCATGTTATGAAATGTGTATTCAGATGAAACATAAATAATAGAAAACGAGAGTGTATTAAACACAAAACTCGAATTAGCTTTAAAGCGTTAATGAAAAGAATCAAGTAACCTCTACTAAACGATCAAAGAAGCGGTGTTAAGCGACAACCGATAAACATCTCACCTGTTCGAGTAGGGTTCCAGTAGTATTTAAGCAATTCGTGTGTAGTTCCCCCTCAAATCTTTCGAATGGGAGAAGCCAGCAAGAGTTGTGCTTAGAAATGCTGTAACGTGGACCGTCTGTCCCAGGGTTTTGCTTCAATCGTAACACCAACTAAACTATGAAATGTTCCTTGATATGGAAAGTGTGCCGATTTGCGCGGAATGACGGAATCGTGGCGAATCATTATGGAGAATTTTTCCAGCGCAAAATCAACCGAAGCCCAATGCGCTTCTTTACAACAGACTGAGCCACAGCCGCATGCAATAATGCATGAATGACATGCAATGGAAGCGGCATGGTTGAGGCTCTTCTACGGTTTTTTATACGAATACGCAAATTTCACTTTTTTGTTTCTGCAGTTTTTGAAGCTCGCTAAAAACGATTTCTTGAGTGAAAAGAGGAGAGTGAAAAGGCGACGACGATGACGATGGCGAAGAAGAAGAAGCACAGGTTGCATAATTAAAATGCGGCTGTTAAATTGATTCATTACCCGAAATTTATGCCGTTTTTAGTGCATGTTTCCACAAACTGTCCAAAAAAAGGAGCCATTAAATTGTAGGTTGTTTATCAGTATTTGCTTTTTTTTCCTTTTTTTTTTTTGTTTGAAGCTCATTTAATGCATCTCCGCGATGCAGGTTGGCAGCTCTGTCAGCTTACAAGTTGCACGGCGTTGAACCGCCGAAGATGGAGCGCGGTGCGTTCAACGCAGATGAGTTACACGGCGACGGCGACGGCGACGGCGACGGCTTCCCGGCCGATGATAAGCGTTTTTAATGGCCAGTGAAAGTGGGCGCCTTTTTGATGCAGCCGCTGATGAAGGTTCAGAGGAACCTTGCTTAGCTTCAAGTGAATAAACAACGCTGCTGCTTTTAAGTTTTGTGATTTCTTTAAAAAAGTTCCAATCAATTAATAAACCAAATATTTGCGAAATAAATTATTATAAAATTTGCTTGACGAACAGGTTTTAAACAACATTCATTAACTTCGTTCGAGTTTCAAGTTTTTCAAGAAATCCCCATCTCGATCTGAATGCAATCAAAAATTATAATAAACGCAAATCAACTGCGGCGAAAAACTGAGAAATGAACATCGGCGGATAATCAATAAAATCATCAGTTAAAATTTATGCTAGCCCAAAGAATCCATTCACACTGAACAGCGGTTAGAAATGCGTAACGTCTTCATAATTAAAGCCACGTTATTAGCAAAGAAAAAGGAACAAAAAACCCCCCAAAAAAGGCTGGAAAAAAACCGAGAGACCACAATCAAAGCCAACAGAGTTTTTATTGCGCTGAACTTGAGACTTGTTTTTGATTTTTACGTTTCTTTAATGTTTGTTGTTCGATGTTTGTTGTTTGTTTAATTTTGGCGTTTGCTGTGAGCCGGTTCGATGTTGGATGTGCGAATGTTTTCGGTTCGATGTTCGATGTTTGATGTTCGATGTCTGTTGTTAAGATTGTGATCTTTCGATCTTTGATTTTATTAAAAATTACGTGTTTCAGTTGCTGATTTCGATTTAATGATTGATGAAGATTAATCTTTGTTGATATATGATAAAAGTGTTAAGTGAAACTTTTATTTTAATGTCTGTTGTTTAATTGTGAGTAATTTTCAGAGATAATATTCGATATCGCAATAGATTTGTTGTTCCTGTTTACTGCTTGATGTTCATACATAAAATCATATACGGATTAATTAACCCATCAAAAATAAACACTTCATTCAAGTCGCTAACAATTGAAACGTCCCCATTTTAAAGCTCATTGTTTTGTGTCCTGAGCCGCGTGTTTGCTGAACCACAGGAATGTTTGGCTTAAAGAATGGCTTAAAGAATGGCTTAAATAGCTTAAGGAATGCGCCATTCTTTCTTTAACAATAAATCGTCATAATTTTTAGTAGTCTGCATGCGACATGCGACGCCGTCTTGCGTAAGTCAACTGAGTCCACCTCCAACACCCCCCCTACTCCCCCCCGCCGCCCTCCCTCATGAGTCGTGTGCGTGCCGCATGTAATAAAAACTGTCGCAGAATTCCTGGTAAAATTGGCCGGCCGCTGCTTGTGATGCATTCTAAGCAGCTCCAGAACCGCAAAGAAACCGCAAAAAATGACAAAATGGACATTTTTTAGTTACTGAGAATTTCTGCCACGGAATACTGTACAAAGTCAACAAGTGTCAACTGTCAAACTGAAGAATAAACAAACAAAAACAGTGCAATTCTATAGAATGACAAGAATTCAAATGAATTTAATGCGAATTTATTGAATGTGAAAGAAAGAAGATCGTGGATGGCATACAAACATTTGCATTCGCTTACCTGGTGATGAGGAGGGGTGGAGGGGAGAGGGGGGAGGGGGAGGATGAGATGCGGAATGATGCATGTTTTTTTCTACGCGGCAGATTAAAAGAAAAGTTTTTCTAGCTTCGTATCGTCGCATCATCTGATGCAGCTCAACATTTGAATGTCATTCATTTCAGTGTCAATTTATAGGATTTTATTTTGTTTATTTTGTTTGTTTGTGCAACGCTGTCTAGAGCTATAAACAAACAACAACAACAACAACATTATTGGGCAATCGTATGAGCGACAAGCCGCCTGACGATTGGACGAAAATTAAAGCGATTTGAAACGCTTGAACTGGCAACCGCGCTGCTTTTCGACTTCAAGCAGCTTCAACTTTTACTTTTATCACAAACACACACACACACACAGACACATGCACACACATACACACACACATACACACACATAAACAACTAATTACCAGATTTAAATGCTGCAGATTCGCTTTTTAGTGTTTTTCCTCTTACGAATGTTGCTCATGGCGCACTTGTTGAGTGGTAATGAATTTTTTTAAAAGTTGCAGAAACAAAATCGCAAAATTAAAAGTTTTAAAACCATCGCAAAATCAGAGGATTGCGATGAGATGCGATAAGATGCGATGCGATGCGATGCAAATCTTGACAGCCGCTGACTGTGAGCAACATGATCGGCAACACCAACAGCAACAACAACAGCAGCAGCAGCAACAGCAGCAGCAACGGTAAGAAATACAGCAACAACATTAATCACCTGATCAATGACAGTCAAAGTGAATTTGTTGAACTCGCAAATTAAAACACGAACACGAAACAAACGCAATCACACGCAGCAGGTGAATCGTGGCATGTTGTTGTTGTTGTTGTTGGTGCCAATCGTGTTGTTGTTGTTGTTGGTGCCACGTCCATAATTAACAACAAATTTTGACAAACGCACAACACAGCAAACAACTTTTCTGGATCACAGTTCGTTCGGTTTTGCATAAACGCAACTCGCGGGCGTATCAACAAGTTTACAGCAACAACAAGTTTACACCAACAACAAGTTTACAGCAACAAGAAGTTTACAGCAGCAACAAGTTTACAGCAACAACAAGTTTACAGCCACAACAAGTTTACAGCAACAACAAGCTGACAGCCACAACAAGTTTACAGCAGCAATCAGTTTTAATTAAATGTAATCAAAGTGAACAAAACTGAACGGAAAAAAATAAATCAAGTGAAATTGTGACTTTTTTTCGATGTATCAATATTCGTTTTTTTTTTTCGTATATTTTTTAATTTATTTTTTGGGAAACTGTGATGTTATATAACACATCTTCTGCAACACTGCGATTCATCGATCGATCTCGTAATTGATACAAAAAGTAATCTTCAAAAAATTATGTGTTGCCTCGTAATCACGTTTGTTTTTGTTAAAAACAATAATTATATGTATTAATTTCTATTTCGATATGATTAAGGAGATTGTTTTCCTTCTTCTTCTTCTTCTGCATCTTCTTCTTGTTCCTTGAAAACTGCTCGAGGACAGGAAACGCTCAAGGTTCGTATTTTGTAACACGATCGAGTGATCTTGAGTAGTTTTTAACTTCATGAAATAACAGTCATTTAATTCGATAGATTTAATTAATTAATTAACAAAATAATTCAGCATTCTTTGAGTTCGTTTTG
Source organism: Myopa testacea (assembly GCA_949629155.1). NCBI lineage: Eukaryota > Metazoa > Arthropoda > Insecta > Diptera > Conopidae > Myopa > Myopa testacea. The sequence goes on along the minus strand of OX451345.1, from coordinate 43,177,934 downwards.
TTGTGTATTCCATTTGTTGTTGTTGTTACCGGATAACATTTGTTGTTGTTGCAATAACCTCAATTTAATAAAAATTTGGAGAATCATAATAAATTAATAAAACAATAAATTCTATCATTTTATAAATTGAATGCACCTAATTTATGATTAATATATATAAATGTCGTCTATAAGTAAGTCATTACGATTTATTTAAAAATCCTCTCATTATTCAAGTAAATGCATTGAATATAATAAAATGTAAAATTTTTTATTAAATCTTTGAACTAATTCAAATTTAGTGCATCACACATCATTATTAGCGAAACGATGATTACGAATAACGTGATGATGCTTCAAAAAACTGCACAAACTCACATACTTTGTGCCCTGAATGCGGTCGTTCGCAATTTGCTCCACTGTACGCATGCCATAAAAATGCATGTTAAATTCATGCTCTACGCTTTTCGGTGACCAGCTGCGTGAGGTTCACAGAATGGCGACAGCGACGGCAGCGGTGACGGCAGCGGTGACGACAGCGCCTCGTGCAAGCAGCGGCGTGTAGCAACGAATTTCAACGAAAAGCGTGTGAATCTAAATTTTGTTAAATGGTATCAAAACGCGAACCCAACAAGAAATGCACCTTGAGTATGCATGAGAATGTGGTTGTCTGTGTGTTTGTGCGTGTGTTTGTATGAATGTTAAATATGTATGTCATTCTCATGCGGCATAATATTTGGTTGACATTTTGTAACACTCGCCCGCCCGAATGCTGCCACATAAATTTTTACAACAGCAACAACAACAACATTTTAAAAATTCGTAGCTTTTCAATTCGTTTTTATTACGTAATTAAAATGTTTATGCTTTTATACAGTATGTAACTCTATTAAATTTAAATATCTGAAGTTTTGTCAAAGTTTGCTTGAGAAAAAATATAAATTATTACCTTCAAATTATTACTTTTAATAAAAGTTCTAAAAAAATGTGGGCGGTTTCTTTTCCAGGGGTAAAACGTTTTTTTTTATTTTGATTTTCTGCCACGTCTTACGTCACGATGCGAGATTTCAAGCTTTTTAAATTTTGCATTTCATTTGAATACTTTTTTAAGATTAGACTTTAAAATCGTGCGTTTTTCAGCTATGCAAGTATTTCGAGTTTTTTATGTCTTTACAGGACGGTGGATGGAGTAGAGGGGGGGGGGGTTTGTCAGGCGGGAGGCTGTGAGGCGGGAGACGTGCGGTTTCAACTTTCATGTGACAAGTTTATGCAAATCGCTGACAGTTTTTATGTGCTTCAATTAAAGCCTTGAAACAGTTGCTTCGATTCGCTACTTCCATTCGATATCAAAAGTGATCGCAATTCTGGGAGCCTTCATGTTGAGTCGTGGGAAGAGCCACAAGAGAGAGAGAGAGAGAGAGAGAGAGAGAGAGAGAATTAGAGTGGCCAAGAAGGGAGAAGAAAGAAGAAACTAATTATTAAGAGTAACCAAAATCGAATGAAAACAGCATGAATTTTGAATATCGTGAAAACCAAAATTAAAAACGCTCTTAAAAGGTCCCAAAATTTGTTTTTAGAGAGGAAAAAAAGAAAAGAACCTCTAAAAACAGTCATTTCGGGGTTCTACGGACGGTTTTGCTGCCGAGAAGCTACTTTTTTTTATGTTCTTTTCTGCTCTTCACAATCTTTTTTCTTCATCATCTTTTTTTTCATCATCATCTTTTCTCTTCATCATCTTTTCTCTTCATCATCTTTTTTTTTTCTTCATAATCTTTTCTTCATCATCTTTTTTCTTCAGAACCTTTTTTCTTCATCATCTTTTTTCTTCATCATCTTTTTTTTCATCATCATCTTTTTTTTCATCATCTATTTTTTTCTTCATCATCTTTTTTCTTCATCATCTATTTTTTCTTCATCATCTTTTTTCTAATATACATCATCTATTTTCTTCATCTTTTTTCTTCATCACCTTTTTTCTTTTCTTCATCTTTTTTCTTCACCTTTTCTTCATAATCTTTTTTCTTCATCATCTATTTTTTCTTCATCATCTTTTTTTTTCTTCATCATCTTTTTTTTTCTTCATCATCTTTTCTACTCTTCATCATCTTCTTAAGTTTGTCATCCAAGAAAGCAGCTTTTTTTCTTTTATCGTGAGCGGTTTTTCATCGTGATCGTGTTTTCGATTATTTTTTCTATTGATTAATTATTGAATAGTATTCAGTTTGTCGATTTATCAAACCTGGAATCTGGAGACTCATTTTGAAAACACAACAAAGCGTTTTCCCTTTTATGGATTTTGTTTTTTTTTTTCGGTTTTCTTTTGAGCCCTGCATATTATCCGCTATTATCGCCGTATCCATTACGGATAATTGAACATTCATCATTTTCATGCCAAGAAAATACAAAAAAAGGAAAAGAAAAGCGACTCAATTCGAGTGATTTCGGAGACTCATAAATAAAAGCGAGACCACACAAAAGAAAGCTTCTTCCAGCAAGAAAACAAGCTCTGCTCTGTTTCGTTTCTGGCTGACAGTATTGCGACACCCTTCTGAGGTACCTGAGAGGTGCCTGAGATCGATATAAATAACCAGATCTCGACCCAAGATCAACCCATAAGAAAGCCAGTTTAAGGCCTTGATTAAAGCTTGGAATATTTTTTTGAGAACTTCTTTACGATGGCTAATTAAGATCCCTCTTCAGAAAAACAACGATCTGTGGTCTCGTGGAAGTGTAACAACAGCCGTTGATACCCTCGACCGACCTCGATTTCAGTTAATTTATTTGCTTATTATTTCATTGAGATTTCATTCTCTTTTATTTTCTTACAAGTTTAAAAGTTTTTCTTTAATATTTCTTTAAAGAATTCTCTATCGTGTTCGTTGTTGTTGGACGAACATTTCAATTTCGAACGCATGATCGCACACTAAATGGGCGTGGCACATGACTGTTCGCTGAGAGTGACAACGAATGCGGTTGTCATTTTCTTGGCTTTTGTTGCTTGATACATTTTAGTTTTTCCACAAACGACCAAATAAAAAACCACAATCAAAATTAAGAGGAAGAAGACGAAGAAGAAGAAGAAGAAGAAAAACCTCAGAATTTAATAAGTTTAATCAATTTTAATGCAATTAAACTGTTCAGGAAATCAATTCGTTTTTCAAGAGCGATGATTGTCTCATGTAATCATCAGTGACTCAATCAATCGATCACTCAATCAATCATTCAGTGACTCAATCACCCATTCAATCAGTCAATCTCTCATTCAATCAGTCACTCAATCAATCAATCATTCAATCAGTCTGTTAATCAGTGAGAAACTCTTGATGATGTATAAGTTTAAAATTATGTTTCAAAATCGATTAAAATATGAATCAATTGTGAATCAAGGTGTTAAGTATAAATGGAAAACCAAAAATGGACTCATTTAAATTTATTTCAGCTTCTTTTCCCCCGAAGTCGCTGAACCTTTTCTTAAAATATCGGTTTTAACTGTTGTTTTATGTTTTTTATATCTTTTCAGTTTACAGTTCAGTTTGGTTGGGATGGATTTTTTTTTTTTTTTTTGTTTTGTAGAAACATGTTTATTTTAAACTCTTATTTATTATATCTTGACTCTTATACTGTTCATGGACAGTATACAGTTATTTCTGAAACTAATTCCATTAAAACTTCATCATTCAATTTAGTTTCTGTTAATTTTTTCGTTTTATTTTGTTTGTCTTTGATATATTTTTTCGTTTTCTTCTCTTGTCGACAAAAAACATCATCAGCATCTTTTTAATTACATGCTATTTTATTTACATCATTTACAACAACAACAAAGAAACTTTCTCTTTTTTCCTATATCTCTCTCCCTCTCTCTCTCTCTCTCTGTCTCTCTCTCTCTCTCTCTCTCTCTCTCTCTCTCGTCATCTCTTCCACAAGTCTTTCTTCTCAACTTCTGTCTGTTTTGTTGTCTTTAAACAATTTTGACTATTTTTTTGGTATTAATTTTTGTTGCTTTATTTCTATTGGCTTCTTTTATTGTTGTTGTTGTTGTTGCAATATCTCATTCTACAAATTGATCATTCAAACAAATGTACATATGTTGGTTTTATGTTGTTGTTGTTGTTATTGTTGTAAAACCGTCTTTGTTGATCTTCAGAATGAGTTAAGAATGGAAACACTTAAAAACACGAAAAGCTTTTTAAACAGACTTTTTTTTTTTTTTTTTGAAAAGATCAGAAGTTACACAACACAAATGAAATGCATTTTACAAAAGATACTTTACTACTACTTTACCTACTTTTTTGTAGGTCAAAATTAAGTTTTTTTATTTGTTTGTTTGGTTTTATTTATTTTTCTCTTCTTTCTCTATACTAAAAATAGAATGATTGATTCGGAAATGATACAGAAACGAATGATTCAATTCAATTTGAGTAAATGATGAAAATAAAACTAATAGCAATCATAAACAAGTAAAAACTAAAAATATTAATCATGCATTTTAAGAATAATCTAATAATAATACTCTATTAATAATAATCTTAATCATAATAAAATAATTATAAAAGCGTGAATGGAATTGAAATGTTCGCCTCTCAAGGATTTCGGTGCATTGACCCACGCAATACATCTTTTATCACACATGTCAGTCTTCACTCTCTTCCTCTCTTCCTCTCTTCACTCTTCACTCATCATTCCTCACTCTTCACTCATCATTCCTCACTCTTCAATTGGTTTTCTTCTTCTTCTTCGCTAAGGGAAGCGCTCATTTCTGAATGCGTGCTTTTAAATTAAGTACAAGTATCGAGATTCATGCAAGAACTTGCAATAAATGCAACTCAATTTAATCGCGTTTTGCGTTTGTTGGCAACAACAACATCTGCAACAGCAGCAATGTTGATAGCAATTATGTTTCTGAGACCCTACGATAGCAACAACAACAACAACAACCACACAATGAACCCAAGCTACTGGAAACGAAGATACTCATGAGCGAGCGACTTGAAAGAACTCCCGGAATCGCTGCCATGAAAGGTGAGCGATGCGATGCACTGCGATGCGACGTGACGTGACGTGACGTGACGTGACGTGATTTGCATCCAGAACAACAACAGAAAAGCGTCGATTACACAACAGCGTCGATTTTTATGGCACCCATCAAATGCGTAGATGAAAGATTATTAAAAAAAGAAGATAATAAATTAAATAAAAGTTGATCAGAAGGCAAGCTAAATAAACTGAGCTTCAGAGGAAAAAACAGAAGAAGAAGAAGATACCAAGACTCACAGAGTTCAAACATTGCAATTGTAGAATTTATATGATTTGTAATTGAACGATAAAAACTGCTTGCTGAATAACGGTAAACGCTGCGTTGCGTGGTAAAGCTCAAAAGCGCAGCAGCGACAACAACAAACACAACAACAGCAACAACTTTCATTTTACGAATCGAAGTTTTTCAGATTCTTCAATTGAATTTGAATTAAAAGCTTGGGCAGCATGCGTTAAGACGCACAAAAGCAACAACAATAGTACAGAAACAACAACACAAAAACAAAATCCCAACAACAACAACAACAACAACAAAAGCATAGAAACAATAACAACAACAACAACAACTAATAACTTACTGTTATTATTGTTTATTGCTGTTGTTGCATTCCTAACGAAATGCAATGAAATGGAAAGCAACGGAAGTTTTTCAAATAATTAAAAGAAGAAGAAGAAGAAGAAGAGATCGAGGAAAAAGAAGAAGACCATGAAGACGACGAAGAGAATGAAGACGAAGAAGACGTTGAAGTGAATGTGTTTTTCACTTTCATTTAATTGCACTCGTATTTGAAATATTTAGACAACATCGACCATAAATAACAACAACAACAGCAGCAACAACAACAGCAACAACAACAACAACAATTCATGAGGCACATCGGCTAAAGCGACTGCTTTAAATAAAACCGAGAGACGCACTTAAAAACGAAACAGAAAAATGAAAGTGAGCCACTCTTTAAAGAAAAATAAGTTTGTTCAATAATACATGTTGTTGTTGTTTTCTTGTTGTTGTACTATATACTTTGGTGCATATATTTGCATAAAAACAATCATAGTTGAAACAATTTATTCTGGGCACATTTTTTCAGTTGTTGGTTTACCATTTTTTTGCATAGAAACTGAATAAACCACCGAAAAAAATTATGGTTTTTAAAAAACAATTAAAAATAGATCATTAAATTTCTGATAACAAACTTTAATATGTTTCTAAATAAAAGAAAAATTTTAATCTGCAAGAAATTGAAGAAGAAATAAAAGAAAATATCCGAATCTGAGATTTGAACCTGCGCTGAATTTTTGTGGATTCAGCAAAAGCAAAGAAATAACAACAAAAATTTCAAGGGTCAGCTTCGTCCATGATTCGCATTAAGAAAAAACAACAAAAATGCGGGTTTTTTCGGTCATTTTAAGCAAAAACCATGAGCAATAAAACCATTCATGAGCATTCTGTTACTTTTGAACAAGTGACCATTGTGACCATTTTTGATTATCTTGTTTTTCTTCTTGTTTTTTTTTTTTTTTGCTTAAACGGTTGCACTTGAAATTTAAGCGGGTGTACTTTTTAACCGTTATTTGTTCCATTTTCTTTCATTCTCTTCGGCTGCTTTTGATTAAGTCCACATTTTTTAACGTTTTCTTGATGTTGTTGTTGTTGTTTTTAATTAAATGCGAATCAACGCGTAAAAATAAGCGATTTTTTCCACTTTAAACAACAACAGCAACTGCAAGTTGTTTGTTTTTTCCATCATGAATACTAAATTAAAAGCACTCATTAACTAAAGCATTTAATTAACGAGTATATACGATAATTCAAAGAGGTGAGAATTTATAGCTTCATTGTTAATAGCAATTAACTAAAGCTTAAGTTTAAGGAAACACTTAAAATGCAGCAGCTACTAAATGAAAGTGAAATCGCAAGAATGAGAAAGAAGGAGAAAGAGAGGGAGGGGGAGAAAGAGAAGGACGGGGAGAAAGAGAGGGAGGAACAGCGGGAGACTCTTTGGAAATCTTGGAATCTTGGAAATCTTTGGAATGATGATGCAAAAAACAGCAACTTTTATAAATAAAGATTCAACTTTCAATTTTAATCTTTCAAAAGATTTCATCTCAAAGAAATGTTTATAGATTTTAATAATAAGATTCACAAAGACACAAGATTTCACTCGAAACCCGGATAAGATGTGAAAATATATGAACGCCATAAAAAAACGAATACAAAAGAATTCATTTTAATGAATTCAATGCAAAAGTTAGTCAAAAAGAATGGTTTATCGAAAAGATTGAATTCGAAATTCGAATTAAGAAACCCAAACATAAAAACGAACATTTTTATTATTGACATTTATGAAAAATAAAATGAGAAACTAATTTTTAAAGGTTGTTTTTTTTTTCAATAAAACAGAAAGTCAAAAAGTGAAGAAATCTCAATAAAAATACGAATCTTCTTCATTCATCACGATTATCGATCTAAAACAGACACTTTTGAGAATAATCACGGAAATAATCATAAAAGGAAAACCTTAAAATGCAAGAAAACAATAAAAAGAACAAACACTGAAATCAAACAGAAATCTGTCAAAATTTAAAGCAAACAAACATCAAAACATCAAACTTAAAGCAAACAACGTCAAACCAACAAACAAACCAACGAACAAACCAATGAACAAATCAACAAAAAAAGAAAGAAACAAAGACCACCAGAAATCAACAACAACAACAACTCGCAACAAATCTAATCACTGAATTCAGCGTCAAATAAACGCTGCTCTTTGATGAACTCGTCGCTGGTCGCTAGTCGCTGGGCGATGCACGGAGCACTCAGCCACTCGACAAAACAAAGAAGTACAAATTTTATAATATAAAACAAAAACACAAACAAACATACATACACAGATACATACGCACGTCCAAAGGACCACCTTCTGGGTGGTTCCATCGGCTGGTTTCTTTTTAAAATTGTATGGAAAAAGAACACTCGTTAATCTTTTTTAGAGTTTATTATTTTATTGGAAAGAGTAAAGTTTCCGATTAGTTCTAAAGTATAACTTAATTCAAATGGCTGACTTTACAGTAGCGCATCCTCTCAACCGACTTTTTTAATACATTTTCGATGGTTTGAAACCCTATTTAACGAATAGCTCGATCAATATTGTGCTCAAGTGCCTGAATTCTTTCATGATTGTCTGCAGCATCAAACTTTAATCCAATCCCACCAAATAGAGCCCAACGACGATAAATTGAAGCTGCTCGCAAGCCAAACAACAACACAAAAACAGCTACTTATAGGATTATGGATAATTTTGATTATTTTCCACCTTTCTTCAAGTGCAAATCAATTCATTTTATAGAGTGGCGTTGGTCAAAACCTTTTAATAAATAATTCTCAAATACTTTGATAATTCCTGTTGTCAATGACCAAATAACATGTACTTCAAAAAGAAACCAGCCAATGGCCCATCCTAAATATTGTATAATATGTTTAAATTTCTGATTTCTTTCACAGACTTTTTATGATTTAGGAACTTTGCATCTTATTTAATAATATTAGGAATTGGCAGAGGCTCTTCGACGATATAATCGTCAGTTTTCTTCATTTCTATTCTATTTCATTTCCCATCTCAAGAAAGAATCTATTCTAACGACTTCTTTAACTTCTCGCTCTTCCCTGCTTCTTCACTCCCGCCTCCCTCCTGGTTCCATCCCTCTCCCCTCACTCTCCCCTCACTCTCCCCTCCCTCTTTGAACCCTTTTGGCCCCGTTTATTCTAAGGTTTAAATATGTTGTTCATCCAGCTGTTAAAAATGGTTAAAAAGGGTTAAACAGCAATTCTTTTTAGCAGCTTTTGCTCTATTATTTTCCATTTTCATCTGCATTAACCACGTTGTAGGCTGAAATGGGCTTAAATACCGATTGACCCATTAAGCAACCCAAAACAGGGCGATCGATTTTAAGCTTTTGTGTGGGTTTTTTACTCGTTTCACTTCAATTTTGATAAATTAGTGTTGTTTTTGCTGTTGCTGTGGTTGTAATGTTAACAAATCATATAATTAATAATAATTTAAATGATTTGCTCCGGTTTTTTAATAGTTTTCTGAAAATCAATTAATTTTTAATAATAATATTTCTCGTAGTTTTTCTGGTTGCTGCCTCTAAAAAGCAATAAATTTTATGTTTTAATGCAATTTTACTCTTGTTGCAGTCAAAGAAAATTTCCAACAACAACAACAACAAATTAAATACATATATGAATTTTTTTAAATCATGACGCCATCCCTTCCCACTTCCCCCTTCCCGCAGTCACAACATCTTCAACACTTCTTTCAAGTTCACTTTTTTGCATATCAAACTTCAGCATCATTTTGTTTTTTGTACAGCTGGCCACCTCGGACGTGGACAGGAGGACGGCCAACAGCGGCGGCACCTACAAAATTTCTCACTCAATAATATTTAATTTCTTCACCTGAAGAAGCAACAACAACAACAACAACAACAGCACTAAACATTAGCAATATAAACATTTTCACTGCATTAAACTGTGTGGTTGTTAGCATTTGCATATACATAAAAATGTGAATAAATGATGTTGCTGGTGTTGTTGTTCCAGCTTACGTTGTTGTTGTTGTTGTTGTTGTTGTTGTTGTTGTTGTTGTAGTCGTTTGTCACGGTTGCATTTTGTGTTAGTTTGACGACTGGCATATTTTATAAAAATTATTGCAAACGAAATGGAAACAACAACAACAACAACAGCAAAAAACAGAAAAACTTTTGCCCGCACTTTGCCATTTTTGTTTGTCCACTTCTTCTTCGTCTTCTTCTTCTTCTTCTTCTTCGTCTTCTTCTTCTTCTTCTTCTTCGTCTTCTTCTTCTTCTTTAACGATTTCTTATCATAAAGAAATGCGTGCGACGATTTTAAACAAAAACGAAAACATAACTTTGAGGGAAAAATGTTGATAATCGTCAAAATGAAACAACAAAAACTGCAACTTTTCACTGACCTCGTTTAGTAGTTGGCAACACTAGACGATGTATTTACATGTGTGTGTGTATGTGTGTTTGTGTGTGTACGTCGGTGGTGCTTACTTTGTTGTTATTGTTGCTTTTGTTTTTTTTCTTCTCTAGTGTGATTAATTTTAATATTTTTCATCATTTATTATTTTTTCTTTAATTTCTTTGAATGCATCGCTTTTAAATGCTTTTTGAAAATTTAAATTTAATACAAATCTTTTTTACTTTTGCGACGTTTGTTTTGCTTTTTTATTTTGATTATTTTTGTATTATTTTCAATTATTATCGTTTTATTGTTCTTCATTTTTTTTTTTTTTTTTTGCACAATTGATTAAGTGACGATTTATTAAACGTTGTTGTTATTTTCAACAAGCAATTTTTTACAAACAAAGCCGCCAACGCGTAGAGGAATCTGTTAAAGCAAAAACAACAGCAACAATAATAACAACAACAACAACAATATTAACAACAACAACAACAACAATACAAACAATAAAAATAACGACAACGAAAACCAAAACAAAACCCAGCTATTTTCGTCCATTCGAATGACTTTAAAAGACTCAAAAAAACAGGACAAAAAAAGGACACCACGAAAATCATCAACGCAAACGAAAGTTTATCTTAAAACGTGCTGAAAACAGATAGTAAAACAACAACAACAACAGCTACAACAACAACAATAACAACAATAATAACAGCAACAATACCAGGCGCGAAAAACGCGAATTCGCAAAAGAAGATGTTTTAAAAATAAATCACGTTAAAAAACAATCGCGTTGATTTCATTCGTACTCAACTCGATATGATGAAAAGAGTCCCACGCAATGTGGTGAGTTACATGAAGTGTTACGTGGAGTGTTTAATGAGTTACATGACACTCTAGAAAACATCACAAGCGAGCAGAGTGACCGAAGCGTGGAGGTTTCGAGCTTTGAACTCCCATTGAACTGGCATGTTGTATGGCTTTCGCTTTGACGGACTTAAAGTAGGTTACAGCCAACCCTTTTGTTTGAACCAACCTCACCCCCTCCCTCCTCCCACCACCACCCTCACCCTCCTCATCTAACGCCTTCCAGACACACATCGCATCGGCATGAAAACTTTTTCAATGAACCTTTACAAGAATTTTGAAAAAACTTTTCGTTAGTAATATTTTTTAAAATTATATTCATTAAAAATATATGAAAAAAGTGTTTTAAAAACGATTTTAAGTCTTTCCTTGAGACAAATTTAATTAAATGATTAACTATGATAACAAAACCTTAAATAATTAATTAAAGGAATTGATTTGAAAAGCGGAAAACTTTTTAGAAAAAATGGATGTTCAATGAAAAAGTAACCAAAAAAGTCAACATTCTTAATAATCATCATTTAATCACAGTAATAATAAAAATAATCTCAAGAGCGTCACTTAAAATTCACGCAGCGTCGCTCTCGAATCACCCAACAAAGCAGGGGATGCATTTTAATGTTGTCTGCCTGTCTGTCTGTCTGTCCGTCTGTCTGCATGTCTGTCTGTCTGAGTGAATCACAGAGATAGAAATCGTGTGTGTAAAACATACCTTCTGGCAGATGCACAGCGTCGTGGATCGACGTCGCTCGAGGATTATCGGGTTCCTTTCGTCTCCTCGCTCAACGTCGAAGCGCACTCATTTCAGCATGGACTCAACTCCAGGAGACGCGAGCAGGGAGACGTGACAAAGTGCATCGACGGAACGCGCAGGAAGAAATAAATAACCAAAGAACAACAACAAAGCGAAAACACTGGGAAAAGTAACTAAAAGATATGCGTGAGAAAGCAGCAGCAATCGATCGAGCCGGAAGTCGTCGAAACGCACACAGCATTCAAATTGAAATCCTTTCGAAGGACTTCTTTTGCAAGTGGTATTTTTTATAAACCATAAAATAACAACACAAAAGCTACGATTTATTTCACAGTAACAATCAATCAACTATCGGAGCCGGGCCCCTGAAGGTGTCAATCGCAGGGCGAGAGGGGAGGATGTCCAACATGAGCAGGGAGTTTAATTTATTGTTGTGGTTTTTTGTGTGTTTTTGTTACCAATTCACTGAACTTTTGACGCATTCACTTGTTGCGATGCAAGTTTCTTCGGTGTCAAAATTAGGTTTCTTTTGCGTTAATTTTTTTCGTTTTCTTTACTAACTTTAATTAATTAATTAATTTTATTTCCTGCCATTTACGAAAAACCTTTCTTTTTTTGCTTCTCTATTTAAACTAATCGTTTTTGTTTTTCCGCACTTTTCTGCTTTTACAAACCGCACCGCGCACGCGCACCTGAACGTTGTTGGAATTCAACTGAAAGCAGCCGAGCGAAGCAATGAAAAGAAGCCGGCAGCGTGTTGGTCTTCGGACACATATGTGTCAAAATGGATACATTTTGTTTTAGTGGTTATATGGACACTAAAATATGCGTTTTTCTCTCTCGCGAGAGGAAAAAAGAAGTGCATGCACACGAGTAGGCCAGCAGCTTGCTGCAAGTAATTGTTTAGGTGGGCTTACAAACCAGTCGCTGATTACGATTTCAATAGCAATTTTACTGGTCGGCCAGTGAAATGATTCGCTCGAGAGCGACTTCGTGCAACGAATGCTCTGTTTAACAAGCAAGAGACAACAAACACAATCGTTCTCTTTGATTTTGTCCGCTCTTCTCTTTGGCCATTCCTCTGCTTTTTTTGTTATTTAGCAACATGCTGCCACAACATGCTGCCTTCCAATTTATTTGTGCTTCTTATTATTTATGTATATGAAACTTCATACTTGTCATTAATTGTCATCGGCATTTAAAAATCAATCATTCCCCTGCTTTACGTGAATAAATTAAGTTTCAATTTCAGGCTCATCGATAGATTTACTTGTAAAGACAATCAAATTACGACAGCATTGCTTATTATGGTTAATTGCTGTTGTTGTTGTTGTTCATGATGGCCACAACTCTGATTAAAGACTCTAGAAATATTTATTCAACTCTTGACTACATGTTTATTAATTTTAAAGTCGTACTATTTTGAAATATTTAAAGACTAAAGATTAAAGAAAGAAAGAGTTTTGTTTTAGAGATTAATATTTTTTTTTGCAAAAAAAACTGTTTTTAAGGGCTCCCATAATTAATTTCACTTAATGACTTAATTAAAACTTACATAACTGAAGTAAAAGTTTATTTAAAAGCCTGTATTTTCGCTAGGATTTTATTCAAGTTTTTACGCTCAACTTTTGAAAGCAAACAAGTTCTAGACAGTAAAACTAATTAAAGTAGTCTTATTTTATGGCCTTTAGTAGCTGCTATAAATTAATTTATTTTCTCATTCTATAAAAATAACCCTTTTAGCCCCATTTTTAACACTGAATCGACGATGTTTTTTGTGCAAATAAAGCAAGAAAAAACAAGAGATGAGCAACAGTATTTTTCTTGTTTCACTTAATTCATTCATTATTTTTGCACCTTTTTTTTGCTCCTGACGAAATTATTTTATTTTTTATTATTATTATTATCTTGACTGAAACATTTTTCTGGCAGCAGGTGAAAGTTATGTCAAGCACTCGATGATTGTGACCAAATCTTTTTGCGAGCGGCGTGTTTTGAGAAGCAGCCACCGTGTTTTTAGGTTCCTTCAAACTTAAAGAAGCTGCCAGCACCCGTGAAGTGGGTTTGGAAGTGAATTCAGCTTGAATATGGGCAAAAATGAAGAAAGAAGGAGTGTCGGAAAACAAAACAAACGTCCAAAACATTCGGTCTTCCTTCCTTTCTTCTTCTGGGCTTTCGTCTTCTTCTTCTCCTCCGTTAGTCCCTTGTCGTAATCAAACTCGAAATTTAATTCGTTGATTTATTATCCCTTCAATTCGATCGTATTTCTTATCTGTTAGATTTGGGTTAAGCCCCTTCTCCGTCTCCGTCCCTGTACTTCGGGTACTTAAGCTAGGTCAGTTCTGTGTACAAACAGCTGTTCAGATACGCCCGCCGACACTCGAAGCATCCGTTGATAGCTTCAATCAGCGGCTCTACTCGCCGAGCCGACATCAAGTGAGTAGGTAAAAAAACAGACTTCATTAAAACTATTGACAATAACAGTCAAGCAACATCGTGGGTCGCTAAACACTGTCAGCTTCTTGAACACGCTTAGCTTCACCATATCAATCTGTTTCTCTGTCCCTCTTTCTCGGTCTCTCACTCTCTCGCTCTCTCCTACTTACTTAAATGGTCATACTGCGAGCTCAATCAAGAAAATGTCGGAAATAGCAACCGTTTTAATAAACCAGACTTAAGAGCAAAACCTAAACATGGTTATTTCGGAAATTAAAGCAGTTTAACTCTTTTTACGATGGCAAAAAATCAGAGATTTCTATGGAACAGTTTTTAAGCTTAATTAATATGATTTCCAAGTTGTAATGAGAATGAATGAACCGAGTAGCTGAGGGTATTTTATAAGGTATCCAGTATTTTTAGAAAACTAAAAACAAATCGAATTCTTTTAAATTCAGATCAAAAACAAAACTATTTTGAGAACACAAAATTAAGGTCCCTAAAATTGTCTCATAAATTTTTAGTTTTATATTTAAGTAAAGTAAACATTCCAAAACGCAATTTAAGATGCTGAAAGCTTTAAGAAAAACTGAGAACATTTGGAATTTTTCCCCGAACTCACCTCATCTGGATTTTGAACTCTGCTCGTATTCCTGCTCTCGTCCTTCTGCTTGTTCTTCTTCTCCTGTTCATTCTTATCCTTTTCAGTTTCATCTGTAGTTTTATTAGTGTCACTAACATCATCTGATTTGTATTCTTGTTGTTGCTTCTGTTGTACAGATTTCTTGGTTTTATTCGTTGTTTTATTCGATGTTTTCATCGTCGTCGTGGTTTTCGTTGCATTTCTGCTCTTTGTTGTCATTGCTTGTAGTCTACATGGTTGTTGTTGTTGTTGTTGTTGTTGTTGTTGTAGTCCCTTTTTCAATTGCCCAATATTTCGTTCTTTAGTTTTTATTTCCTCCAGCTGTAAAAAATTCCCAAAAAAATCAGATTGAGACATTGAGATTGAAACAACACTTTAATTTAAGGTTAGTTAATGTTTCTATTTGTGTTGTTTTTATTTCTATTTCGAATCCTTTCCTTTTATAGTGATTTTTATCGAACATATTTAATAGCCAATATAGAAAATATTATATTAAATGTGAAAATTACACTGGAAAGTTGCAAAAAATGTTGATTCGAAAATGTGACATTAAAGAATGGACTTTAATGTATGTCAAGAGAATAATTAAAAGTAAACTTTTATAGAAGATTATAGAGATTGAACATTATCTAAATCAGAGTTCTGCACGTCTCCGTATTAACTAAATAATCGAAAACCCACTCGAAAAAATAATAACGAAATCTGGGCCTCAAGTCAAGGGTTGTCCTTCATCTCAAGCTTCAATCTACGTTTAGTTGGCGTCTTGTGAGTCAAAGTTTCTGAATGGTTCTTCTTCGACAGCCCCAGGATGTCGTGTTTTGACAGTTTCAATCAGTTCTCGCCGAGTACATTTTTCATCAACGAAATTCTGGCGCACTCCATCGAAGAAGAAAGAAGAACGACGAACCGATTTCGCGACTTCTCATTCGAAGTTCTGCCTGCTGCAACCCGATCTTGCCGACACTTCAATTAATACGCATCCAAGCTGAGGCGAGCCGCAAAGTTTCTTAACCTGCCGTCGCTAATGATTTATGTCCCTCAGACATGCCCTCTTCCTGTCGCAGTGCGAGTTCAAAAATCTGAAGCTACAAACTGCTGGCTGCAAGCTGCCGCATGCTGGGTTCTCAAGAAGATGAAGTGTGCGCCAGAAGAATCACAGAAGATGCTGCTCTTTTTTGTCGTTATTGTCGTTGTTGTTGTCTGAGCAACAAAAGCAACCATCAACCAACTCATTCATAAACAGCAATGAAATGTTGCTGCAGAAATCTGGACCAACGCTGAACGTTGTTTATGTTGATGACTCACGTGAGGAAAACACAGAAATTTAATTTAAGTTCCACAAGATGCCACTAGGCAATCCCACGGTTCCAAGGTCCAAAGAAAAGGGCTTCCATTAAGAATACAATAGATCCCGAGGCACTTTTGCTGTGCTGAAGTAGGCGAAAAAAAGAAGACATGGAAAGAAGAACCCAGAAACGTGAACACATTAGAAGTTGTACCGAGATAAGATGGGAAAACATGGACCATTAATGTGAATGCAATGCTTGATACAACAACAACGACGATGAAAAGACGTCAGGTGATCGGATGGGCTGCAGTGGATGGTCGCACGTCAAGTAAACTGATGCTAGGAACCGAGGTAACAGACAACAACACCTTCAATGATCAGAAACCTTCACCCAGATACATACGAGAAGGGACGGGACGGGACGGTACGGAATGGACCAGGGGCCAAAGTTCCAAAGTGCGATTAATGTTACTGTCATCTAATTTGACACGCACAACTTGTCTCTGGTTCACAGATCTTCCACGGCCCCTCCTTAAAATCAACTACAAATTAAAATAATCCCGGTTGTTTTTAAAATGGCAATTAAGGGGGTTGGTTGAGGGTTGACAGGCCGCCTAGCATTTGACAGCTGAGCATTTTACAGCTATTCACTTGACTTACCAATCGTGATATTTCATTCTTGGCAGATTTTGTCAATTGAGTCAATCGGATTTCATAAGAATCTCTTAATTCGCGTATATCAGCTGCTTTACGTCGATCAGCATCGCAATTAATCTGTAATTTTGAATGGAACATTGAATTGAAAGTGTTGAGAAAACTTAAGTTTAGGAGAACAAAACGAAAAACAACACAAACAAAACTTTGAACAAGAACGAGATCACGAAGCAGACAGAATGGCATGCAAGTTAATTAGGAGGCTTCAAAAAGGATCGAATGCTAAAATATATTGCAATAAAATACTTAAACTAAGAAAGCTATTGAGTTGGCTAGCTATTACTAATAACTTAATTAACTAAACTAAACATACTTCTATAGCTGAAATTTCATAAGGATTGCAATTACTTAAAACCATTCACATCGAATGGTTTCGCTTCATCTGTAACCTTCAGTCAAATAAAATCCTTCCCTTGCTTCACAAGTTGTCACTCACTCCGTCACTTCTTGACATATCCAATTCATTTCATCACAAAATAAATATTAGTCGCTATTGTTTTTGTTGTGACCTTCTTTCACGAGCACCAACCAACCTCCTCCCTCCCGTTAATATTAAGTAAACTCATTACTTTAATTATTCCTCGATGTGGCATTCTGTCATCTGGTACGATATAAAAGCTTCCATCGTCAACGCAGTCATCACCAGTTGCTTGCATTCATTCCGTAGCTTAGAATGGCTTTCGTTCTTGTCTTGATATCCAACACAATTTTAATCGTGTTACTGTTCTGTTTCTTCTTCTTCGTTCTTCCTGCTGCTGGTGGGATTCCGCTCCATCTCACAAGTCCACTGAAACTGATCGATTGCACCAGCGAAATTCTCTGCGGTTTCCAGACGAAAACAGTTTACGTTTACTTCGAGAATGACACCTCGCTGAGTTACCCGTCGCAGATCCTACATCAGCTCAACGGCTGCGGCATCTCGTACATATCATTGAGGTAAGAGTGTCCCTAAACTCCAACACCCGACCAACATAGTTTTTAGGCCCTTTTCGATGATATCCTTCTTGCTTACTCTTATGTTTCTAGAAACAAATACAAAGTGGCACCGCTCGAGGTCATCAATGATGACGGCGTCCTGATGTTTCTTGTCATCGTCCTGCGCGACGCCTTGCAACCCATCGAACCCAACTCCATCATCAGGAAGCGCTCTGCAGCCAAGCATCTCTCGCACGTCCTGCTGGTCATCCAAGACGCACGCGCCATCAACCAGAAGTGGCTGCAGAACAGCTTTCGTAAATTCTGGCGCATGTGGGTGCTGAAGGTTGTCATCATATTTTGGCGCCATGATCAACTGCAGATATACCGTTACAACCCGTTCATGCATCAGTTCCTAATCAAGATCGACACCGACGGCGGCGGCATGGCACGCCTGCCGGGTTTGCCGGAGCTTTTCCCGACGGGCCTGCCGGACATGCATGGACAACCGATCCGCGTGTGCATGTATATGGATGAAATGCGCGCCAATTTCGATGCCCCACAACGGGCATCGGGCGGAAGCGACTTGCGGCTGATGATGCACCTGGCAGAGCGGCTGAATGCCACTCCAGTCGTTCACTTGGTGAATGCCTACGGCAACCAAAGCGACGACATCTGCTTCTCTGAAGTCAGCAGTGAACTGGACGACATGGCGCTGAACAGCCGCTTCCTGAGTGCGCCCACCTTCCAAGGACAAGTGGAGAGCACAACTGTGCTCGGTCGCGATGATCTCTGCGTACTCGTGCCGAAAGCGGACACAGCCTCTACGTTCTGGAACCTCTTTCGTCCATTCAAGTTACTCGTCTGGCTGGCGGTGCTCTTGTCTCTGACGCTGAGTTACGCGTTTTGCAGCCAGGTGTTTCGAAAGCTGCACTACACGGCTACACGACAACTGTTGCTACAGCTTTTCGCCAGCACGTTGTCGCTCCCTTGGACGTGGCTGCCGCGCAAGTTTGCGTTGCGGTTGTTTCTCCTCGCCTGGCTCGTCTACGGTCTGCTGATCTCGAGCGCCTACCGCGGTAACCTGACCAGCAACCTGGTCTTTCGCACCTATCTGCCCGACGTCGACAGCATCCAGGACCTGGCCAAATCGCCGTACAACATCATGTTCTTTGCTCGGCACAGGAAGCATCTCACCCGCTTCCTCAACACCAGCAACCATTATGAGAACCTGGTACTAAGGAAGTTGGTCGTCATGCCAGACGATGTGTTGACCTTGCATATACAGTTAAATAACCTATCCTACGCTTATGTGCAGAAGCAGCACCTGGCGATGTTTCAGGCGACTGCGCGTCACCACTCGCACCGCGGACGACCGCTTTACCATGTAATGTCCACCTGTTTGGTGCCATTCCACGCGGTCTACATTGTACCCTACGGCTCACCCTATCTGGGATATCTAAACAAAGTGATTCGCAGTGCCACCGAATTTGGCTTTGCCATCTATTGGAATCGTATGGCGGCGGTGAGCTCCATCAGCTCCGGTAAGACTCTCGTGCGTGGTCACAAAAAGGATGATGACGATCCGGTCGTGTTGAAGCTGGACCATCTGCGGGCAGCATTTTGTCTCTGGATCACGGGTCTCTTCGGCGCGTTTGTGGTTTTCTTATGGGAAATTAATAAACAACAGCGTCTAATAGCTTACTTCAGACAATTTGGGAGAAGTGCAAATCAGCGAAAGACGACGGCATCGCGCGAGATGCTATAATGTGACGTAACTTTTATCTTCTG
Organism: Myopa testacea; assembly: GCA_949629155.1. Taxonomy (NCBI): domain Eukaryota; kingdom Metazoa; phylum Arthropoda; class Insecta; order Diptera; family Conopidae; genus Myopa; species Myopa testacea. The sequence goes on along the minus strand of OX451345.1, from coordinate 43,158,523 downwards.
CTACAGATCTCTACGGTTTTTAGGTTTATTAAATATGCCACAAATCATGCAACAGTTTCACGCATAAATCTACAGAAGCGTTAAATCCTTAAGACTTTATTGGGAAAAGTTATGCATTGCCACAGACATGACATGGTTCATTCTATAAGTCGATCGAAACGGGAGTTCATTCTACGAATTGATCGAAACGAATCATCGAACTACTCGTTTAGCGGGGAAGGTTTGGCTTGAACCTCATGCAGATAGTTAAGCGCATTTCACTCACCAGTTTTCTTTCCTCCGAAGCTTTGTTGGCTTCTTTGAGGGATAAAACTTCATTTGTCAGTCTTTGTATTTCGTGGTTCACCAAGCTACTTGTGCTGGCCGAGGTGGACGCCACTGAGAAGGTGTCGGAGCACCCTGCCTCTTGGCGCCTTCCAGCTCCCGCTGACGTGGATTTCTTCAAGAGTTCTACAGCCTGCTGTAGCTTTTTGACTTCGTTTTTCCACTTACGGTTTTCGGACTCGTTTAGTGCTCTAAGAAGATAGGGAGGATATTTTGAATTAGCTTAGAAGCAAAGTCGAATGGATCAAATCAGGAAACTTACCGCAGCACACGAACCGCACCACGTTCCGTGGTCAGGTTGGACTTCAGTTCATTGATTTCCAGTCGCAGTTGCTCCGTCAGCGCGTTAAGTTTCTGGATGGTCTGCATGTTCTCTTGAAGCTTGCGCTTCAGGCGAGGAGGCGACACCTTTACCGGCAAACTCGCTGCTTGACTCGGAGGGAGGATTTCTGTGCGCGCATCATCACGTCTTCCGCTGGCCGGTGGCAGGGGAGGCTTCGTGGTGAGGGGAGAAGATCTTTCAGAGGTCCCCGTTACTGCTCCAAGTGGTGGCAACAGCTTCCCGCGGCAGTTCAGCTGAATGCCCTCGATGCGTGTGCGTTTCTCTTGGTTCACCGTGTCACTGACAGACGTGAGTGAAGCCGAAAGATTCTTTTTGCGCTTCAGTTTATTTTTGTTGTTGCAGACTTCCTGCCACTCAAATTGCGCGTGCGGATATCCTGAAGTCGAATCAATGACCTTGGAGCTAAGCTCGTTATATTTCTGTTGACGCTGTTTCACCAGCTGATAGCTTTCGGTGAGGCTCGATGCGAGCTTTGTCATTATCTGAGTTTCTGTCTGCTTGGGCGAGGGACCGACAGAAGCTTCTTCTTTCCGCTGAAGCGGTTCGTTTTCATCTAACGCATTGCTAGAGGTCGTTTTTTCTATTTTAGTTGCCATTTTATGAAATTAAAGAACTCATGCAAATCTTGGCTGTTGCATGAATTTCGCTATAGCTTTTCTATTCACTATAATTTTTGGGTTTTGTGGTAAATCCGACCCGTACGAGAAAGTTTCGTTTTATTTGAGTTGTTGCTGCTTGAGAAAGCTTCGAGCTTTTCTCTAGTTTTAGTGTATTGTATAAATGAGTTTTAGTGTCGCTGCAATGTTTTGCTTAATGCTTAATTTTAGCCGCTTGATATATTATCCTGTGCTGTGTGCTATTTTCTCTTTAATGTAAAAAAGAACTTATAGCAAATAAATGATTTCTTAGTTGTAAAAACACGTTGTGTCTGTATCTCTCATTCTTTGATATAAGTTTGTTTTCCTTCTCAAGGATTTTATGGCACTTCGTTGGATTTCCTTATGGCGTTAATCTGAAATAAAAAATGTATCTTTCAGTATTAAAACTCAACATTTGACGAGGTGAGATTCACTAGGGAAAACAAGCCTACAAGTATGCAATGTTTTTGTGCAATCTGTGCTACGAATACGATGCGTTTTCAGCAGAGGTTGAAACTTTTATAACTTTTATCAAAAAAGTCTTTTGAATAACTGTTATCAAAGACTTTTATTTTTAAAAGTCTTTCATAAAAGTTATTTTGAGACTTTTATATTTAAAAGTCTTTGAAAAAAGTCTTTTGAAGACTTTTATTTTTAAAAGTCTTTGAAAAAAGTCTTTTGAAGACTTTTATTTTTAAAAGTCTTTCATAAAAGTTATTTTGTGACTTTTATATTTAAAAGTCTTTAATAAAAGTTATTTTGTGACTTTTATTTTTAAAAGTCTTTGATAAAAGTTATTTTGAGACTTTTATTTTTAAAAGTCTTGGGAAAAAGTCTTTTGAGGACTTTTTCCTCTAACTTTTTTGAAATAAAAGTCTTTTTTAAAAGTCTTTTGAAGAAGAAATGCGCTGTGGCGAACGGTGGAGGAACATGATTGAATACATATATCGCTATCAGATTTGGTGCGAAGTAAAGAATATTTGCTTGAATCGTCACTCAGCGCACGCTGCGTGTGTATATCAATATCTCGGACGAAGCCCTTATCGGCAGTGGGTACAGCGGCGACAATGCTTTAAAACAACAACACATTGCTCAGCTTGTGTGTGAATGACTGTGTTGTTATTGTTGATTGTTTACGTTATAGGGCTATAAAGGATTTAAAGCAGAACTACTAATGCAATGAATTTTGATCGAAAAATTGTTATTGGTATCAAAATCTAGTTAGTTGCATGTCAATTGAAAGTTAGTTAACTCTCAAACGGCTGCACCGATTTCGATGCGGTTTTCACCATTGTATTGCAAATTTTGAATTCAATCGTATTTATAGATGAGATTTTTTTTTCACTATAATTTTATACCTAAAAAATATCTATGATTTTAAATACTTTTGCGTCGCTGATTTGGAGCAAAGGCAAATTTTGTAACCAAAATAGAAGGTACAGAACACTGTGGATTGGTTTTAGTTTTTGAGCCTAGCTAGAAAATGTTCCGCGTATGATTTGACTGGGCACCAATTATTGGACTCCATAAAGCCGACAAATATGGTACCTAAAGTGCCAGCGTATTTTTTCACAATTTCTAAGAAAGCTTCGGTTCTGTCCTTTTTTTATTGTTCTGCAATATTCTGATCAATTTTGCATTCCACCATTTTTTGTAAGTAGCAATATTTGCATATATCACACGAAAGGGTTAAGGCAAAACAGGCATGGAAATTCCCATCATTAATTGCATTTGTTTCAACAAAAGTTGTGCAAATGAAAAACAACAACAATGTGTTTTGTGTACTGAAATGCGATATCTGTTTGCAATACCTGTCACCAAAAAATCGTACGGTACGCCAACACATCCACAGTGTTCTGTACCTTCTATTTTGGTTACAAAATTTGCCTTTGCTCCAAATCAGCGATGCAAAAGTATTTAAAATCATAGATATTTTTTAGGTATAAAATTATAATGAAAAAAAAATCTCATCTATAAATACGATTGAATTCAAAATTTGCAATACAATGGTGAAAACCGCATCGAAATCGGTGCAGCCGTTTGAGAGTTAACTAACTTTCAATTGACATGCGACTAACTAGATTATGATACCAATAACAATTTTCCGATCAAAATTCAGTGCATTAGTAGTTCTGCTTTAAATCCTTTATAGCCCTATAACGTAAACAATCAACAATAACAACACAGTCATTCACACACAAGCTGAGCAATGTGTTGTTGTTTTAAAGCATTGTCGCCGCTGTACCCACTGCCGATAAGGGCTTCGTCCGAGATATTGATATACACACGCAGCGTGCGCTGAGTGACGATTCAAGCAAATATTCTTTACTTCGCACCAAATCTGATAGCGATATATGTATTCAATCATGTTCCTCCACCGTTCGCCACAGCGCATTTCTTCTTCAAAAGACTTTTAAAAAAGACTTTTATTTCAAAAAAGTTAGAGGAAAAAGTCCTCAAAAGACTTTTTCCCAAGACTTTTAAAAATAAAAGTCTCAAAATAACTTTTATCAAAGACTTTTAAAAATAAAAGTCACAAAATAACTTTTATTAAAGACTTTTAAAAATAAAAGTCTTCAAAAGACTTTTACTTTTAAAATAAAAGTTAAAAGTTAACTTTTAACTTTTACTTTTATTATAAAAGTTAAAAGTTAACTTTTAACTTTTACTTTTATTATAAAAGTTAAAAGTTAACTTTTACTTTTAAAATAAAAGTTAAAAGTTAACTTTTAACTTTTAACTTTTAAAATAAAAGTTAAAAGTTGACTTTTTTGCTCAAGGCCATTGCCATAACAGTTATTTTCAGGCTCTGGTTTTCAGTGAAAACTGATCTTTAAAAAATATACATTTAAGATTTTATTTTTTACTCAAAATGCAGTAAAGTAATCCTGTTTTCTAAGCATTTTAATAAAAATATTAATTTATATTAAGTGAATAATTAAATAAAAGCTTAGAAAAATTGCTATTTATTTATCTTTCCTGTTGGTAATGCTTTTTAAAGCGGTCATTTAACTGAACATGAGGTTCAACCCATTTTAATAAACATGAGCAAAATCAACAGCCAAAACATAACAGAAGTAAAACGATGACATTTTGTAACCTGACTCGAAGTTATTAAATTCAATTCTGCAAGGAAACTCTTATTTAATTTCTTTTTTAGTTTTCCATTTCATTCGTTGCTCTTAACTACAAGCAACTATCGCTGTAGTTAGAGTGGCTACAGTAATTCGCTTGACCGATTACTAACTTGGTCAAATAATGTTAAAATCACCCGCACGCCGCAGTCACCTCTGAAATACTACGAGTAACAACGAAGTGCAACAGCCAGAGGATTAGACGGAAGCCCCACTAGTTGCTGGTTATGAGTCTAGAACAGAAGAGCTTTCCAGAATGTTTGTACTAGATGTATAACATAAAATGGAGGATGGGCAAATAATATTAAAGATAAAAAAAGAAATTAAAGACTGTACAAAGCAAAACATGACAAAATATGTTTTTGCAGATGTGTATTGACATAAAAGTAATCCGTAGAGTTGATTAATATATATACTTCGCCTGTTATTCCTTTTGGCATACTTTCAATAAAGGAGGACTTCCAAAAACCCAACTTTCATCAAACCCGACTTAGAAACCCTGACTCTCAGCAGATTAGGTTTTGAAATGTCTACTTTGGAGTCTACTCAACTTGAGGAGTTAAAAGGCTTCACCACACAATTGTCTACAATTGTGATCAACTTTGACCTAGAAATCAAACTGTATTAAAAACAAAAACCTTTAGAATTTAACCTAAAACAACAAAATTTGTATAATTTTCAGACTCATCATAGACAAACATCACCGAAGCGAACTCTTGTAAATATTTATTCGTTCTCAAAGCTTTTATAAATATTTAATAAGATATCTTGGCAATGATATGTCAATTCAGTTTTAATTTCTAGCCCAATGATATATGTTCATATATTAACCACAGAGCAACAGAAATTCGAAACGAATACTTTTAGGCTAATTTTGAAATATCGAAAAGAATAACACATTTATTTATGATATTAATGAAATAATTAATGTTTATATGTGTGATATGTTTATACTCTAATATAATATAATTTATTTCAGTGTAATCTTAATTTAATTTGTCTCTTCGTAGAGTTCAATAAACTAATTGTTTATAACTATGATGCAAAAGTTTACTTCGTTGCTCTGCTGAACTCTTTGAAGGCACAGAAACAAAGACGAAGATTTTTTGGTGTTTCGTTCGCGATTCCGTTGAATGGCTTTGTTCTCGGTACAAAAATAAATATCATTGATTTTGCCCAGAATTTTGGAGAAGAAAACCATTTTTTCTGTTCTTTTTAGCGATGAAGCAACAGGCAAACTTTTGGACTGAATGACGTCAAGTTGTGGCCGGTTATTATCATGCTTTCGTAATCCGCTGTTGGGTATGTTTGAGGCCCCCAACTGGGCGGATGCTTTTTCACGAAGAGAAGAAGCTCGCCATTAATTACAGCAATAATAAAAATAATAAAAAAATGCTTATTCTTGTCTTCCTTTTAATAGACTGCAGACACGCAAAACGATTTCCAAAGTAAAAGCAACAAATTTGGCGCTTTTTCAAAATTATTTGGAAGACTTTGAGGAATAATGATAATACATATAATAATCATTTTTAGCTCAAGGTTTAACAAAAGCACTTCAGTTCTGAATGTCGAGTGGAATGTATAGTGTGAGTCTAGTAAATTTCACTTTGAACTTCACTCTGAACCATGAATTTTTGCTTATTTTGAACAAGAAATAGAAAAGATACGCATTCTGAGAGTTCAACAAGTTGACGACTGTACACTGTTTAGCAAGAATGATCCAGGGAAAATGCGGAAACAAGGAATCAGAATCGAAAAGGAAGCCAATTATTTTGGTTATAAATTAATTACGTTCAAGTTAGTTTCCAAGCATTCATTTGAATGTCACAAAGATTAAAATTAACTCATTTCAAAACATCTCATTTTATTCCGTTTTTCTTTTAATATATGCATAAAAAACAGGCCTAGAAAAACACCCTGAACAACACTCTGTTTTGCTGAATGCGCTCCTGTTCGCTATCTGTTGCTATGACGAAAGCCAGCAAAACAACCAACGAGAAGAGGATGAAGCAAGGCCATTCAAATCATTTCATGGTTTTACTAGAAGCTCCACAAAATTGCGAATTTTCTAAATTATTTCTCTTATTTTTGCAAATATTTCTATATCAAAATATATCAAAAAGCTGTCGCCGGAGCTTTTCGCTTGCCTTAAATTCACAAGAATTTTATTAATAAAATTTATTTATTTGAAACAATGTGAAATGCTTTTGTGTGTGTGTATTTTAAGCATGTATTTTCTTGGTATATTCAAAAATATATCAAAATTGGGACATTTTTCTAAAAAAATGTTGATCTTTAAATTCTAAGTTTTTTCAACAGATAGAAAATCTTTTCTGGTCTTGAAAATACTCGTCGAACTCTAAATAAGTTCGTAGAGCAGAAGAAAAACAGTGACTTTGCACCATTTCATGGTAGTGAAATTTTGTAAAATAGGTTAAAAGGGTCACTAAAGTAAACAGACACAAGTAACAAGTAATTGAACTTAATTACATTTGGAACAAAATACTATATTAAAGAAACTATATCAGAACTGAGCATGTTTGAGCTCTATAAAAAATGTGGTTATTGTCTTTAGTTGTCTGATCAGCTTTTCTATTACGTTTATCAGCGTTTTATCAGAGTTTCCATCAAGATGATTCCATTCATGGTATGTGACACGGGCAAGCAATCAGCGTGAGTGATGCTCGCATAATGATAACAAGTGTGGACATGGCCAATACTTGTGCAAGCTCAAGCTGCTGACATGTTTTTAAACGTACGCAGATAATAATAAGCGGGGGATGTAGTAAAACAACAAAAACTATGGGCATAATAATACAAGATTTGCTTTCATCTGGGTATAAATTTTCATTATTCATTTTAATTAAAGGCTTTTTTCCATCAGCAACAACAGCATACGATCCGATCCGATCCACTGCGAATCATTGAAACATTTGAGCATTGAAGCTCTGTTTGCATCTCAGTCTGAAGGAAAACATGTGAATCAGCGTGCATCGTCTCTTTCGCACACCTTCGTACATCCACTGCAAAGTGTTCTCGTACATATTTTATTCATATCCACATCGTATCACTGAAACTCAGTGCAACAAATAAAAAAGTTCAAAATACGATTACGATGCTGACCTGCTCGATGACAGCCAGTAGCAACAACAACAGCAGCAGCAGCAGTAAAGCAGTAAACACAACAACAATCTAGTGATGATTATTGTTGCCGTGTTGTTGTTCAGATTTCTTTAGAACGCTGATAAGATGCAAAAAATAGCATATTGAATATTTTAATGCATCAACAAACAACAGTCAATTCTTTGTTTTTCAATAAAGTTTCAATTTATACTAAATTTAATCGCTATAATTTTTTTATTTTCAACTTAAGTTTCTGAAATTCAAAAATACATAATTAAATTAAATAAAATCGAAATAAATAAATAAACTCGTTAGTTTTTGTTTTAAAATTTCTGTTCAAAATGTAATCTTAAATTATAACAAAGCAAGGATGCAATTAGTGATGTCATCGATTAAATTAGATAACCTTTTCCATGAGTTTCTACGCGATTCCTCAATCTACAGCCTTTCAAATTAAGTGTATTTTTAATTAATTTCATAATCTACAGTATTCATTTTTCCAAATTATTTACATTTTGATTCAATTCTTTAGTTTACAGTATTCACTCTTTCAAATGAATTGCAATTTGACCCAATTTCCTAATCTATGATATTCACTCTCACATTTTCACACAGATTTGATTCCTGTTCTTCTCAAAGCTTTTCGGAACACTCAAATCAATTTTTCTGAATCAAATTTTCTAAACGATTTCATATCTTCACTTTTTTCATTATCACTCGTGATGAAATATCAAGAGTACTCCAAGAATGCCCAAAACACGGCAAACTTTATGAAAACATATCGTAATTCAGCAGATCGACTTCTTTAATACTAGAAGCATTTAAATTTCGTTCGCATTTCAACAGATTAAAATATTTATTGTTTATACAAAGAGAATCTCCAAAAAAGACCTGCCAAAAAAATAGACGATTTCAATAAATTACAAACTTAATCGTGTAAACATTGAAAAGAAAACGATTGGTTTTTCACAGGAGAACTGTGAAGTGTTTGTAAAGTGTTTCGAAACGTTGAACAAAGGATTATAAAACTGAAAACAAAAAAGAAGCTTCTAGAAGAAGCTAAGAATGAGTATTTTTTTCCAGTTCATTTCAACCGAAAAATTAATATACATAAAACCCAACAAAGTTCTTAAAGATTCATTAAATCATTCGGATTAAAAGCCATCCATGTGTCATTTTTTCATCTTTTTCTTGAAGACTTGGTTTTTCTTGGATGTTTGTGAAAATGTGGTTAAAATTAAATCGGATTGCGGAATGGTTTTTCGTGTCCGCTTCCGTGCTGCCGCAGAACAGAGTCGATGTCATTAAGTGACGTCACGCCATCGCATGTGGCCACCATCAAAAATTGCGAAATGCTTTTGCTGTCAAATGCTTGGATACGAGTATTAAGATTTACATACATATTTATTTATGTTTTGATTTATCGTATATTTCAAGGAGCGTATATACAATCATAGATACATATGTACTCATGTATTTATGTACATCGTGAAGCAGTAGCAGATATTTTCACATAAAATGAGTTGAAACCTCTTAAAAAATGCTGATCTTTTTAAATTCGCTGCGAATTCACAGCGATTCAGATCCAAAACTTGTGTGGGTTTTCAGTGCACTGAAGTGTTTCTTCAACAGACGTTGTTGTTGTTGTTGTTGCTGTTGCTGTTGTCGTCAAAGTGTTCAATATGACTTAACAACAAGTTGTTGCTGTCCTGGCCAAATAAAGTCACTCAACATGTGTCATTTCAGAGGCAGCTTTTCGCTGTTAAAATATAGTATAGCAAAAGAAGAGAAAAACCAAAACTAGTGGCCCATTTTTTCAATTAATCAGTAGCGCTCATTTGATAGTTGAAAAGACTTTAATTACCTTGAAATTTTATTAGATTGTGGAAAAAAGAAGAAGGGTAAAACGACGAGGAAGACGATGAAGCGAGAGAAAAGCTAATGAGGTCAATTCTGAATTTATTGTAGCTTAATATTGTTATATTAAAGTTGTATCTGCTACTCGTAGAAGAGTTCTTAAAACACGGAGTCACTGTAGGTCACTAAAGGTCATATTTTGGCAATTGGACACTCATTTTGCCGCCCCCCTTTAAGAGTAGATAAGATATTCCATCATTGTCAATAAATTTGAGGAAATCTGAAAGGAAAACAACTTAATCCGCTGCCTCTTTTCTAAGCAATCTTCAAAAGAAACCAGCCGATGGCCCACCTTATATTGTCCACAAAAAATACAATAACTGAAAATTGTGTTAACTATAAAAATTGCCAAATGATAGAAAATTAATATTGTAAATGAACACGAGCCATTTTTCCGCGTTCGTTCAACCACAGCAGAATATTGAAATATTAATAAAAACTTAATTAACCCCGATTCAACTTAATTTAACTCAATACAATACAAAGCTCAATACAACGAAAATACGAACGAAGCTTCGTCCTCATGAAGCTAGAAGAATTTCTTAATTTTTAGAATATTTTTTCGTTTTAATTAAATGAAGTATTCGTATGTGCGAATGTAGGATGTGTCACATGGATGGACTATACACACATATCGCATGTGTCATGTCAGAGTCATTTTGCAGAATGAAATCATTTCTTGAAACTAAGAATTTTCAGATTAATTTCAGTAGATAAGAAATTGTATTGATTTCCTTCGCAAAAGCACAAAAAATGTTGAATACTAACTCAAGTTATTTTGTAACAATAACAACAAAATCAATAAATAAGAATCTTCTTCTACGTTTTCTTCTTCTTATTGCCCAGGGTTCTATTTATTTCTTAAGTGGGTCTGCGACAAACAGTCTGGCGATAGAGTTCATCGATTCAATATGAAATCAGTTCGAATAGACTGTATGTAATACAGGCCTCTAACGCCTCCCCGCCCCGCCCACTCCCTTCTACTCCCTTCATCCGGATTCCATCATCAACACATCATGTGATGGAATTTTGTTATAATAGGTTTTCTTCACTATTTTTGCTCTTCGCTGTTTTTAGAGCGTATAACAATTTATTATTTTCTTTCTTCGGTGAAAGAAATGCTTTTAAAATTCGGTCCGATTTCTAATGCTTCTGATTTTGATACTGACACCGATCGGTTTTGTAAAAAATTCTTTAAAAAACTGTTTCAGGGTGGCACAGCAGATTAAATACTTTAAATAAAAATCTAAAATCTTTGCTATATTTTTAGGATGTTAGAATTCACTAGAAGGGTGAATTTCCTCCTTTTCTTTTGTATTCATAATTTATTTTAATGACCCAAATATTCTGAAGCAATCATGATGAGCCATGAAAGAACTTTTTGACAGCTGCTCTTGTATTTGAAATAGAAATCTTTCGGGGTTTATAAACTATGATGAATGAAGCGTGAATCACAATGAATGGGAATCTAAATCGAAATGAGTCAGAATGGAGTGAAATGTTTCGAGGCTTAAAACAGAAGAAATGATGAAATAACGGTGTAAATGATGAAATGGCGGTGTAAATGATGAAATGACGGTGTAAAAATTACATAAATAATTAAAAATAATAGCGGGAGAGTTGTTAAAATAAGTTATACTATTTAAAATCTTAATATAAGTGATAAAAACAATTTTGAAGCTAGGAATTTCATAAACGCACCAAAACTTTTTAAATCCTTAAACTTTGCTTTGGTTTTTTCTGCTTCCTTCCTTCCTTTCTTTCCCTTTCTCTTTCCTTTTCTCTTTCGCTATTTTCGTTTCGATTCCTTTTCTTTTCGATTCCCTTCTTTTGTTTATGATTTCTTACTCGTTTTCTCACCCTGTTTTCTTGTGTTATTTTGTTGCTGTTTTGATTGAATGATTGCTCAAATGATTGCTCGGTTGCTTATTATTGTTGTTTTTGTTGTTATTTTCGGGTTGCATTAAATCATTTAATTATTATTTTTATACAGCGTGTCATTGTTTTTGCATGAATTTCTATTTATTTATTTATTATTTATTCCACGGCTTTCAAACTGCTTTCAACGAGAATGCTTCTTCTTGTCTCCAGTGTCTGTTGTGGACATGCAACTGATTGTTGTTGTTGTCGTTGCGGAAGTGACGTCAGCAGTGAAAAATTATTCTACATTCGCGTGCGATTCCACGAGTTCAGTTCTTTAGTAATCTAATAAATTTATTCGTGGTAAATTTAAGAATATTCGTTGCAATTTGAAGTAGTGAATTTATTCGATTTTATTTTATTTCTTTTAATATTTGCCTATTTTATGTTTTTATAATTATAATTTTATAATTTTATAATTTTATGATTTTATCATGCATATTTTCATTCATATCTTGAAAGATTATTAATAATTTCGTGTAAAATTTACAGTTTGTTCCTTTTTCCTCGTTCTTGCTTCTGAACAGCAACTCGTTAAGTTTTTAACAATTCTTTTACAACACTAATTTAATTATTCGATTTCGACACTCATTTATTTTGACAGTCGTTTGCAATTCCTTTAAATTTAATCGTTGGAATTTAGAATTTCTTTAGCGGCGGCTGTTTTTTTTTAAGGCAGCAAATGTTTTTTTTGTTGTTCAACAAATAAAACGTTTTCGGAAGATGTTTTTCATGTTCGAAAAAGTCTTCTTCGAAAAAACTAACTAACTTTCGAGTTGGTTTGCAGCTCCTTCGTTTCGGCCGGACACCGATTGACTAACTGGCCCGCCGAAGCTTTTCTCGGTTGCTCCGTGCGATGAAGCAAGCTTTCGCTGGTGCGGCGGTGTTCGCAGCTTTGATTCGTGAGAGCTTTCGTAACGTTCATCATCCTTTTTCGCTATTTTTTTTTTAGTAGCTTAACAAACAAAACAACAAAAATTCACAGCACATGAATTAATAAACAATTGAAATGTCTGCCACTGTTGCTCGTGCTGCTATTGTTGTTGTTTTTAGAGTGATGAATGATCGATGTTCGTGGGTGTGAAAAAAAAGCTTCGTTAATCCTGTCCGATCGCCACGAAAGTCTGCACCACTTCGATTTGTTTTCTTCTCTTCTTTGTTATTCTCATCATTTTTCTTTAGCGGCTGTTAGTTTATTTTATCAATAAATTTCTTTGGCGAAGCTTTGAATAAACTTTTATGTTTACTTTAACTAAAATTGAGTGTTAATTTCTTGCAGAGTTTCGGCAAATCATTTGTTCGAAATATTTCAATATTTCTTCGTTATTGCGAAGTTCTCAATCCACTTCATTTACAGTTATTTTGTGTGTTATTAAAATTCAAATTTAATATTCTTAAACATGAACAATTTAATGTTTTCAATCTTAGAAGAATCGTTAATTTTGAGACCAAATTTTTCTATAGCGATTTGATTCTTACCCCTCAAACGCAACACCCTCTACGCAACACCCTCTTCCACTATTCTCAACAACTTCATAACCATGAAATACTTACTTTGGTATTATTTTTGCAATATTCTTCACTTCGATTTGTTCACTTTTGCAGTCTCTCTCCTTCTCTCATAACATCGACGCTGCGATCAGTTCGAGTTTTCTTGTGTTCGGAACAACAGTTAGACATGAAAGCAACCCGTTATTTTCAACGATTCGGTTACATGGAGCAATTCTCTTGCTTTGCGGTCAACAATTTAATTGAAAGCGTATTCGAATCACTTTCGCTACAATTCGTTAAAATCGAACACTTCTTTAAACACTGTTCAACACTATTCAACACTATTTAATTCAGACGATTGCGACATTTCAGTGGACAGTCGAAACAACACTAAGTTACACGTTTACCACTCTAACTTGACTTTAAATTCAGTTCACTTTCGGCTTGTTGGTGATGGGTTCTTTATTTAGTTTTATTTGAATTCTTTTCGGTTTCTAGATTGCGAAAAATTTCAAAAACTTCGTGAATGTGTGCGAGTTTCGTTGAGTTCGTCTAATATTCCAATTCGCTTTACCGAATTAGATTTAGCAAATTCTAAGATGTTCCAAATACTTCTTAATTTAGCTTCTTTTCTCTGTGTCCCACTTCATCTCTCCACATCAGCGCCGTCCGTTCGAGTTCTGGGGCCAAACTGATCGCTCGAAACAACGCACGCTGCTGAGGCACAAAAATGCACTGCTGGCCACAGAGCAGGGAGCAACTCGCAGCACGCAGCAAGAAAGCTGCGGCAACTTCACCGGGCTAAAAATAGCGTTGCGCATACGCCACGATGGCCGCAAATGCAGAAAATACGATTGTCATGGCGCTGTTGTTGTTGTTGCCGTCATCTGCTCTCATTTGTTGACATCTCAAACTGGCGACTTGCATTCGAAACCCAGAAGAAACGCTTTCTTCAGCAGGGCGGAACCTTAAAACGATCAGCAGAGTTCCACTTTCACTCTTCTGTCCCTCTCTGTTCGTTCCACTCTCTCCATTCTGCTGTGTACCTTTTATTTTCGACTGAAGGGTGTAATAAGAAGCTTAGCAGTTTTCTATTTCTTCACGTGTCAACTTAAATTGAACCCATTTGATCCACATGTGAACGTCCGCTGTTTTCAAATTATTTAAAAATACGCACATCAATTGTTTAAATACACGCATTGTTGTTTTCGTAAAAGCAAATGAAATCTGCATCTAATCTAATAATAAATAAGAATACACTGAAAATGTTGCACGTTAAATTTACTTGTTTATCGATTTTCTTTTCTTTTATTTTTCAGATGATTGATCTAAATTAACGAAATACATTTAAAGCATTTTTATAAAAATAAAACATTTTTACAGTGCATTAAGTAATTCTATATGTATTATTAAAAAGTTATACATACATTAATACACAAATGATTTTCTTGTGTAATAAATTTGCCGGAGTTCTCTGTTTTTCTAATTTCGATAAAAAGATTTCACGATTAAAAATAATCGAATAGAAAAAATAATTATTAAGAAGCTTTAATTTCGTTTCATAATAAATCATTTTTCACTTCGTCGAAGTCAGAGCTAATATCTCGATATGCATTTCGTGTACATTATCCATCCCTGAGAATTGTCGTTTATATTTTATTCGTACGGTACCCATTTCGAAAGAATACACTGGTTGTTTCTGTCTAACACATACACTTTAAGGGGCTGTCAAATATTAATCATCAGTACGGTAACAATAATGTTTAACACTGATTTAGGCTGGTTTATACATTATCGTTGCTGAGTGGAACGTAAGTATGATTTTTATTTGTTCACATTTTTTGTGTTCCATTGGTTTAAATAGGTCAGCACAGATTCTGAACCTACTGGAAACTGCGTGAGAGGTCAGGAACTTTCTTAAATACATATATAAATAAATGTAACTGCTACAATGGTTGCTTTGCTGTTTGATTAATTGATGCTATTGATGTTAGAATTGTCTTTAGAATTCTTTACAATTAGCTACTGCTCCTGATCCCTAGACGGCATTATGGTCTCATTGCAGTGTCAATTGGTAAAAATATACCCTAGAAGACAGAGTAACCGTGGTTTATACAGAACATTTTTTAACCCTCATGCAACTCCGATTTTCTGTTGGATTGCACAAAGTCTTTTTTGGATTTGCCCCATTAGTTTTATTTAATGAATTACAAGATTTTTGTCATCATAATCAGAGCAGATAGACCCTTATCCCTAATCTTTCCTTCGGAAATGCATATTAGCTTTACATGGTGCAATTACCGTTTATTTCTAATAATTTTTCTTGAAAATCATCATACTTACTTTCTACCCAGCAATGATAATATTTTATAAACCAACCTAATCGTTGATAACTTTCGTTGCTATTTGCACGCACGTCTCATTAGTGCGTCATGCGAAATCTGACCTCACACATTTTGTAGCCGAATCGTACCGCGTGAGAACCGCTGTTGAAAATTGTTTAAAATTATCATATATTGAAGAGTTTTCTACAATAAAAAAGAACTTAAAATGGTAAGCAGCATTGCAAATAACTTTTCGCCAATCAGATAGCAAAAGATTGAAATGTGAGAAATGCGAAAAACAAGCAATACCAATAGAGTCCGGCGAAATGACGTCTTCGGTGGGATAATAAACCTAAGAAGCTTATTTGAATACATTCTCCTTTATACGTGTGCCTCCAATGTGCTCAGTCCAAATGGATATTCAATTTGGAGTTTAAATTCATTGAAAACTGTTCGATTCAACATAACCTCGGCGACGAAGTGCACTGGTCTGCCTTGCTTAACCATTCGTCTTGTTTCACTTCGATTCGTTGGGTTTCCTTGTGACCTTATGCTAGGATATAAAGTTTACATTCCAAGAAATAATCAATAGGTTTAGCATATTTCCAAGCACATTTCCATGACCTCAAATTGTCTGTCCACAATTTCAGCATCCACAAATCGTATTACTGAAGGAAGGTACCGATACCTCGCAGGGCAAGCCACAGCTGATCTCCAACATCAATGCCTGCCAATCCATTGTCGATGCGGTGCGTACGACCTTGGGTCCGCGTGGCATGGACAAACTGATTGTGGATGCCCAAGGCAAGGCCACAATCTCCAACGATGGCGCCACTATCATGAAGCTCCTCGAAATTGTACACCCAGCTGCTAAGACACTTGTAGACATTGCCAAATCACAAGATGCTGAGGTGAATGGTTTAAACTTTCGATTCCGCTATTATTATTACTCAATATCTGTCTGTTGCTTAGGTTGGAGATGGCACCACTTCTGTTGTCCTGCTCGCCGGCGAGATGCTTAAGCAAGTGAAACCGTTTGTCGAAGAAGGTGTACATCCGCGTATTATCATTAAGGCCGTGCGGAAGGCACTCTCGCTCTGCATGGAAAAGATAAACGAAATGGCAGTCCACGTAGAACAGCAGACAAAGGAAGAACAACGATCTCTGCTGCAAAAGTGCGCGGCCACCGCCATGTCATCGAAACTGATTCACCAACAGCGTGACTTCTTTTCAAAAATGGTAGTCGAAGCGGTCCTCTCGCTCGACGCTCTGCTGCCCTTGAACATGATTGGTATTAAGAAGATCACCGGTGGATCTCTAGAAGACTCTCAACTCATTTCGGGAGTGGCTTTCAAGAAGACCTTCTCTTATGCTGGCTTCGAAATGGCACCCAAGTCCTACAAGGAGTGCAAAATCGCTCTGCTCAACATAGAGCTGGAGCTGAAGGCTGAGCGTGATAATGCTGAGGTTCGTGTCGATAATGTCAAGGAGTACCAGAAGGTCGTGGACGCCGAGTGGCAGATCCTCTACAACAAGCTGGCCAAGATACACGAATCAGGAGCAAACGTAGTGCTCTCCAAGTTACCCATTGGCGATGTGGCCACTCAGTACTTTGCCGATCGTAATATGTTTTGCGCCGGTCGCGTACCCGACGAGGATCTTAAACGCACTATGAAAGCTTGCGGCGGTGCTGTCATGACCACAGCTAACGATATTAAGGCCGATGTTCTGGGTAAATGCAGTTTCTTCGAGGAGATTCAGATCGGTGGCGATCGTTTTAACATCTTCAAAGGTTTGTTGTTCTGCCTTCTTGAGGAATTTCAAAAATGTTAACATTTATATTGTAAACTTTGTAATTTGCCTACAATTGCAGGCTGTCCAAATGCTAAAACAACCACACTTATTCTGCGTGGTGGTTCGGAACAGTTTCTAGAAGAGACTGAGCGATCTCTGCACGATGCCATTATGATTGTGCGCCGTACGATACAACATGATTCTGTAGTTGCTGGTGAGTAGTAATCCAAATTATAATTTGAAATTGGATCATTTAATTACAATTTCCAATTAAATGTGTAATTCAAAATATATGTAACAATGTATTTATATTATTATATAAGTTATTGTAAACTTGGTTTATAATGTGATACAGAAATGTGTTTTTGTCTTCTGATTGTGATACTTAAATGTATTTAGTTTTATATAAATATATGTATAGAGTTCTTTAGTTATATTTCTTATAAGATACTTCTTGCCTTCCACTTTTTTTGATCTGATCCAGGTACTGATCTTATCTGATCTTCTGGTTTTATTTAAGAAGTCTCAATATTAATAGATTTTGTAATTTCTCTCATATCACATCAACCAAAAGTGATGTTTTGATATTAATTGTTTTATTGACTTTCTTTTAATCAAGATTTGAAGTTTGAACGATCCTTCTACATAAAAATTTTAAAGTTCATATGATTTTCACTGCTTTTGTAATATTTTGTTCTTGCATATCATTGAAAATCAACTAAATATTTAAAACTAGAAAAGGTTTCTATGCAAACTAATTTTTGGTTTTATTTTCCCTGAATCACTATAAAAAGAACAGACCCTCACCGCATCCTGACTCATCACCAGCGTTTCTTGTTAGTGATTAGGCGCCATTATTTTAATAATTTGCATTTCATTTACAAATGAGAGCAACACTTAACTAGAAATTGTGAATACAGCTGGAAATTATTTCACAGCACACAGACAGCTTGTCGTGCTCTGTTTAAACGAAATGTTAAACTTCCCACATCCGATGTCCCTCGCTGCACATCAACCAACCGACATCCGTCTCCACTGCTTCACCTACTCCACCACTTTGTCGACAACAAAAGTTTCACATTCAGCGTAGCGTTAACATTTTCAGCTGTAATGAAAATGACAGCCATTGTTTTTGTTGTCTCTTAATGTTGCTTTGTTGGGTTTACAGTTATAAATTGTATACACCTGGAATAAGTTACCTGTTCAAAAATTGTGCGAACATAAGCTGAAGCATTCAATTAAAAATACAATCATAATAATAAATAAAATAAAAATTCGTTCTAATTTATAGAACCGTCCACTTAAAACTGTAGGTCGAAGTTTTTCGGTGTGATTTTGCTATGGCAACAAAGAGCTCTTATTTCTGTGCCTCACAAATGCATTCACTGCAGAAACAACCCACAGACGAAGAGAAATCTGTTTGTCTTCTATAACAGATGTTAATCTTTATTGCTTTTCCCTGAAAATAGCTTTCTTTTTGCTTTACTTAACCCCGGTTCACGTTTTCCGACTCACCCACACCCAAGCATGACAGCGAGTCAGCTTTTATCATCACCCAACTCGCAGATGTGTACGCGAAATGCTACGTCTACAAACGCCTACACAATCTAAGTAATCCTCAATTCCTGAGCGAGTTTCTCCACTTTATTCTGCTTCAGTTCTCCTCCGCTGCTTACCCCATGTTACCTTAATTTCACCCGAACCCAGTTCATTATGCATTTTCTTCTGCGGAGGCTTTCAATTGGAGTTTATTTTATTACATATTTGCTACTTTCAGACTTCAACTGTATTTCCTTTGAACATTCAACAAGCGCTGCCATCAATTTGCAGATCGGTATTTCGATGGAGTCTACATCCCTCGCCATCTCTATCTGCCTCCCGCAACTCTTTCCATCGTCAAAAGTCTTTACGCTGTCAGTGATTTGTGTCCATGAGGGGCTTTATTATTCCCCGATTTTCTTAATTTTTTTTTTTTTGGCTTGCTTTCATTACAAGCATTTCTTGCCTTCCATTGAAGTGATCGTTTGATCTCTTTTATTGCATTTCGTTTTGCTTGTTGATTTCTTTATTTTCTATGAATTTCACTTCTCAGTTTTAACTTAGATTTGTCCGAATAAAATCTACTCCAAAAGAAATACAAAAGCGATTTAAATCGATTGCATTAGATTCGACTTGTAAGGGGGGTTTTCAAAATCTTTTTTAGAAACTTTACTGAAAGAAGAAAGATGCTGAGGGTTTATTTTAAAAGTGTTAAGAATAGTTTATATAGAAAATCATGTTGTAACGTAAAACTCCTGGACTCACCTGAAATCGACGAAATCCATAAATAATTGCACAAGAAACCTTCCATTGGTATAATAATAAAACAGCAAAAATGCATTTTTATTTGATTGCAAAAATATTTGGATGAATTGTTTTTGAATATTAAGCACGTAAATCGACCAGAAACATTACATGGCTCACACAGCCACCAACAACACATGTCGGTCTCCCGCCGGTCGCCAGCAACAGAAAAAAATATTCAAGTCCACGTTGGCGGAACTCGTACTCGTATCTAAGTATTTCGGTTCAACTTGTTTTGGACAGTAGGTTGTCTGCAATTCAAACTCCTACCCAAATTTGGACCGGATCGAATTCGAAATCATGCAAAATCAGTCTCTCAGCCTGCAACGGTTCAGAAACTTCAGAAGGCAAAAAAAAATCCCGAAAAATTGGTTACGCTTTTTATATTTATTTGTCTGCTCAACTTAACTCGTTTCCATATTTGGACAACCATCGGATATACAGATCCTAGTTACACATAATAAACACTATTTTTGCATTATTTATGCTCGTTAATTGATCAACTTCTGGCCACCGAATCAGTCTATAAATGTCTATAATTATATTTAAATCAGTTGGCTGCTGTTCTGAACTATTGTTGGACTGAAAATATACAATCAATATATGCATGCATATTTATTAACATGGGTCCGAACCATTTTGAAAACTAGGAAGTTAATAATTAATGTTTGGCACACGTTTTACGGGGTAGCTTCGAAAGTTAATTTTAGCCGTATTGTACATCTTTGCAACTTTGTATACAGAGTTGATTGAAAGCACTTAGTAATGCTTTTAAAAAATCTGTATACAATTTAAATGTATAAAGACATAAAAATTAAAAACAGTACTAAATTAAATGGAAACGCAATCCTCGGAAGTCTTAAAAGGTACAAAATTAATAATTTATCGGAAGTTGGTTTTCATACATAAATTAAATTTTTATCTCTTCCTGATTTAATTTTAGTGAATGAGAAATATTTACTTTTTACTGTTGTAGGAAAACATCATTCGTTTAAAAGATTGCTTAAATACATATTTATACACATTAAATACATATTATACATACATATTTATATGGTAACGCTCTATAGTTAACGACTGTCACTTTGTGAACACCCTACATTCAGCCAAATAATCTGATATCATAAAACGAGAAGCTCTCCGTGTCAAAAACGATCATCCTTGAAAATATTATATCACTTATAAAGAGTGGGCCATCGGATGGTTTCTCTTTTGATTACATAATAAAATTTGAATTAGTTACTTCATTAATTTCATTATTAAGGCCCTTGTTACACATTGAATTTGTAGCGCTCTATGACTTTCGTTCATGCCACTATTTTCGAAATAAAAGGAGAAAAAACGTTGAAACTGTACGAAAAGTGTTTTTCCTCACTAGTTTGCTACTAAATGTTGCTCTCACTCTCTCTTTTTCTCCATCTCCTTCCCACCAAACTTTTTATTCGCTTTTAAACTTTTATTACAAGAAACTAACAACAAAAACAAAACCAACATAAATCTTTTATTGATTTCTTCAGTTTAGTTTTATTGCAAGTGTGTAAATGAGTTTCTCCTTCTTCACCTTCGTACACTGTAGAGGCTCGGATGGGGCGCGATTTCGCAATCTTTAAACAGAAAATTAATATTTATATTTACAGAAACATAGCTATTAAATCCGTGAAGCTTTCTTTATGGAGCGGGCAATTTTTTCGTTTTTTATTGTTGTTTACTGTTGGGAGAAAAATAATTGTTTATTTTGCTTGATTAAAAATTTAATTTGTAGCTTTACAAAAATAACTGCTAATTACTGAATTTCAATCTCCGGATTAAAAAGTTTTCCAAATAAATTTAATATAACATTTTCGCCTGCAAAATAATACATTTCAATACATGTGTTGGTATTTCGAAGGGTGTGGCACTGTGTTTTGCAAGCAAACATTGTATTTGTATTTTCAACACTTGGAACTTTGACTTCGACGCGATAAGTAATTGCAATAAAACGGGAGCAACAACTGCTCAACAATAACAACCCACTAATCAGTGAATACATACGTTTTCATTGCGAAGAAATGGGAAACAAGAATTAAATTACGTCCAAACTGCAGTTAACAGAGTGAAGACTTTGTTGCTGATGTTCTTGTGTCTAGACTTTCTAGCATTCGACACTAGACCTCCGTAGCCAGCTACTGCGCCCACTTTTCCATTCTCCTCTTAGCCATTCGCAGCCATTTCGTTTTTTGTTGAAAACTATTAAAAAATACTTCAGCAAACACGATTTCCTCCTGCTACTCGCTACTAGCATCACCGTCAGCACCTAGAGTCATAGCTCACCTCTCTGATATCACCGCGATGTTGCCCTGAAGGCATATAAAACCACCACACCACGCTTCTTTCATATCTTCTACCATAGAGTATTGTTGTTTGTACTCACTTGTTTTAGGTACGACAGTATCTATGAAACTTTCTCCCCGTCCCTCCTCTTCCTCCTCCCAATGTTAACAATTGGTCAGAGTTCAGTTGTAACGGAGTTCTTTCGGCGAACTCTTTAAGTGCTTTTTGTTTGCCTAAAGATTTTTTAGTTCAGCGGACGTTTTCTTTCTACGTATTTCTATCGTTATTTTTGTTGTGCTCCTTACTAATTTTTTTTTCTCAGTTTTTGGCCTTAAATCTATTTACATAATATTACAAGTTCTCATACAAAACTTTATACATTCATTATTTTGAATGTATTCTATTGTATTGTATACAACCTGTAATTAAATTCTTTTATATTACATTAAATTAACGTATTCTAGTAAACCGTGTAACCCATTATAGCTAATATATTTGTACAACTATAGGTTGTATATACATACATATGTACGTAGTTACGTATAATTTAATTATCGCACTTTTTTTTAATTGTGCTTTTATTCTCTTTTAGTTTATACTATCGTTTGATGATTAACAATGATTACTCAATACCAAATGAAACCTTTATTAGATAAATTTGCGGTCAATACTTTTATAGATTCTATGCTCCGATCATCCTATATTCATTAGCATATCGTACAAACACCTGATCGATTCATGGCCAAATCTCGTTAAATTTATGTATTGTATTGCAGTTCGAAAGCTGTTTAACGTTTTAATTCGTTTTTGTACACAAAGTTGTATAGCGTCCCATAAATCGTATTCTTAAGTTTTCATTCGTGAATCGAATTTAAATTAAGTGCAATCTTTGTTGTTGCCATCGTAGAAGGAATCGAATTCATGGCTATATTACATAGTTTATTTAATATACTTTTTCTGTAACAAAATACTTCTGTCATCTCCACGTTAATTGAGTCCCAAGCTAAGCTTGCTGCAGATGAAAAACCTTCCAAAACTTGCTGCATAATCGACGAATGTTTACAGAGTCTTCTTGTTTCTCCTTTTTTATAACAAACCAGAAAACGTGACTGGTTACGATCGCTCCTGATGTGGTTAGGGGATTAAAGCTGTAAAAACGTAACACAACGAACAAAACAAACTCAGTGTTGCAAAATTGTGTTTGCGAATTTATTATACAAACATTATTCTTGGTATAACGATGAACTGTCGTTATCATTTGGCGCTGTGCTGTGTTATTTCGCATTTGATATTCAAGAAAAATACACTCACGTTGCGTTCGATTAACTATGCACATTCTTCAATCTGTTGCATACTCATCAAATGAAAAACGAAAAACTAGGGCAAGATTTAAATATCTAAATATTTCAGTAGAATGCTTAGTAAGATACTCAGATTGATCGATAAGCAACCCTCTGTAAAGTAAGAGGGTCTTCCAAAAATTCCGATACGAGTGCCCTTGCAAGGGGCAGACGAACGGGGGGTTTTTTATATCGTTGGTGTCAGCACAAATGCTCTCACTAAACGTTCACTGAGCACCGTGCTCCCCACGACAAGGAAGGCCGATTGAGTTTAGCGTCGCTCTCT
Organism: Myopa testacea; assembly: GCA_949629155.1. Taxonomy (NCBI): domain Eukaryota; kingdom Metazoa; phylum Arthropoda; class Insecta; order Diptera; family Conopidae; genus Myopa; species Myopa testacea. The sequence goes on along the minus strand of OX451345.1, from coordinate 43,135,236 downwards.
TAAGTTGCTTTGTACATGAACATCTTGCGAATTATAAGCGAGTATTGTTAGCAGAAGTTAAATAATCGAGTTTACTTAAAGTGATTTTTTCATACTTTTATAAGACTTTTTTGTGTAATATTAAATGAGGGATGAAATCTAGTTTTGTTTTCAATTTAAAGCTACTTTTCTTCTTTTCTTTAGCCTCCTTCGTTCGTTCGTCCTCACCATCTCGCTCCTGTTTAGTATCTGCATTATTTAAAGAATGTATTTTATGACCGTTTCACTTGCTTCCTCATTTCGCTGTCATAATAGCGTCACTATAAGTTTTCCTGGAGTAAAACCCTTCTCTTCCACTCCACCAACTCAGCACCTCTGCCTGACCTATCAGTGAGTAACCCAGCAACGTGACTCGAATAGGTTGGTGATATAAATTTGCGAAATCATGAAGTTGACGACAGCCTCAACAGTTCCAAAGAACTGGCTGCACGCTCCAATGCAAAATTAAATGCACGGTCCACGTGACTTGCCTTTAAAAGCGCCAAGCAGCAAGCATTTCTTTCAAAGGATTCGTTTCGTTTTCTACTCTTTCTTGTCACTTTACAATATTTTGTGTTTTATTTCGTTTATTTTAAATCTTTAGTTGGCATGGAAATGGCCACGTAGGTGGCTAGCGAGAACTATATTAAGATTTATTAAAGATTTTTGTGTGATTTGTTATACATGATGATGATGATGAAAGTCTGTATGAATTTAGCGTGAGTAACTTCGGAACATTCACTAAATATAAAAGGTTCCTCCTCATCTAGAGCTCATCTTTTTCCTTCATCTGTTCAAGTATCATTGAAGACTCTCGAAGATCTCGTCTCGGGTTCTCTGGTGTTCTTCGAGTCTGTCTCTGTGTTTATTCGTTGTTGTGTATTTAATAATATCGTCATTTCAGCTCACATAAAACATTGGATGAAATGCAAACAACGTGCTATCGTTAAAAAAAAAGACGAAGCATACAAATAGTCGTAATAAACCAACAACAACAACAAGTGGCAAAGTGATTAGATACTCAGTACGACGGACGACGTATTCACTTCATGCATCGTCTGACTGCGACCAACTTTGAAGTTGTTTTCATTTTCTAAGGAGTGCTCTTAATTTGATGTTTATTTTGTGTTTATTCTTAGCATAGCAGGTTATTGTAATAAGTAACGATTTTTGAAAAGCGATTACTTTCGTTGATTCGGATGAAACTATTTGTTTTGTTTTGTTTTTTTAATTAAATAAATGAACAAGGTTTCGAATTTGTTGTAATAAATGATTACTTTAAAAAGGGTTGCAAAAAAAATGCATTTAAAACCGAGTAACCGTATGATCGTTACGTGTTTTTCTTATATAAAGTGTATTCATTTAAAATCTGTTTTCTTTTTAATAACAACTTTTATTGTTCATTGTTGCTGTTGTTGTTAGTATTATTATTGCTGTTGTTGGTGTTGTTGTATGCTAGTTAGTCGCTTTTTGCCTCCCGTCGCTGCTGCATTTTGATTGCTTGTTTGTCGTTTGTTGTTGCTTTTTCATTTTACTTTTCATGTAGATTGTGCAACGTTTGCATTCAGATAGATGCACTCACACAGGTACACACACACACACACACACACACACACTGTATAAATGCACTTTATGTACCCATGACAAGTTTATTGACCCAACTGCATTGCGTTTGCACTTTTGTTGTTGTTTTTGTTGCGTTTTATAGAATGTTTTTAGTTTTTGTATTTTGCATTATTTTCTTCTTTTCTTGTTGTTGCTGCTGATTTAGTTGCCTTGAGAATTTATAAACAAAAAATGTAAAAAAGAACCTGCAAGTATGTACATGCAATCATTCTTCTTCTTATTCTTCTCCTTATGCTATATTTTTTCACTATGTGTTCTTCATTCTCTCGAAACAAAAACAAAACACAGAATTTGAGTGGCTGTCATTGTTTTTGCGTATTTCTATGCTTTTGTGTTCAGTTCAAAGCGGTTATTTATACCTCACTTTGAAAGAAGAACAACAACAACAACGGCAATGCTAAGGCAAAAAGTGCATTGGCCAAACGTCTTTGACGAAGTGTCACACTGACGCGCCGCAGCGAACAAACTACGAGTAACAGACGAACGAACACAAGACGAGCGTACAAGGAGACGGACAGCAATATTAATTGTTTGTGTACCTCTCTGTCTATCTATCTATCTGCCTATCTATCTGCCTATCTATCTGTCTATCTGGCTGTCTGTCTTTCTGTCTGTTTGTGTTGGAGATTCTGCTACAAGCAACATCAAGTAATCGCTTAACATCAGCAGCTCCACTCCACAATCGCTATGGAAGAAAACTGAAAACACGTCGAAGACAGCATAAAAAACAGCATTTGAAGCACAGTCAATAAAAAATATCCGCCATAAATTAAACGCGAAAACATATTTAAACGATTATTGGAAAACATTTAAAAAATCGTCAAAATTACTAGAGAAAAAAATCTTTTAACATTTGTAAAAAATTGCTATGAATTTCACGAGGCACAGACTTTTAAACACTTTAAATTGTCCATTAAGAAATGTATTCTGCTTCAGATAATTGATATTTTTCAGTGTAAATATTTAAATTAATTGTTTCATAATCAAATTGTCATCGCAAATGATTTTCGTATTTGACAAGCTGTCAGTTTATCGTGAAATGTCATGGTTGAAATTATTGCCAAGCTTTTTATATGATTATTGACAAGAATGAAGGTGAAACGCGGTAAAGTGGGAGGGGAAAAGGTGGAAAAACAAATATTTATAACTCTCATTCGTATTTACTTACTTTTTTACATATTTATGAACTCTTAATTGCTTTAACATTTATACGATTAGAATTGAGATTTAAATTATAAATAAATCAAAGTTATTCTAGGTGTTCGTAGTTGTCTTTTATGTGCTATGACAAAAAACTCAAAAAGTAAAGAAAATACAAAAGGTTTCATTTTATTTAAAGAATTTTAAATTTAAATTCAATTAAAGAATCTTTTTTTTATGTATGTCAGAAATTCTAAAATAAAAGCAAACAATGTTATGTCACGCCTAACATAGAATCGTGTAGATGGTATACAATTAAACATGCTTTGAAATGGCAAACTGTTAACGTGGTAAATAAGCGCTTCGAATTATAATCTTTAACTTTGACTGAAACGTGAACTTAACGTGAGACAGACTGTTGTGTGCCCCCAACAACTTGCAATAAATTAAAACAGCAACAGCAACGAAAACAATAACAATAACTTGAATATCTGCAATTACAAGCATTCACACATATTATAACTGTAATAAGCACCTCGGTTAGCTTTAATGACTCATACAGTACAAGCTGTTAGTTCATGAAGAGCAACCAACTAATTTTTACAACAAAAAATCTAGCTCATTGTACAGCGGTTGGATTTTAACCGTTGTACAGAAGTTGTGCAAGTTTCTGTTTACGTCAAGAACAAACTTGTATAAACATAACCACGTCCGGATCAATGGCAATGGCGGGGTGGATTGGAGGGCAGCCGTATGAGTCTGTCCTCGAACGTTGGTACACCAGCTTTAAGCAGAAAGAAGGGCAGCGGCAGAGACTCCACTGATACTTCAACCGGTGATGTGATGTTGTCTTATCATCGGTGATATACGCTAACATATCATAAGTCAAGGATTGATTGGACAAATCGTCTGGTTGTTGGTTCTTTAAAGCATTCACAAAGTATTCTCCCCGAGCAGCCTGTTGTTGTTGATGGTGGTTCCTCGCCCCCTCCCCCTTTTATTCGACATCATGCACTCATTATATATGTAGCAATCTTGCCATTTATTTTCCCTCTTTTCTGCTATTAATTTATATAAATAATTGAATTCCTTCAGTTGGTTCAGATGGCAGCCGGAGGAAGCCTTGCAAATGTCAGTTGTTGAATTTCTGACATTAACTTGCCTTCTTAAACAATTTATTATCGTTACTATTATTATTGTCGTTGTTTACGTCTCTATTATTTTTCGTTTCAACTGAAAATTCGTGCGAAAAGCTGCAGGTTCTATCAGCGTCGTCAATCACCTGAAACGAATGACAGGACACTTTTCTCTCACGGCTTCCTTCCGTGCTTTAACATGTCTTCTGTAGAGTGAATGTCATGAGATTTTGTCTTCATTGTCTTCATATACATACATATTTGAGGACTTTTGAGTTGTCGTTAAACTTGAAAAGGTTTCGAACCCAACTCACTGCTTTGTTTCGAATGATCGAATTAAGCTTCACGCACAACGAATGCGGTACGGTAACGGTTTGGTATCCGCCATGGACCGCATCTGTGGGTGTGCGTGATTTCAATATTACGTGTCATTTATTACTGCGGTACAGCAGATACCCCGAACCAGTTTCAACCGGAATCTCGCCGTGCGTTAAGCTTTTGTATTTCATTTGCCATTCATTTGTTTTTAAACGTCTATTTAAAAAGCAAGACAAAGTTTTTTATTTCCAACTCGCGATCATCGAATAATTTTTCGTATCGTTTGTTTAACATACATACAAACATATAGGAATAAATATCTTTTTTCATGAGCTGTTTGAGCTTTTTCAAAAACGCCACAACAACAAACCGTATAAACAAATGAATTTCAGTTCGTATGCAGTTGAAATCCAATGAAAACCTTTAAATTTGCATTAATTCTCTTTCAGTGTATTTTTTATTTAGTATTTCTTTTGTTTTATTTAACTTTTTATTATTTTTGTGTTTGTTGTTGTTGTGGTTGTTATTCAATTACTTGTTTTATTGCTATTTTTTATTCTTTGTTGTTATTATTGTTGTTCTTTCCGTGGATTTCAATTTGCTGACCCAGATTCAGTCAACCATCTCCGCCACCGCCGACACCGCCACCGCTGCTGCAACAACAACAACGCCTTTCTCACAAATGTTATGCATTTTTTGTTATTTAAAAGTTAGGTTAAAATCAGTGATGGTGTTGTTGTTGTTACAGTTTTTATATTGTTTGTGTTGAATATTTTTATTTTTCTTGTGTCTGTTTTCCAAGTTTGACTATTAAAAAGCTTGCAAAAAGTAATTGATTGTGGATTTGATTTGAATAAAATTAATATTTATTTTGCAGTTCCTTTTCCTGGTACTATCCCTCAATCAGCCTTAAAATATACAGCGGCTTTTGATTCTTTCGAGAATGATTAATGTGATCAGTTGCTGTCGATGCCAGATCCTGAGTCGAGTTCTTTTGAATGGCTCACAGTTAATTTAGCTTTTCAATTCAATTCCAGATTCTTTTTTTTCCCCTTCTACTTTATTTAGCTTAAGCAATTCGGCATTTTTTCTTTATTTATCTATTCGTACATCCGTGCATGTTGAAATAAAAGACCTCAGAAAGTGACAATAAATGCGAATGATCGGATCGTTCGTTCAGAAGGAATGATATAAATTCAATGCTTAATTCATTTTAATATTTCTTTTATTCACTTCGTCGTTGTTACGTTGTTTATTTTACGCCGAGTCTTTTTTCGCTTTTTCCCTGTATTCAAGTTAAGAGACTATCTGGCTTCTGACCTTCTATTATCCAAGCTATGATAACCATTTAGTTGCTCATGTTCTTGTACAGTCACAAAATGCGACTTAAATATGAATACTTGTTTACGAAATTTTAATCTTTATGACAAAAGATTAAAGTGTATAATTTATTTTCCTAAAAATTCACATAAACTGTCAAAAGTTTTATAGTTATTATATTCATTCTTCATGTTTACAAAATTTGGAATAAAATTGAATTAATTTACTAAATCCTCATTTTTATTAACAATTTCCTGAAACAAGAAACTCTGTCGGAAATTTGTTGGCCATCGAAACGAGATGCGAGATTATTAAATATTAATATGCGAAAGAAGTGACAAAGCGAAAAGTTTTAAAGCATTTGACACCAAAACAAATTTTAGTTTAACAAATAAACAACGACCACTAAGAGTGGTGACCCTCGACCCTAATGTTACTAAAATTGATGCTAACGACCCAAAAACAAAAACGAGGGCAACACAATAAAGCAAACAGAGAAAAGCAAGAAAAAACCCAAATACTTGCCAAGCGTTAGAGCACAAGTATTGTTGTTGGAGGTGGTGGAGGTGGTTCAAATGGTATCTTAAGCATGAAAAAGAAACCGAACAAAGAAAATTTGTGACTCCTATTTTTGTGTTTTTTTTTAGCAGTTTTATTGTTGTGCTTGTTGTTGATGTTGCATGTTTGTTCACTTCTAGCAAACTATGTTGACATTCGCATAAATCTGTTGCTGGTCGTTTATCATCTTCGACTTGCTGCCTGCCTCACTCACACGGTTGCCTTCAATAAAAGCTACCATTCAACGCTTTTTTATTTACTTTTAACGATGAAAACTTTACGTTGGAAAGACAAAGAAATCTTCTTATTTATTTGACTTGAACTTTTTTGGAACTGATTCAAGTATTTTTTAAGAAACAAAAAAACTATCTGCAATTCTTTATTCATTTCCCTCTTTTTTTTAGGTGGAGGCGCCATCGAAATGGAGTTGTCCAGAATTTTGCGTGAGTACTCGCGCACCATCGCCGGCAAGGAGCAGCTACTCATCGCCGCGATCGCCAAAGCTTTGGAGGTGATTCCTCGTCAGCTGTGCGATAACGCAGGCTTCGATGCCACCAACATTCTAAACAAACTACGCCAGAAACACGCACAGGGTGAGTACAGAAATAAATTATTTACATGTGTAGGTCTCGAGTATTTATTTATTAGTCTATCTTTATTCTTTATAAGTCTCGAGTATTATTAATATATTAGGTTGTATACGGTTATGTTGTTTAATAGTAGTGCTTAGTAGTCAATAAGGAGTGGAAGGTACCACAACCTTGAGTGGGTGGCTCTGGGATTGCAGGTTCCTCCAACTGCGAGCCCCTGGTTTTCGTGATGTTTTTCTACATATTTTCAATTATGTGTGCCGGACGATGTGAATGACCTGAAATAATGCTGAACGAATGACGAACTAAGTAAAAAACAAGCTTCTATTAAAATCTAAATCTTCGCACTCGGTATTGGCAACTGCTGTTGTTCAAATATTTGAAAATACAAACGTCTACACAACAAATTCGCATTGAGTCTAGTTTTTTCTCTTTTTTCTTTAATTTCAATCGATGTTATTTGTTTCTCTGTCTCTGTCCGTCATTTTAATTGTCTCTCCGTCATTGTGAAGCTTAGAAAAAAGTCGCAACCGTCAGACGAAGAGGCAGAAGCACAGAATGTCAAAGTGTTGGTTTCCTTTAAATTTTTATAGCTTCGTATATGAGACAAAAATTTGTTTTAATAAATAAAGAAAACACTTTATTTTGATGTCGAGGGCGGGGGCTCTGGCACGGAAGGCGTTTTCGTCAGCTACGCGTTGATCTTTGAAAAATGTGTTTTTTGAAATGTTTAAAACATTCCTATTTTGTTGGTTTTGTTCATTTATCAGCATTGAAAAAAGAAAGTGCTTGAAGTTAAAAAAAGCAGCAGCAAGTTTTTGCAGCAATACAACACTATAAATCTAGAATATAAAAACACATTTATTAAGAAACTAGAATTAAATATTATCTAAAAGTACCAAATTTTAAACTTCGAAGAATCTGTTTTTAACCAGGATTTAGAAACAATCTAAAACAGATTTAACAAGTATATAAAAAAATAAAAACAGGTTATTTGAAGAACAATAAATAATTTTTTTCCATAAAAGATATTTTTGTCCACATAAAAATAAATAATTTATATGTATTTCTTGCTAATTTAGAAAAGTTAAAAAATGTAAATTTAAAAATCGTGGTATTATAATTATAAGTGATTTATTGTGGATGCCGTTAAAAGTGATAATATTTTAAAATTAAATTTTTAAACAATAATTAAGTTTTCGTGAACTTTATCAAAGTATTTATAAGGAAATGTTAACTAATCAGTTGAACACAAACAACACAAATAAAAAATCGCTGTCTCTTAAATTCGAAAGTCATGTAAACAGTTATACACACATACATAAACACATAATATGGTATATAAAAAAAATTCTGATAACAATATTAATCAGTTGGGGGAAAAAACCTAGAATCTATTTTGTGCCTCTGATTATTGTAACAATTTTTATTTATATGTTTGGAAGTCGGTCTGTTTTAATCAGTTTAGTTATCGCTCATAGCACCCGTCAACCCCCCCCCCCCCCCTCCCCCTCCTTTATTTTTGTAGTTTTCCTTAGTTTTTTGTCTATAAAGTTGTTGACATTATTTTTGTTTTTCTTTTTAATTTTGTATTTGTTATCGGGTTTTTTTTTTTTGCTGTTTACAAGATAAAATGAAATGGAAAGTAAACAAACTAAAATCCCGAAAAAACATCTGCAACATCTACTATATTAACATTTCCTTGCACAATTAACACGTTTTCAGTTCTAAGTTTTACTTGTTTTTTAAGAAGCAAAATAGAGCATTTAAAAAAAATAATTTAAATATTACTTAAAATTCATTAAATTGTCATGTTGAAGCAATCAAACTGTTGTTTAAATTCTGTGAACTTGTATTGAGCGATGTTTCAAGTATAAATTAAATGATATATAATGTTATACATATATAAATAATCTTCTAACAACATCTTTTGAAAGACTCTCTTATGACACGATGCATAAAAAGCTAAATAATTGTTTAATTTACTGTATAAAATGTAAAGTTAAAATCTTAAAATGTAATTAAATTTAAATCTCATTTATAATTGCTATATACATATGTACGTATACATACTCTGAAACACATGAATATATCAAATGTACATAAGAATGTACATGTAAGAATTTCCTTATGACAGTATATTATAAATATTGTTTACCAAAAACGTTCTCTTCACTGAGTTAATGAAATTGTTTACTCAGTTCATATAATAAATTTAAATTACTTATTGTGACTTTTTAAAACATTTTTAAAACAAAATACGAATACCTACCAATTATTACATACCAACATACGCATACATTCGAATATATACCAATGCATACGAATATATGTATATGAAAAAATAATCGTACGAGATTTCTGAATAATAATAATAAAACGCTTTATCACACGCGAACGTTTATCGGCGGAGACCGAAATCAGTCACGTAGGCCGTTTTCGGGGACCATTCCTCTGCGGTATACCGCTCCCCCCGCTCCACACACGTCTCATCCTTCCCTACTCATTACTTGTAAATAAAATAAAATAACCACATCGAATACTATTAAAAGCGGTCATGAACGCTTTTCATTCTTTATATTTTTATACCATATTCTTCTGTAATAATCTGTTTTTAATTTTATTTAATGTTTTTTTTTTACATTTTTATTATTTCGTTGACATTTTTTCGTTTAAAATCGTGTTTGAAAATTGAATTCCTGCTTAATTAAGCTTGACATTGCATTATTTACTGTGCGAGTATTTAACTTAAGTTGTTTTTAATTTCTGAATTTTAATTTTAATTTTAAAGCCGTTTTTGTCATTCCTATTGAATTATTTATAAGTTTGTTAATGTTTAAAATTATTTGGGTCGCTAACTTCTACTTAATAATTAAATATTCCTAATATAACTCTAAAATAATACATAATATTAAAATACTCTAAAATTAAAAAAATGAAATCGTATTGATAATGAGAATTAACGGAAACTGAAAGAAATAAAGAATCCATTCACAGTTTTTCTGAAGACCATTCATCGGAAATGCTCTACCACTCTTTGGTGGTGTTTAATTGAGTCGAAAGGAATCTCTTACAAACAGCATGACGAATCACTATCAATCATAAACTGTGAACACTTTTATAAATATAATATAATATAAATTCTGACCTTTTAAGGTCGAGTAGGTGACTCCATCGGATATCGAAATTTCCTTAACGTTCCAATCAAATTTAATCAAATGCACACGAATGTCCACTGGACACCTCTACTGTAGAATAATATTTTCTTTTTAATTTACTTTTCGTTGTTTATATTTAATGTATTTCCATACATATAGTGATCTGTGTCTATCATCAGTTTTATTACCCATATCGTGTGCTTATTTTGTAAATTCTGTGTTCATTGCATTATTTTTCTCTATACGGCATTAAAATTTACAGCAATTCATTTCGCAGCAAACAATTTAATCCTCATTTTAAGTTAGTTGGTTGGTTTGTCACATTTTATTGTCGTATTGCTGTTGTTGCGGTTTCATTCTGCTCGCCTATTTATATAATTAATTTCTAAATTGCAAAACTTGACGTCAATAAAGTTGATAATATGTACATATGTATACATACCAGCTAATAAATGTGCCGTTATTTTATACACTACGCGTACGTACACACACACATACATAAGTAAGTAGCACTAATGTATGTATATATGTATATCTATTGTCATCATCATCATATTCATCATCTGCTACCAAGCAATCTTTATTTATTATTCGAGCGTGTTTATATGGTTGCTGTTTTGGGGTTCTTGGTATTGCTTTTGTTGCTGATTCTGTTAAATTCCACTTGTTTTTCTTTGGTTTGGCCTGTTTTCTTTTTATTATTGTATATTTATATCTCTTCCCTCTTCCTCAGCATATTTTTATTTTTACTACTAAGCAGCAGAAAAAGAAGTGTCACTTGAAACCCAACTCTATCCCCCACAGATACAAACAAACACTTTAATAGCTGTATAAATATAAATATAATATATATATGAGTACATGTGCATGTACAATACTATGCTTAGGTTACCTAAAGAGGGTTCCAATGTTGGGGGATACTATATAAACAACCAAATGCGCAAAGATTCACTTTTAAAAGCAATTCGCATCCCCGGAATCTGGAGCACATTAATTTCCCTAACCTAAAAACATTGCTATATACTCGTACATACATAAGCATGTATATAATTATTTGTTAGTATTTATTTATTGTATTTATGAGTATACATATATGAAGCATGTTATATGTACATTCATTCTGTTTTTGTTACTTCCGCCTTTTTTACTCTTTAGCTTCACAAAACAATCTCCATTATTAATTCCTACATACTTCCATGTAGCTAAGATATATGTATATAATATATACATAATATAAATGTAAGTTTATATATTAACCGAACCTAAGTGTTTCCATCCATGTTTTGCCAAAAGTCGCTATTAAAGATAATAGTTGGCCGGTGTCACTTGTCATCATGATACGTGGCATCATTTACGATGATGGGTTGATTCATTGCATGTGCCAACCAGTCAGCGTGAATGATGCACGTATCGTGGTGACAAGTGTGGCATCGGCCATAGTCTGCGTGCTTAACTTCAGTATAACGCCGGGCTACGATAGGGTTTCAATTCCATCGTTATTGTTGCTTTTTGTTAGCAATCAATAGCGTCGTTGTTATTGTCGTCACTGGTGCTGTGTAGGCGTCTTCAGTTATTTTCAACGACGAAACTCGTTTTGAAAAACTTACTGACGATTTATTGTTACTGGGAAACCCGGTTTTTTACAATATAATCAACAGCTTTGGTTTTCGAGCAAAGCCTTTTTAAATTCTTAGTCGAGAGCTGATTTTTATTGGTTTGTAAAGAGACATCCATTAAAAATTTACAGTTTACGGATTAAAATTTACTTTGGAAAGCCTTTAATATGCAACAATCATTTATTCAGTGCCCAATCCGCATGTTCAACAAAGCGTCCATGCTATTTATCACAACTTTAAGCTCTAATAAATCACTGTTTGTATTCTTCTGGTTGCATTCAATTCCTTTTTCACATAAACAAGAACAGTTTTTTTATGTCCTTTTCTATTTGATTTCGAAGCATAAATTTAGACCCTGGATATCTAGACGTTAGTGTGATTTATTTCTTTTCCGTGTATAGTATATATTCCTTCAAATTTACTTTTGTTAATTTTTTATTTTGCGTTTTCCTTTCGTTCGTCAATGGCAATGATATATTAGCCTCTAAAATAAAGTAAAATGATCCAAAGGGTTCTCTCAATTCCAGCTTGCAGCTCCCATGTCAACAAAATTTTGTTCTCTTCACATCCGAAACCCAACACTGATTAAAGTTCATTTTCTCCTTATTCCTTTATAATTTTTCCTTTATAATTTTGCATGCCTTTATTTTATTTAATGATTTTTATCGCAAACCAAATCAACCGAAATGTATTCTGTTTCAAACTCTTTCTATTTGCCTTTTTTGACCTCTGAGATGTTTATTTGGGTTCGTGTACTTTCTCATCTCCTCCCTTGTCTCAAGCGTACAACCGTTACGTCTATAAAAGATGTGGAAAAAGCGTTTTTAACCGACAATAATCCCGCAGCAACAGCAAACATCGAAGTACTCGTATTTCATCTGAACAACGTCCTGTTGTGTCGCTTACTTACTACATACATACAACTTCTCGTGATTGTGTCTTTAGTTACAGACATTAGTTTATATAAAATTATTGGATGGAGTTAGTGGAGCACCCAGAAACAATCGTGTGTTCAAATATTCTCACCAAAAAATATATACTTTTCTCTCTATATACTAAATATAGATTGGGCCATCGGCTGGTTTCTTTTTGAGATTGCCTACCTTTTATTAGTCACCCTTGTATTTATAAAGTTCACTTTAATCCTATGAAAAACTAACACTTAATTGTTAATTTAAACTTAAATTTTATTTAAATGAAACATTCATTATTTGAAAGAATTTACATACAAACACATTTTTTTGTTACTTTTCTTAAATTCGAACAAATTATTATCGTAATTATTATTATTATTATTATAATTCTGCTTTCCTACATACTTATTAATAATTTCATGATCATGCTGTTAGATTCTATTTTGTTAAGAAATGTTTGTTTTTAATTCGCTTTTCTTTAGTTATTTTTAAATTTTAATCTACAATTTAAAGTACTTGGAAATACTTGTATATTAGAATCACACTTATTTGACTGACTTCTGCTCATCCCGGTGCGCCCCGCTTCAGAAGTAAATCGTCTCCATTGCACCTGACCCGAACACACGTGTCTTCACTTTCACGCCCGCCTCTAACGACCTCTTCAGATGATCGTGCCACACCCCGAAGCAGGGCGTCTCACAGAGTCCCGGCATCCCAGGGCACACTTCGCAGCACAGCTTGGAGAAGGTCAACAGGCCGCGTTTGTGGCAGATGCGGCACTTCTTCTTCATCACTTTGCCCTTACGTCGTGGTATAATCATTGGCAAGTGTTCCATCTCCAGCAAATTGCGGTGCGTCGGCGCCTCATCCTTTAGCTGCTGATCGTCCTTCGCGTCTTCCTCCTCACTCACAGCCGCCGCACTCGTCGAACGTCTCTTCCTTTTAGTCTCTCGTTCCTCCTTGAGATCCTTGATCTTGGACTCGGTGTGGTCACTCAGTAGAGACTGAATGAATTCCTCTCGGAACTCGGAGTAGCTCTTTAATATCGTCGTGTCGCGCAAGTGCAGTTCGGTGAATCGCGTCCGGCCCAACTGCGCATGCAAAATGTAGAGTACGTAGGCATTGAAGAGCATCAGGTTGAGCACGTAGATTGCCAGTTGCTTGTCCCACTTGAGTTCATTGCGCTCCAGACACAGCTGGTAGTACACCATCTTCTCCTTCATTTCCTCACTGAGCTTCCAGTGGAGCTGCCAGTTGAGCTCCTTAATTATTTTGGGTCTTCTGTCGAGCGTGCGCATGGAGGTTTCTTTGGCGTATATGGCCAAGCAGTCTGAGCTGAAGAAGTACTCGTTCTTCTGGCGGTTGCGCCACTTGCCCATCATGATGGAGCCAGCGTATTTGGTAGCGAAGGTTTTCGGCTCCAAAGTGTTTAGGATGAGTTCCTTGCAGTTGCCAAAGCGTTTGACGTCGACAAAACCGGTGCAGTACGTTTGATGGGCGGCCAACTGGTGAGCCAACGCATAGCTGCCGTAAAATTTCGAAGCGTAAATAGTGTGACCTGTATAGATGATGAAAACAAGGGAAAGGGGGAAATATGTAGTACATCTACATATACAAACATTTTCAGACCCAGCCAAACGTCAAAAAAATTGGACGAACCCGGGATTACTTACCTTTTCCAAGCCGCGTATTTAGAAGGTGCATCGCTACGCCCACCCGCTGCGCTATCAGGAACTTGGAGTTCCTCACATTAACGCGCCGATCCATGCGCTCGACATCGAGCACCAGCCGTTGTATGAGCCCGTTATATTCTGTCAGCAGGTGCAGCAGCACCGAATTGCAGCGGAATTTGGCGCTCAGATCACTGAACCAACTGAACTTGCCCTTCCACAAGATGATCGGGTCGTTGAGTACCAGTCGCTGGCCGCAGTTGTAGATCTCCTCCATGCGTGCATTAAAGAAGTCGACCAGCGGCTGTACACTACTAAAAGCCGGATCCACGTTGCTTATGTCCGCAGGCCCGTTCGCAGGCGCCCAACTTTCCAGCTCATCTTCAGACGACGGGACCATTAGATGGTCGAAGCTCAGCGCGCTCATGATCATCTGGAAACGAGTCAGGCTCATTTTGCTGCCGAAACCCTCGAAACCCCAGACGGCCTGCTTGTTCCAGTAGTCGGCTATGGTGCGCAACTTCATTGTGCTCATCTGAAGACAGATGCCGATGAACACCTTCATCTCGTCGCTGGTGATGTCCTTCAGGTAGATCTGGCTGCCCCGGTTGGCGCCCATCTGCATCTGCGCCCTGGCATTTGTGCTGCTGGCTATTTTCTTGAAGAACTCCTGCTGGTTAAGCAGCATCTTCTCTATGTAAAAGCTCGGTTCTAAGCAAGTGGGTCGTCCATGCAGTCCGACGTTTACTGGCAACGTGTCAAAGTTACACACCATGCGCGGCGCTGTCGGCTGATCGGTCCACTGGGGTGCGTAGGAATCGTCTTCATCATCGGCTGCAAAATTGTAAAAATGCACATTGTTAACCACAGAAAGAAACTTTAAACAACATGCAAGTTTAGTTGCGGTTTTTTGCATCGAAAGTATTTGAAATTAAGTTGGCATAAATAAAAGATTTGTTTAATCCAACATAAACTCATAAAATTTTAAAACTTCTTCTTCACCTATTTTGTGTTTTCCGTACTTTTATTTTTACCTGAACCGGTTGAATAACCCTTTCTATTTGGAAACCGGTTCCTTTGTTTTCTTTTGGTTCTTCTGACATGGCAAAAAATAGACTGATTTCACCCCAAACGAACATAACTATGAATAGTTTCAGTGTCTGAGTGTGTTACTCACCCTCTATTAAGTCATCGTCGTCGTTGAAGTCGATGTCCGAGTAACCATCCTCGTCGCTGTCGCTCTCTTGAAAGTCGAACTCGTCTCTGCTGAGCACATCGTCGAATAATTTCGTCGGTGCGGCATTTGCGCCGCTTCCACTGCCGCTGGGAACGCCGTCACTGGCCAGATGCGGAGCTGCAATCGCCGTAAAACCGTGCAGCGAGACGTTGCCGACTGTGGCTGGCGTTACTGCCGCCGCTGCATTGACGTTGGTGACGCAGCTGCTCGGCAACTGGCTTATTATGAAGAGCCTTGGCAGCGTTGATTGCGGGTGCAACACCGCGGAGTTGACTTCATCGAAGAGCTCTTTATTGAGTACGTGTATGTCTGGCTTTATGTCGATTAGCTCGGCGACATTCTCGTCATCAGTACGTTCCTTTTTTATTTCTATCGGAACGCTGGCGGCGCTGTTGTTTAACAAACTTTTCGGCGGAGTTGCTGTCGTCGTCGTCGTCGTGGCTGAGTTCGGTGCTGGTGGTGGCATCGCGGCATCCGCCGCTGCTGCGTCCGCTGTCCGCGCTTTTTTGCTACGCTTCGGTTTCGGGGCCATCTTTTCGCTAGCTCTTAATTTATAACTAATGTTTCTACTTTTTCTGGTATTCTGACTCATTGCTCGGCCTTCATTTGTGGATCCGCACACACAGAGCGACAAAGACAAAGACAAACTGTTCCGGCATCGGCTTCTGAAAAGAGAAGGAACCAGAAACCTGGCTGGGACCGATCCAAAGAGCGTTCATTTCAGTGCTGTTGTAGTTGTTGTCGTCGCGCTGTTGCCACGTTGTTGTTGTTGCTTACTTTTGAAGTTTCGCTGTTGTTGTTCTTGTTTTTGTCTCGTATCTTAACGTTTTTATTATTTCTCTATTCACAATCGATGCGCCTTCTTTTTCGCACACACATCGGACTCGCGTTTGCTGTCTCTATCTGCGGCGCGTCGATGTACGTACGAAAGTGCTGCCTCTCGTTCTAACTGAAGGGTTTGCGTGCTTTCGGTCTCGCTCTAGTTTCGTTCAGATTGCTTCGTTCAGTTCGGTGTGGTCTTTTTTCCTTTGCTCACTCTCGTGTTAAAGCAGGCAGGGTTGAAAAAATAAAAAAAAATTAATTACATAAGTAAAAAATTCAATGGCACATTGAGAGGGAGTCAAAAGGGATTTGAGCTGCTCTTTCATATTTTCACAAATTTTGATATTAAAAACAATGCAAACCGATTTCAGCGCAGCGAAAAAACCATTGATTGTAGTCCTGAATAGCAGAGCAAAACGAATAGCCTTCGAATAGCCATCCAAGAGTAGTGTATGTCAGTTTAAACTACGTTTATATATCGTGAAATGATTTGTTTTGTACACAGATTTGTTGGGCTGGCTTCACAGCACCGCGGCTTGAAACTGTACAAAATGCAAAGCATTCGTCGAAGGGTAAAACGCGAACTTTATTGCTTTTATAATAAGTGCAGGGAAATGGTTCCAAAATATACTCATATACGCTTGTATTTAATAGTAGGGTTCCATTGCCACTTATTTAGATACCATTTTTTGAAAAGTCAACAATGTACATTAATTTAAACAGATCCAGATTAAATATATCTGCTAGTTACGCCCCTGTAAATACTTTTCTTCATGTTTGACGTCCCACTCCTTTTCACAGTGATTCACAAAATGTTTCAACATGAAAAAGTTGAAACAAATTGATATTTCGATAAAAATACGTATGGTATATTTTTGTATAATTTTATTTATTAGTTTCCATCATTTTATTTTCTTATTAAGAACAAGTTTTGCGAAAATATCTCATGTTTCCCCTTCTTTTTCAGGTGGTAAGTGGTACGGTGTCGACATCACCAAGGAACACATCGCCGACAATTTCGAGGAGTGCGTCTGGGAACCGGCCGTTATTAAGATCAACGCCTTGACAGCCGCTGCCGAGGCTGCTTGCATGATACTCTCCGTGGACGAGACCATCAAGAGTCCCAAGGCTGGGGACGCACCCGTGGCAGGTGGCATGGGTCGCGGAATGGGCAGACCCATGTAAAAACTCCAGTCCGCTCAGTGAAACATCTTCACCACGTCATAAAACAGTTGCTTAGCAGCTGCCTGGGCAAAGTCAACAACTGCATTTCATTTAATTTAAAACTCTTAAAACTACTATTAAAAGAAGAGGAATTAAAAGCAACATTATTAAATATTACACATAAAGCGAACATATTAATAAATACGGTCTTTAGTGCTTTCTCTCGTTTACTCACTCAGATGCTTTGTTTTTTTACAATAAATAAACAGATAAAATAAAACATCGGAGATCCTTTTTCTGGAAGGCTCAATATAAACACCTTCTAAACAAATAAATACTAATACAGTACAACCTCCCTAATCCGGACACTCGCTAATTCGGACTATCCAGTAATCCGGACATTTAAATTTTTCGGACAGTTTAGAAATTTTTCCTCTATAGTCCGGACAAGTGTTCTTTTTCTCAGTAAAATTTCTTCGTTATTTTACCGCTAGACAAAATAAGCATTGTGTGTGAGCAAGAATTAAAGACTGTGTAAAATATTTTAGTTTACTTGAGTTTGCGTGGAGTTAAGACGTAAATATGGCTCCCGTAAATAAACGACCACATAAAACATTAACATTGGCAGAAAAGTGCAAAATATTGGATACAAATGATAGTGGAAAATCAAGCAGACAAGTGGCAGTAATTGCTAACCAAAATATTGAAGAACTTGATAGTTCTTTGGAGGTGTCTGAAAATGCTCAAAACAAAGTCTCACATAAAGAGGCAAGTGAACTGTTTTCAAAAGCTATTTTATGGGCTGAACAAACTAAAGCGACAGATAAGGATATTTTATTTTTAAAAGAATTTAAAAATAAAGCTGACAAATTACATAAAGATACATTGTTTCAAACAAAAATAATAATAATAATTCTTATTTTTCAAAATGAATTTTCGGTCACTTTTAGTATGTTGCTTTATGTTTCTGTAAATTAATTCAATACAAATGAATTCTTATGAGTACTTATGTTTCTTTTCAGTAATGAAAATAAATAATATACATATATGTACAAAGATGTATTGCGTTTAAAATTTAATTTTAGCTCTAGTCCGGACGATCCACTAATCCGGACAGATGCTGAAACTATATCTGTCCGGATTAGGGAGGTTGTACTGTAATAATAATAAAGTATCACTACGGATTTGCATTACTTCTTCGTTTTCCACAGCATACTTCCATATTTCATCGTTGTTATGCTGTCAGCAACACCGGAAGCCGCCGCATTTGCGTCTTCCACATCTTCACAACGCATTTTTTGAATTGCGTTGGGATTGCATTCTCGGCACCAGACTCAAAGACAAAGGGTAGTCGTCGTTACCCTCATGTTGTTGATGATGATGACACACTGCATCATGCTGCTGTACTCATCGAATTTGTAACATCCAATAGGTTAGTCAGCGATTCGAAGCATTCAAGACTGCTGCTGCTATCCTGGCGCGAATCGACACGCTCCTTCGGGGCTGCGTGGAGAACCGAGTTCCTATTTGCGACTTCAGGAACAACATGTGATAGTAACTCTTCCATTGTGGAGCCTCTGCAACAGAATCGCTCTGTGGAGTAGCAACAATAAACGCGAGAACATCGACGTCTGGTAGTCGTTTAGTTTCAAAGTTCGAACACAGCAGCCCCATGAAAGAGAGGAAGAGAGAGAGAAGAGCGTAAGAACATGTAGCTAGCACCCAGTATTTTTATTTACTTGGCTAGAATTTTTGTGTTTCCAGCGATTTTTAGTTTTCTGTTTATTATACTCCGGTTCTCCAAAGATCTGCGTGTTTTCGGTTAGGTGTGTGTGTGTGTTTCGTTGTTGATTTTAATAAAACTGGATATTTTTAAGAACAAAGGAATTCAGTACACACGGCAACCCTGCCGACACATGGTGAGCGACAAACTTTTGGAAAGCAGCATATACAAATGGTCACTCTCTCTCGCACCCACTCCATCTCTTTTACTCTTTCGCAGTCCGTCGCTTTCTTGCGTCTCTTTCTAATCTTCACATAAAACATTCGTTGTCGCTGCGATTTTCTGTAGTGAACGATATTTAACGAAGGTCCACAAACTGTCGTTCTCCGCGAGAACTGTCAGTGAAATCGCGCACATGTTTTGAGACCGAACATAGAAAAGTCAACTGGAAGTTTGTTTGTTTTTTGTTTTGTTACTAAAATGATGAAAACAACACTGAAACTAAGAAAACAGAATGTGGATCTCATCTCAATCACACCGGAGCTTATCGGCATGGTGCGACAGCGACCCGTCCTGTGGGACACTTCCAGGTCCGACTTCTACGACCTGCCTCAACGAGCCGAATTGTGGCGCGAAATTGCCCGAGAGATTTTCAGCAGCGAAGAAATTAATGCTGAGGAAACGGAATATATGTGTAAGCGTCCGTCAATGAGGTGGAAGGGGAGGTGTGTATGTATATTTCTTTAATTTTCCAGCGCAACTGATAAAACTACGGTGGAGAAACGTGCGCACCTCGTATGTGCGCTACTTGAAGAGATGCCCCGAAACTAGACCGGAGTACGTTTATGAGAGCGAAATGTCCTTTTACACTAGCCAATCACGAAGCACCTACGACACGTTCAATCCTTGTTCCGAGGATGCGCCTAGAAGGGCAAAACACCCAGAGTCATCACCAGGAGACCTCAAAAGCGAAGAGGATTTGAATAGCAGAGTGGCGACACGAAGCCAGAAACGTAAAGCAGAAAAACGCCGTCAATTATTGAAAAAAGAAAGCCAAGAGGACGATCGGAATGGGGATCAGAATTTGAATAACGGAGTGCAACCCGAAAAGGGCTTTGACGATGATCAATGCTTTTTCGATTCACTGAAACCCTTTCTGCGCGACCTCACCTCAAGCGAAAGAGAATTCTTCCAAACCAATGTTGTGTATAAACTCAGGGAACTACTTCAAAGTTAAGTTACATATACGTTTTAAATTCCAAATGCAATGTGTTAAATATCCCAATCAGAAAAGGCGCTGCATTCGATTTATAAAACATGTATTGATATGAAATAACTGTATTGTACAGTAGCAGAGCAGCAGTTGTCAATAGAAAATATTAAACAGAATAAAAGTAATTACTTTAATATAAAATATCTCTTTTTTTTTTGAAACCTAAACGAAGCCGCCGGTTGTGGAAAAAAGTTGAAGAAAGTCGCGCATGAAATTAAAAGTCTTCTTGCGCTGCACCCTGTACAATGAGAGTAACTGTGCTCTCGCTGAGAGTCGCTCAGCAACAGCTGTTGCACAACAACGAGTACGCATCATGACACCTACTCGTTGTTGCGCATTAGTTGACGTTTTACTGTGTTGGAGTACGGTTAGGTTATTCAGTGTTTTTTGCGCGTGTTTACGTTTCCAGCCTAGCGATGGCTGCTGAGACCCCAAACGATCCCCCGGCGACTTCGGATCCAAACACAAGTAATCAGCTGTCCATACGTTTCGACACGCGCAAGATGCTGGCGTTGGTCCGCGACAATAAGCACATGTGGCAAGTGACGCATCCCGATTATTACAACACGCAGTTGCGGCAGGAGGTGTGGTACGACATCGCTCGCCGCCTCGACAGCAACTTCGAGCTGCTGCAGGAGACTGACCAGAAGCGCGGCGTTTTCGCCTTAATCAAGCGCTGGAAAAGTGCGCGCGACGGCTTCTTCCACAGCCTGCGTTGCAAGCGGCCGTACGTCTACGAAAACGAACTGAAATTCGTGTTGGAAGCTTACGGGGCATGGCAGTGCGTTCCCATCAAGACTGAAAGTCTCTCAGAGGACGGTGTGGCCGCCAACGCGAGCGATTCGGAGCAGAGGCAGAGCAGAGCATACGGCGACACAGTAACGGAACATCATAGCGCTGCCTACGACGTGAAAATTAAAGACGAAAACTCTGAGGAGCTGGACACTGACGACAAGGCGATGCCTACTCCACCGCAGACCACAGTCGATGATGCTGCAGAGGGTGTTGAGTCCAGCTCAAACCCGCGCAAAAGGAAAAGGATGAAATCCTCCTGCTTCGACAAGGAAGAAACACTGCAAAATTCGATGGACAACGATACAGAAATTCATCGCGGTGAGAAACAAACAACATCGGACGATAGGGCGACACCAGAACGACGCTCTGCTGACTACTCCCCAGAAGTTCATCAGTCTCGCAAAAAGAAGAAGAAAAAAAGCAGGAACTCCGAAATGGAAGCGCCGCCTCTCAGCTCCGTTGACGACACCGGCAAAGTTGGCAAAGCGCACAAAAAGAAGAAGAATAAAGCCACGAATGGTTTTGAGTCCGTGGCCACCCTAAAAAGGGCTGTCGATGAGGCGGCTGCTGAAATTTATCTCCAGGAACCGAGAAAAATTAGAAAGAAAAAACACACGAACTCCGACGCAGAAGCGACGCTGCAGAGCGACTCTGTTAGCGACACCGCAGGAGCAGATCAGATGTGCAACTCGCGAGGAATGAAGGTCAGAGATTTCGGTCAGGCCTTCTTTAACAAGATCAAGCCAACTGTCCGCATGCTGGACGAAGACCAGAAGCTCATCTTCAGAATTGAGGTGATACAGCTCCTGAAGGAAATCAGAATCCGTCGAAATTCTAATAGTACGCAAAATTCAAACTTCTATAACTGAAGTAATCCAGTTTCCTGTTTATTTCTAACCTCAACCTGTTATCTGTAAACAAACAAATGAAATTAATGAAAATTAGAATAAAAGAGTTCTGTAGAAATCCATTGTTTTCAATTTCGATCAGATTTCAGCAACTTCAAGGGCTTTTAGTGGATGGGCGTGGTCACAGTTGTCAACACGATGTGTACATCACCCACACTATTTGGTTAATCATTTCACATGGTAATCAATCAGCGTGAGTGATGCAAACATCGTGTTGACATGAGTGGCCATGGCCGATAGTCACACGAAACGAAAATCGCTGATTCCGTTAGGTCGGAAATCCAATTTGAAATCTATGTTTGCCGTTCGTATTCTCACGTGATTTTCGAATTGGATTTTTTTCGCACTTCGTTTTTATGTGATATAGAAGTTTCAATTCTCCGAAAAGCATAAAAATAAAATCTGCGATTGATTTCAATTTCGTGTGAATGTTTATTATGAGGCAGTCAATCGTGTGAAATACACTCGCTCTCACTTTCTTGCCTCCGTTTCTTTCTCGCACACACAGCAGCATATCAACAGGCGACTTTTCACATACATATTTTTTCGTTGAATTTCCTCTCGTTTCGTTCAATTTCAGCGACCGAGCCGCGTCGTTGTCGCTGCGGTGCAACGAGCGACAGTCAACAACTGCAGCCAGCGACGTGTAGATGTGTCGTGTACGTATTTTGATAAACGAATCGAAGACCCAAACGAAATACCATGAAAAAAGCGGCAAGCCAGAAGGCGCGCATCAATTCGCGCGAAGATCGCATTGTCCGCTATTCCATTTACGAGTTCATTGCATCTGTGCACGCGCGACCACAGCTCTGGGATCGCCAGCACTCGGATTACCACAACCGCGAAAAGCGTGAGCAGACTTGGCTGGAGGTTGCCAAGCGGCTGCACCCGAAGTTCGACGCAATGCCGGCTGCAGAAAAGCAGAAAACAGGTTAGTCGCGAATGTCAACCCACGAAAGTGGCGATTGTTTGAAATTTTTGTATCGCAGTCGTGTTGCTTGCAAAACGCTGGAAAAACACGCGCGACAGCTTCTTCCGAGCCCAGCGCCGCAGCCGGTCGCAGAAGCATCAGGACGAGTCCAGAGCATATATTTACGAGCGCGAGTTGCGTTTCTTGACGCGCGACAGCGAAGAGGGCGCCGCCCCCAACACCAACAACGTGAGCTCCCAGGAAGAAAGTAAACCCTTCCGTGGCCCGAAAGAAGAGAAGGTGAAAATCGAAGATGAGGAAAGAACTCCGGCAACAACCAGCGGCAGAACAGGGAAGAAACGTCGCAAGGCGACGGCAGCAGCAAGGTCCAAACGAAGTCGTGCTACTCTGCCTGCCGAGCCGTCCGCAAGCGACGACATCAACGAGACTCAGCCACAGCAGGACAGCAGCAGCACCGACGTCAATGCGCTCGCCGCGCTGATGTCGGTGACGACCGCACTCAAAGAAGAGCTCGTAGAGAACAACCCCGCTTCGACGGAGGATAAAAGCGCCGCCGAATCAGACCCCGATCAGTCGTTCTTCGACTCCATAAAACCAGTCGTCCGAAACATGAGCATGGACCAGAGGCTGGACTTTCAGATCGAGGTACTTAAGCTGCTGAAGGACTTCCGCGGCAAACATTGACGCAGCAAGGACCTGAACACAGCTCGCATTTCCATGTACAAAAATATACTGACAAAATATGCAAAAAATAAGGATTTACTATATATAAAATACTGAAACCATTTTTTTGGGCATGATTTTTTGTCCAAATTTATTGCTTCACTTTGTTTCGTCTGAAGTCAATAAATGTCAAAAAAACGAAGAGTTCCGATGTACATACATATGTATGTGTGTATAATTAACAACGCTTGTGTTGCTCTTCTTTCGTTTGCAAAATCAAATCTAGCGGCACAGGTTTGCAGAATTCGGTTTAATTTCATGTTTAAAGATCATATTTTAAAGGTTTTTTTGTCTTCAATAAAACTCTGGCCTATTTTGAGTCCTCGAAAGGAATCGTTTTAATTTTATTGATATAATAATAACAATAATGAAATAAAAGTTAGATTTAACAGTTCATGAGTTCGGTTTGACAACCGAACCACAAACACAACAAAAACAAGACGAATAACAACTCTTGCAAGCTTTTAAGTACATCAAAACATGGTTACATAGAAAATAGCTCTAAAAATGAACACTTTTGCGACATGTGCAACGCAGTAAAATGATGCCTCGTTCGGCGGCTCCCGGAGGTCTCTCGCCGGTCAACACAACAAGCAGCTCCGTTCTGCCAGGTCCCGGGAATGGGTGGCTCTGGTCATCATCGCTCTGTGGTTTGCAACACTGGCTCCGTCGTTCGCTCGTCTTTGGCACGCCTCTAACACGAACTCGGCGAGTTTTTCACCCTCAACGCGGTCCTTCTCAGAAGGAGGCTCTTGAATACTTATAGACGCGGTCGGTTTTCTGCGCAGGTCCGCAAAAGTTTGTAGACTTCCACTTCTGTTTACAAACAGTGTAACTGCACCAGATCTACATAACGAAACATAAAAAAAACGCATGAACTCATGAAAAGCATGTATGAATTAATCACAATCTAAGCAAAATACAGAAAACTCTCCTTTTTCCCTCCCTCTCCTTCTTCATTCAACGAACGCTTCGGCTTCCCGAGTGGTAGCCATGGCAACCATGCCATCAATCGTCACGTAGCTCGTTCGCCCTGGTTACCCTGGAAACCATTTCGAGGAGTGGAGGGTGGCTGGTACTCGTGTTTCTCATGCTTCAATAGACTGCAACTGCTGCAGACACCCACTGAGCCAGCACGCGGCCCGGGCAAAGCTGTCTGTCGCTCGTCCTGGGCAAAGGATGGCATCGATTTTTCCACAGCTCACTCTTTTCAGAGTTTCTTTCCCACACACGCGATTTCGAGGGAAACAGGCGAAACTGTGAGAAGAAAACAATAACAAAAACTTGAATAAATGAAGCAGGGACTCATTGATTTTAACGGAAACATGAAAAAAGAGGGGACGCTGCTGCAGCGATAACATCCTGGGAAAAACCGTTATGTTAGGGCAGATATTCGACAACAACAACAACAACACTACAACAAAGACCACCTCTTAATCAGCAAACCATCCGAAAACCACCCCTCGATATGGTCGCGTTGTAGCAGCAGAGTAGGGGCCCCTTTTCACCCTCTTCACCCTTCGATAAAATCAACAAGCCGAAGTTTCGTTTTAAATTTTATATTCTGGAATATTTTGACGATTAAATTTGAAAACTGATGTTGTTGTTGTTGTTGTTGTTAGTTTGCATTAATTATGTGTTATAATTATTATTATTATTATTATTACTGTTGTTGTTGCTCTTGTACTCTTTTACTCTTGTTACTCAGTTATTTTCTCCTTCGCATTGTTTTTGTATTTTAGTTTCTCTATCCACCGTTTTGTCCATCCTCTTTTATATGTATGTACATATGTACATTTGTATCTAATGTATTTTTGTTGTTGTTGTTGTTGTTGATTCTGCCACTCAAGGACATGACCTTGAATGTTAGCTGCTGCGGCTATCGCGGCAGTCGCTTTGGTTTTGTCGCGTCACCGTCGTCTCTAAAGCGTAATTTAGTCAAAACTAAATGCTGAAAATGGAGTGGGCAGGAGGAAGCAACAACAACAACAACAGCAACTTCAACACAAATAATAGCAGCAAACGTATTGAAATTGCAAACGTGTCAAGCTTCAAATCACGAGGGGGGCGGGGGGGTGGCAAGCTGCCCAGGGGCTGGCAGGCGCTCTTCGACTGGTTTTGACATTGAATGTCAAGCGTGCTGGCTGCGTGGCATTCGTGCGGGTTTGAAGGTTGTTGCTGTGCTCAAGGATGTGATGGAAGATCCCGACTATCGATATTCTAATGAATTCCCGGGATAAGATTCAATTTAATTCAATTACCAACTTCAGATAGCAAAAATCATTCATTGAAGACTGAAAATAGTTATAAGTAAAAAATTGCTCTGGAGATTTCTACCGAAATTCATTGTTTCAATGACGAATAGAGCGAGATAGCTGCTCATTTAATTATAATTAATTGTTGCTGTTCTGTGATGATGTTTCTTTGTTGTTATTGTGGTTGTTGTTGTTGTTGTTCTTGTTTCTGTTCTGAGCGCAGCAGTGTTTTTGCAATGTTTGAAATGCATGATTTGCTCTTAAAAAAAAACAAATAAAAACAGTAGCGACAACAACAACATTCAGACTGCGCCTTACTAATGATTGGCATGTCGCTGTTGTTGTTGTTGTTGTGCTGTTGTTGAGCCACGTTTGCCGGCAACGAAAAATATTGACGTAGCCGATTTTCGAAGCCTTGATTGGCAATAAAAAACGGCTCGCGTGTTTGTGTTTGCTGACGGAGTTCATTGACCCGGCTTTGTTTGTATGTTTTCTGTTCTCAACATGCTTGTTTTTTTGCTGTTGTTGTTGTTCCCGAAACTGCCATTCATATTTTCGCCAGTACCATGTACTAATTTCGCCAAAACAAGAACCGTCATTTTCGATTAAAGCGACTTTTTTGGTAAATCTTCAGTCATAAAAAAACAGACCCTCAGAATTATAAAATAGTTTATGAAAACAATCCTTTGAAGCCATAAGACGATTTTTTCTATTATTTGCTCCACTGTGATGAATACTTTCTGTCTTGTTTTGCAGGCTCCAAAAGCTCTCAACTTTGTTCCAAAACCTGTTCGAATGGAAGCATTTCACAAAAAAAAAACAAAAAAGGAATACGAACGAACGAACGAAGGAACAACGAACGAACGAACAACACTAACGAACGAGCGAACAACAACAAAAAACGAAGAAACAACAACAACAACGAACGAGCACCACAACAAAATTTGCAAACCCGACCAGTCCAGCAAAGCAAGGCTCATAAACAATAACAACAAGAAAATACGAAGTCAGTGCCGAAAGCCACCAGTTTTGTGGCTTCTGTGGCAACAGCAACAAAGCAGTTTATCGATTTTATGCTTTCGTTGTTGTTGTTGCTGCACATGCGCATGATGATCGTCATCATCATCATCATCGTCATCGCCAACTACAGCAGCAAAAACGAAAAGAGTTAATATATAATTTATGCTGCTGCTGTTGAAGTTTTTGACATGTTGTTGTTATTGCTTTTCTACTTAAGCAGCTCCAACACGCAGAGCCTCACCGTCTGCCTTCACTGCCGTGCATTTTCTCTGCTTTGCTTCTCCTCCTCGTCTTGCTGATAACATTCAGCAGCAGACCAACTTTGACTGCAAACAAAAAATATCATTTTTGCTTTTAATTGGCTCTGCGACAAGCTACGAGCAAATCCACTGCAGTGCAATGTTGTTGTTGTTGGTGCTGCGCTTTAATTGCTCAAATGATTGTCACGCAACAGGACATCAATAAATAAAACAGCAACAGGAAAACCAGAAAATAACAGCTGTTTATGCTCCGTAAACCAAAAAAAAACACGAAATTGTTCGCACTTTTGATTTAATAAAACGGCATACAAATTTCTTGGTTCTTTTTTTTCTCGTTTCTGGAATCGATTCTACCAGGACAGGAGTACATTTAAACCTCCGCGTAAAAACGTGTAGTTATGAAAATAAATAGTAAACTTAATTTGCAATTAATTACAACCGAACTCATTTAAAGGCGACGCCGAGCCATTCTCAGCCACGTTATTCGTTCCTTTTCTACTCTTTTCATGCAGCAGCAGTGACAAATAAACTAAGTGGAGTGAAAGAAACAACAACAGCAACAAA
This sequence comes from Myopa testacea, assembly GCA_949629155.1. Lineage (NCBI taxonomy): Eukaryota > Metazoa > Arthropoda > Insecta > Diptera > Conopidae > Myopa > Myopa testacea. The sequence goes on along the minus strand of OX451345.1, from coordinate 43,107,497 downwards.
GAGACTACTCGTATATGGTTGTACATTCATTTGCAGTGCTAAAAGCGGTTATTGTTGTTGTGTTCCACACATCATGCATAAAACTGTGCTTACACTCTGGTGGTTTATGGAAGAGGAGAAAAGCGATGACAGAAGAAGAAGCAGAAGCTGCTGCCTTCCGAAGTGGCTCCATACAAACCCGTTCCCTGTTCTAGTTACAAAAAGTAAGGAACAAAAACATAATAATAACTCTAATTATTGACCTTTAAATGTCACTGAAATGCAAAAGCGTCATACGAAGAAAAACAGCAAAAATAAAATTTAAAAACATCTGCTGCTGAAGAATTTTAGTTGGAGTTCAGTGTCTGTATTAAAACTGAACGAACATCGTAAATTAGTTCCAGCGGATTTGATTTTCAGACGCGATCGAGTGACGTGACATCCACCTGAACCTCCAGCAGAGTCTCAGAAACTGCAGCAGCAGCAGGGGCCAGATTCTAGTGTCACGCTTGCTGAAGCTGATGGCAGCAGAAAGAAGAAAACCCAAAATTTTCGGGCTCCTTTTACGATCAACGATCGGTTGTTTACGCTGATCCTCAACATCCTGTGTTCGAGGTAGCAAAAACCATCCGTGCTCTGAACAGACATGAATAATGCACGAAACAGGATACTCTGGTACCTGAGTGGAACATAATACGCCTGTTCATGCATGTTCTTGTATGTTGGTGTGGCTGTTGTTGTTGTTGTTGTCGTTTGTGTGACTCTGCATGAAGCAACAACAGACTCCAGACACATGTTTAGTTATCCAGGTTCTTATGTACATGTACTTATATAGCTATGTACAATATAATGATAATATTTATAGACCAGCATAAATGACTTCGTTCTGATGAAAGACCATTCGAAATGCCGTTGTTGCTGTTCGTCTCTTGTTGGTGCTTTCATTGCACTTGCTTTGAGACTTACGTGAGTGTGTGTGTGTGTGTATGTCTGTAAGAAAACATGTATACTTGTTCTAAATACATGGAATTTCATACAAATACTCGTACTTGTTTATTGGCATTAAAAAAAGTCGAAAATCGATTCTCACTACAAGCAAGCAAACGTTTCCATCTTTTAAGGGTATGTTATTTCATTCTACTTCATCTGGTCTTTGGCACCCCTCCCAACTTCCCTCTGCTCCCTTCCAATAAGTGTTTCTTAGTACTTCGAGTGGCTAGTTGAGGGCCGGCCACAGAAGCAGTTACTTTTTACCTAAAAGCATCCTCCGTCCACAAGAAGCCAAGTCGTCGTCTTTCCTACAAGCGAAAGACGAGATTTGTTGTTCCTCGTGCTTCTTCTTCTTCTTCTTGCTGCTGATATTTTTTTGTCAGCCGAAAAGAGAAACGAGCGAACGAACGTTGTTCGGATTTTAAGTATGTATTCGGTTCGTCCGACGATTTTTTGTGCATTTCTTAGCGAGGATTTTTTCTGTTAAAAGAACTGACTGATAAAAACATGGAGAAGACGACGAAAAGAACTGCAATTTTTTTTAATGAGTATTCATTTCAGTTGCCTGTGATTGTTATTCAGTGCCTAAAAACATTTTTTCAATGCATTCTAAAGACAAAGGAAGAAATTCTTTATTAAAAACCCATCGAACCGAAGACCATAAAAAAGAGTCCCAAAAATCGTTGTAGCCTGAGCAACCAACCGATTATTGAGCACGAGAGTATGAATGCAACTCCTGCAGCGATGGTCGATGAAGAGTGGTGGAAGGGCAGCTCGCAGAGAGGGTGCGAAGAACAGGGAAACGACTGAAATTTATACTCGTATCTCAGAAGCAAATTTATTCCCTCCGCTTCTTCAACGCAATCGAATTTTATTTCATCAAAAAATTCTGTGAAAATGCATTCAGTCAGACAGGCAGTCAGACAGACAGAATAAACAGCTTGTTCATAAAAAACATTGAAAAAAACGAATAAAAGAGCTACAAACAATAGTTTTTCGTTCAGGAATGATAAAGAATCGTTATGTGAAGCGAAAGGTCGTGAATGCGGGGCGTGCGTTGCGAGGGGAGGGAGAACGAATGCTGTCTGCGGTCGTCACAAAATACGTTACGATCGTGTACGAATGCTACAACAGCGGGAAGCATTAAATGCGTGTTGTTGTTGTTATTTCAACGACGAAACACGACGCAGTCATTCGCTCGGCACGGCAGATGTTTTCGCTTTCCCTTTCAGCATTAATTAGTTACATACTATGTACCTAAATAAATAAATAGATGCATGTATATTATATGCTCGTGCAAACGCAGTAGATTCGGTGCAGAGCTCAACGCACACAAAATCTGAAAAACAGTTCGTCGATTGCTTAATCTGAAAAAAGGGTGGTTGATTCAATTGAAGGTTGAAATTCAAATTCGGCTGATGATGCCGTTGAGGAGTTGTCAAAAGTTCGTTCTTACTTAATGCACTTAATGGCCGATGTCAGACTAAGCCTCTTGAGGCGGGACTCACTCGAGCTGACTGACTGATGCCGGTCTCAAGAGGTCTATTGTGACAACAACCAATGATCCACGTACGTCTTTTGCTGTGCATAACCTATAAATATCGAGTAGTTGAGAGCTGGAGCTTCTTCGATCTCATCAATAAAAGTTGTAGTCCAGAAGATTAACCCACGAGACGCTCCCGGTAGATGTTATAGGAACCGATTGGGATCAATTAAGCCGAATTGTCGATCTGTAAGACTTTTCCGCTGACGCTTCTGAAGTCTGTACACGTTTTCCTCATTTGGTTTCTAGATATCTAAATATATATAAGAGAATATATAATCTATATACATATATTCCTTGACTTTTTTCTAGACCAAAGTAAATACGATCACATTTTCGTGCCTTTTTCTTGCGTCTTCGCTCAACTTGACCTGCATTTCTTGAAAGCCATCAAGTGAAGTACGCATACAAGTGATCGTGCAACTCTTACAGCAGCTGCTCCTCTCACTTCACTGTGTAGGGATTTCGTGCCTCTGCTTAAATGAAATAAAACAGGAATTCATAAAAAGCAACAACAAGAACCACAGCCACAGGCACACAGAAGACAAGAGGAAGCATCATATTGTGAGCAGCGAAACAACTACGATTAGCAGCAACTGAAGTGGAACGATCTGCCTGCATCCAACTCCAACAACAGACTCGCCTGATCTACTGACCAGTTCCAGATATCGGCGCTATACACACAGCGATACAAGCGAAGCAACCGAACGGAGCTCAGAACCGCTCCGATATTAGGTCATGATCGCGAATCTGAGCAGGAGAAAGGAACTCAGACAAGGAACGAACCTCGTGTCCATTCCACTCCGCGAGCGGGCGATTTGGATGTTGTTGATGCTCCATGATGGAACATAGAAATTATATACACGTACGTAGACAGCATAAAAGTCTGTCCTCACGATGGTGCATAAAACAGAAAGAGATCGATAACTGAAGCTGACAGAGAGACAGACAGACAGACGTTTGTTAATCTGTGCGGTTGTTCCCCCAAACGATTGGCTTCGTTCACACTGCGATCGTTTGTCGGCTGAAAGTCGCCTCCATTCGAGTCAAGCAGGCAATCAAGCAATGAATACCACACCGAAAGCAACAACAACACAAATCGAAGCATTTTCTGGACAAGAATACGAAACACAAGAAGAATGGAAATAATTTATAAGTTGAAAGAAGGACCAACGGCAAGACGTGGCAACTCGCCCACTCTCTCTGATTCTCTCTCTCTCTCTCTCTCTCTCTTTCGGTGGTAGCCATACATTGTAAATTTTTGACTAATAATACTATGGATCCTACCACTTGAAGAAGAAGAAGAAGAAACGAGCATGTTTTTGCTACAACAACAGTTGTTAGAAGGTTCTGATGTAAAACTATGAACAGTTGTTGTGCAAAATATGAACAACGGCGAGTTTTACACGAAACAAGAGAGAATAATTAAGCCGAACTCTCTGAAGACCTCCTCCACCTCCAACGATTGATTAAAAGACGCGGATTTGCATAGTATAAAAAAATATCTGAAGAAGCAAGAAGAGAGAAAAACAGGCTCGCGGACGGGATTCAGTTCAAGTCTACAGAAAATGTTACAGAGTAAAAGTTGTGGTTGTTGTTTTAGTGGTAGTGTTGTTGTTTTATTGGTAGTGTTGTTGTTTTTGTGGTTTAAGAGTTGTTTTTGTTGTTGTTGTTGCTATCATTAAGTTTAAAAACCTCACTCAATGGCAACCCTGAATTGATCACTGAATCGCTCGACGTTCGGCGGCTTCAGTTGTGTGATCGTCTGAGCAACTGGAAAAAAAACCGGTTGAATAGAGTGAGCTTACAGCTTACAAGACGGGTTCTTATTCGGCGTTGTTGTTGTGGTTGTTTTTTCGTTCTGTTGTGCACGACGATCAAAAAGAAGACGCACGAAAGAGAATCAAGATGAAAACGAATGCAGCCCAAGAAGAAGAATCAAAGTCAACATAATAAATATTGATATGCAGTCATAAATACACAAAAAATAAAATAAAAACCTCAAAAAAGAAACAGAAGAAAAGAAACAAACAGCGAAAGAGCGAAGAGTGAAGAGAGACAGAGACAAAGAAGGAGAAACCTGTTTGGAAATTTGGAGTTACAAAAACAGGGCTGCATTTCTTTTTTTTCAAAGAAGACCAAGAAAACCTTTTCTCCTGTTTTCTTTATTTTAATTTCTTGATTGAGGATTGAAATTTTGTCTTTCTTTTTGTAGATATAAAATAACAGGAACAACTCTAGTAAATAACATAATTTTTCAGATAAAACTGAAAACTACAAAAGTTAAGAAACGAAGCAGTTGCTGACCATCTGAAGGGATGACTTTAGGGGTTAAAAAAGCTTCAGTTACTCGTACAAAACAAGCCCAGAGATTTATTGTTAAAACACAAATTAAAAAAAGTAGCATCTATAATAAATATATGAAAAAAATATACAAAATTATCAATTATGTAGAATCAACAAGGAAAGAGCTCAATGAATTCCACAATAAAGCCACAGAAGCAATACAACAACAAAATGTATTCACTTAACCCGCATATTTTACTGAAATAATCTGCAATCCAGATCAACAATGTTCGCTTTATAGTCGCATTAGTACCCCACCCCCGGTAGCTCCCTTAAGAACTGCAGAGTGCTACCCTGAACAAAGCCTATCAGCAGTCGTTAGATTATTGATTGAGTTCCTAATTGAAAAGCATTCGTATGAGACACCGAGACCTCAAGCAGAGCCAACAACAAAGTGAATTAACGCGAAACATACTCGGCACAAATTCCCAGAAGCAGCAACCCTTAAAAAACACACATACACACAAATACTTATGGCATACATTCACACAAGTACGTCTAATGCATGTACGTCTATGAATATTATCATAGATCTATTATTCACTTGCTGTGTTTAGACGATCGTAACGTTTTCTCGGTCGGTCCCAATGTCATGACCCGTATTTCGCCGGCCCACGCAGCCGCCGCCGTTAATTGAGCCGTTAGTTCAGCACTCGCCATGTGCTGACGCGAGACGCCGACGCCGACCCTCCCGGCGACCCCCTCCCGCCAGATGCTAAGCAACGCAATGAAAACCATTGAAGTGGTTGTAATCAAGTGAAACAAACACAGAATTTAACGGATATTCATTATAGCGGGGGGAAGAGGGAGGTGGGGGAGGGAAACCCACTCTGGGAAAAACAGCTGCTTCGAAATGAAGCGACCATCTGGAGAAGAGATCCACTCGTAGATCAGCAACCTCATTTTTCCAATAAACCTTCAATGAAGCGCTATGAAAAGAATATCGAAATAATTCTGAAATCGAATTGGAAAGTCGAAAGAAAGTAAGAGCAAGAGTAAGAAGAAGAAGCAGAAAGATACCACAAAAAAGGGTCCGCTTATTCAATTATGTACATTTCAGTGTTTCAACGAAAGACTCTGAAATATTGAATAATTTGAAATAACAGTATTAACAGAAGATATCAACATTATATTGAAATGTTCACATTTCCAGCAAGCAGAGAATCCCAAACACAAAACAAGAGATTCTAAAACACGTGCCTACGTTTATGAAGACTCTCCGATATACTCTTGGAACGTAAGTATGAACATTTCTGTAGTTTTACTTGATGTTCAGAAACAATTCGTACGGTTTGTGTACCTGTCTGCGAATCCTTACCTAGGAAACCATCACAAGAAACAATAGTAAGGCACTATAGTAAGAAACAAAGACCCCCTCCCTGGTGTGCTCCCAACAAAGAGTACTCGTTTATGGATGTGAACAATGAAGTGCGACCTCATTCGGTTCCTATGGCGATACATAACAAAACTCTACCATATGCGGAATGTACTGTGCACCATATACTGTTCTCTATAGTGTAATACAGACCTACATACACATCCATACAATATACTATACTATGCACATAGTTCAGAACAGATTTGTAAAGAAAGTTTTTGAGCAGTTTTTCAGTGGAAATTCATGGAAGAAATTTAAAGAAAGGCTGCGAACACGCATTTAATTTAATTTAAAGGATGATAAGATTTTAGACAAAACTCATACATACATATGTATATTGAAAGTCCACATTCTAAAAAGATTTCCTTTGTAAAACTCATTAATTTGAGATGTTTTCCTATGGTTATCGATTACTTTGAATCGATTTGAAGAAGGAAATTAATTATTAATGTAAACTTCTTGAAAATGAGATCGATTTTAACATCTTCTTCATGCTGACGTTAATATAGCCCAAAATAATTGTGGTAGAAGCCAACCAGTTCTGGCCAATTGAATGTGGTTGCACGCGGAACTCTTGTGTAATGAAAATAAACAGCAGACGTAAACGAATACGTTTCCGGTGATAACGAAACAACGTAAATTCGGCGATCTTTTGACATCGCGCACACTGAATGACGTTTTCTTGGCCATATTTGTTGATCGCAAGTGTTGCTGGTTAACGACGAAAAGAGAAGTTTTTTTTAACTTTTGTGGAACTGTTGTTGCAAACGAGCAGCAAGAAAGACGTTTGTTACGACGTTACGAGGTCTGCGTATTAAAACACAACAAAAACTGATGAAAGTGTACGTTTACAACAAGAAATACCAACATACAGTCATTTAAAAATACTAAATCAAGCTCTAAGATCTCTCTTGATACGGAAAAAGTATATTATTTCATATGAAACTGAAACCGTTGCTTTATTTTTTTGGTTTTCTGGTTTTTTGTCAATGCAAAGTTTTAACTTTCCACAGAAGTACAAGAAATAAAAAAAGTTTATTTGAGCCACTGCAATTTAAAGCGTTTACGATGATTTTCTTATATAAAAATCGCAATAACGATGGCGATTATGTTGTGTTTATGATTTGACGTTTGCTTATGATTTGACGTTTGATTATGAATGTGAAATTTAATAGAATTGCTGTTGTTGTTGTTGTTTACAGCGTAACGAGCGGCTTCACACATTTTTTGATGATGTGAAGGAGGAGGGGAGGGGCGACCACTCTCCAAAACTAATTGATTTCCGACTCCTTTCAACTTGATCCAGTTTCGGGGAAAGCTTCCAAGTCACTGAATTTCTGTTATTTTCGTTTAATTATAGTTGTTGTTTTTATTGTTGTTGTTGTTTTTCTTGTTGTTAATGTTGCTTTCAAATACACGCTCATCAACGATCAATGATCAACCGTGATGATTCAAGCACGATATTCAGTGAACAAGTTAAGCGTTAATTTTTTCGATATCATTAAAATTATTCTATTCGTTTGTTGTATCAAACGTTTCTTTGGGTTTTTCGGTTGGCTTTTTAAAAAGTCACCTAAAAATAAATTAAAGTTACGTCTGCTTGATTGCTTAAAAACGATGGCAGCTGCATCAAATGAAGTGAAACCATCACATTTTTTAGTCTTCGTCTTCTTTTTCTTCATCGTCTTCGTCTTGTCTTCTCTTCTTCTTTTTCTTCGTCTTCTTCTTCGTCATCTTCTTTTGCTTCTTTTTCTTTAATATCCTCTACTGATTGCTTCTTATTATTATTGTAGTCAGTGTAACCATCCACCACAGCCACCGATCGTGTTGTTGTGGTGGCCCTGATCGATCGCTGTTTAAAGCTGCGACATAATTTAAGCTGCTGCTTTGAGCTGGATTTCAATGAAGACTCGTTGAGTTGCCCCCCGCGATCATAATTAATATTGCATGATAGAAAGCAGGCAAGCGAGCGCGGGTGGGAGACATGAACGAATGACAGAGAAGAGTAGAAGCCATGAACGAACGACAGAGAAGAGTAGAAGACATGAACGAACGACAGAGAAGAGCAGAAGGTTGAATAAAGTGCACAAGAAGTGCGGGCAAGAGTTGTAGTTGCCATCTCTAGAAATTCGTAGAAAGCTGCTGCTGCTGCTGATGAATTTAAATGAGTGCGGTACCGGTTTCTATGATTAACGATCCAGACTGATTCGAGTTCCAGTCGCAGAACGCGGCGCCATTATTATTTATTATTTTATGACTCCTAGAGTCCGATTATATTAAAAAACTAGTGAATTAAGGAAAAAAGTCTGAAAGGACCCGACTGTGAAAGGAACCGCGAAGTGGAGCTGGCGTTAAATTGAAAAAAGAGAGACGTTCCTGGTGTTTAGCAAAAATTATACAACTCAGAGTACTTGAATACTCAATGATTGGCTGAATGGATCGATAAGATGATGGATCCAATCGATTCCGGTCTGCTTAATTTCAAAACTTCCGATGAAAGCTGAGGAAGCTCACTCAGAGATCGATCACTTGAACACTGTACTTGAATACTGTTTATAAAGAATACTCAAATATTTTGAATTTAAATTTGTTGTTTGTATTTATTTGCAGTTTTCATTTATTATGAACGATCATCAGAAGCCGTTAATTACTAAAAATAATAAAAATAACAAGATTTATTGATTTCGTCAGCAAAACAATTTCTTTGATATTCTTACGATTTACGTAAATCGCATAACGCGAAATACGACACACGAAAAAGTAGCGATTAAGCTGCAAAACAGATGATAATTTAAATTTGTTATTTTAATTTCTCGAACTAAAAATAAAAACAACTCAAACAGGCGACGATAACGAAACGTCGAAGTGTCTGAAAAAAAATTGTGAAAAACAACATGAGGCACAAACAAAATACGCAAAAACAACAACTCTGACCTGAGCTGAGCTTTGAATTTCGTTTTATTGTGATTTCTGTTGTTGTTTATATTTTTAAGTAAATTTATTTCATTTAACTTGTGCGAAAGAAAGGCACGATTTCGAGTCAAATAAATACAAAAGCAGCAAGCAAAACTATGAAATCGCTTTTATTATTTGTATTGGTTTTCGTTTTTATATTTCACAACTGTAAAAAAAACCAAGGTGAGTTTTTTAAAAACTTGACCTGTTTTTTAATCATTTTTCAGGCCCCGGCCATAAACTGGGCCGAGATCGAGAATAGGCCCGTTAATTGATGTTTTGTAATTTAATTTATACTGCAAATCTTTCGAATTTCATTTACTATCATGATCAATAGTAATGATCAATCATGGAAAAGATCAACCATGGTAATTATCAATCATGGTAATTATCAGGAGTAACAAACCACTAATAAGAAATGGTATTTTAGACAATATATTTTCTCATAAAAGATTACGTTGTATTATAGAAGCCCGATTTATTGTATTTTGTACTAGGACGTGGAGTTCCCCCGCGCCTACTCTTCATGCCTGACTTTGATCACCCTCTGAGCACCATCTGAGCACCCTCTGAGCACCCCAGAGCACCCCTGAGCTCTGGGTCCCTACCCGAGTGTTTTCAAGTGTTGCCTTAATTCAGCAAAAATACTTAAAATTCACCACATGTCTTGGGAACCTTGCAACAGTTTCAGCTAATGTGTGTCTACGATCATTTTCAGACACACGATGTTTTTCACACGCAGCCATTCATAGTTATATAATCATTTATACATATGTGTGTATGTATAATATATGTAAACAAACAACCACGTATTTTTTTATTTATTTATAAACATTTGATTACACTCGAAATTCTCCAAAATACATTGAATCGCACTCGTGCTGAAATGCCATTTAAGATAAACATCGAAAATCTTTGAATAAGAATACGTTTTAATAGAAACTATTAACGTAAGACCGAGACTAGTGATTGAATGACATACCGATGACGTGTATGTACCTCATGATTGTTGGAATAAAGTAAAAGTTGTCGCTTTACGGGGCATTACGGGGCACTCTGCGGCTATCAAGGCGACGCGAGTGATCCGGATAGAGGTCACTCTCTAAGAAACCAGTTCTTCGGGTACGATTTTAAGATTGACATTAGATTGAGTAACGTTTTCGGGGGTAACCATTTAAAGTTGACCTTTCAAAATACACTTTTTTACACAGAGCAAAAAACACCGCATAAAATAGAAGAAAAACTATCAGAAAAACGAGTTAATAAGATTAGCATGTTGTTTTAAGACAAAAACGGATTTTCTTTATACAATCACTAAGAATTCTCTATGAAAATACAATATTATTTGCAGATTTTAATAAGATTTCATAGTAAAATGGCTCAATAAAGGAATCCAATTATTTTTCGGTGGTACTACGAATATTTTGTTCTGTGTACGCTTTTCATCGATGGTTGCTTTGTAGTCTCTCTTTTAATCGAAGTTGTATCTACACTATTTAATGTTTAATCGCGTATTTAATTAGTTTATTGTGCTTTCGATATTCTTTTCAAGTTGGTTGTGATTTCTTTGTATTTTACGATTTTATTGATTTTAGAGAAAGAGGCAAATCAACGGTTGTTCGTACTTTTAATATGCAAATAAGAGTCATTTATATGTAGTTGTAAAGCGTCGCAGTAGCAACCACTTGAGGGTTACAAGCTGGCCACCCTTCAGAGGGGGGGAGGGGGGTAATCCATTGTTTTCGCGCCCCCCTCGAAGCATTCAACTCATGTCATGGAAAAAACCACTCTACACGGCGTTCATTAACAAGTGTTATTATATTCATATCATCATACAAGTGTATGTGTACATGTGTATGTCTGGGTGTATGTATGTCTGTATGTATGATATAATATCTGTTTTTGTTTTTGTCTTGTATACAATTGTGTGTATTTTAATTCACATGTATACCCAGTTTACTGTTATAAATGAATTCATTGATTTGCTTGCTTGCTTGTTGTTCTTGTTGTTGTCCTGTTCTGTTCTATATTATGTACAGAACTACTGATGTAAACATATGTATATACAATAACTACATTACATAAGCTCATACTCGTTGCTTGCTTGTTTAGCTACCAACAAAGAAAGCCGAATGAAGATGAGTGAAAGGGACAAACTTCAAAGGTTTGTTTTTATGTATCTTTAAAAATAACGGTCATGAGTCACCGTTTAAATGCTTATGTATATCTATCTACATATGTATTAGATAGATATCTAATCACACTCATAGTATGATGGACAGATGTGTTTATTTCTGTGTGTGTGTGTGAGTGTGTTTGAACCTCATTATTTTTAATTTTTCCCCTAATTATTCGTCATGTTTTGAAAGTATTTCGTCGTCTTTCCGGCTGTTTAAAGAAGTGTTGGCTTGTTTTTATTGCTGAGCACTTTGACACTTTTTAAATTTGTACTTAAAAAGTGTGTAAACTATTTATAAATACACAGGCACACAAAGAAATTAGAAAAACAACTACAAACTACAATTACTACTCTTCTATTCGTTGGTTTTTCTACTCGTTCGCAAAACTTACGCAAGATCATGAAATGCTCACTGAACACTCATTTATTTAGTAGACAGATATTTCATGTCATTGTTGTTGTTGTTTCTCTGTTATTGTTGTTGTTGCTTTAGCCACATATCGCTCGTCATTTTTTTCCTTCTTTCTACATTCTTTTAACGAATTTTGTATAAATTTCTTATATTTTGAGGCTTGCTTAAGTGTTTCTTATAACTAGCATGATTATATTACAGGCCCTTCTTAAAACCCCGTCTACTGTTTCTTCCTCTTCCCCACTATTCTCCCCCCTCCAACAGTCCTTTCCTTCTACGTACATATTTCGGTTATAACGTCTTTCGTTCGTCGGATTCAATCGCAGTTCACGAGTTCAAGTGACTTTCCAGCCCGGCTTGTTTCCTTCTCAGTCCGAAAACCGTTGAATCCATTTCCTTTATTTTTTCTTTCATTTCCGGCTTTTTATAGACTGTATTTTTTAACTACAGACTTGAATTTTCACCTTCGCTTACAATTTCTCTTTTTTTTCGCTTTTTTTATGTGAAGAATTAGCTGAATTTTTTGGATATCCAAGCTCAAACTATTGAAAAATAAGACTGAAAATTAAAACCCGGTTGAGGGTCATTCGCACTCATTTAGACCAGTTTTATTATTTGTTGTTGCTCCCTTTCAGACCAGACAACAGATCAAATCAGATTCTTTTGCTTTTCTTATTATTATTGTTATTTTCATGTACTATTTTTGGATTTCGTAGAATTTTAAATTCCATAACATTTTCAATTCATTCTTTATTGATCATTAAAAATATAATAATTAAGAAACTGCGATCATTAAGAAAAACATTACGATTTCTAGACGAGGTTTTGGCATTATTTTGTGTAAACATCGAATGTGTTTGCACGATGATGGCCAATAATTTTGTTGTTATTTTCGTTTCTCCGTTCTTGTTTCTGTTCTCAGTTGGTCAAAGAAATGGAATTCTCTTTTCTGAAAAAAGAAATGTAAATTTTGTTTTATTTTTAGGACGATCTGCTGACGTCGTGCGAACGGAATGTGCGCAGGAGGCTTTAAATGGCTTAGAAGTATATATGTACTACATAACGGTGTGTACATACACTCACCTTCATGGAGTGTGTACATAATACGTATGTATGTTTGTTTTTGTAAACCTCTTTTCTAATCTTTGGTTAAATGTTGGTGGGCCATCGGCTGGTTTCCTTTTGATTTACCTCATTCAGTTTGAATTAAATGAATAATTAATTTAGTTGTTTTTAAATTATTTAATTCAAATTAAACATCAATGAAAATCTCTATTATTAAATATAAATACATACAATTCTTTTGCTATTTGCTTGGAACGGCAATTGTTTGGATATGATTCCACTGACTCTGTCTCGTTGTCTCTCTCACTCTCTCTGTCATTCCCAACCACCACCGCCATCATCATCGTGCGATTCGAGTGAACGAGACAGAATACGTTTTTTGTTTGTGTCAAACACGAAGAAGCGAAGCTGAACTCGTATTCGAAACATCATCAAAACTACGTGACGTGAAGCGTTTTAAAAATTCAAATTAAAAATCCGTTTATACCTGCTTTTCGTATACAATAATACATATTTTTATCATAGTGATTCCAATGTTTTCCATGTTTTCGCCCAACTTGAAGCGTGACGAACAGCAACAGAGTGGCCATAATTATGCGGCAACAACAACAGAAACAACAGCATAACAACACAATAACAACAACAACAACCCAATAACAACAACACAACGACCACTCGTAGTCGTATTTTGTGCTGCGCAGTTGTTTATGATGTTTACTTCTACAAGAAATATTTTGTTGTCGTGGTTTTTTTTCTTCTCTTTTTTCCCCCCACTCTTAATTATTTTTATCTACCCCAGATAACAATTATTAAATAAAGAAGAAAGAAATAAATGAAATATGTTTATAAATATTCCAAGTAAATCTAATCACACACTTTATTATATTTAAGTATGTATGTGTTTTAAGAATAATAAAATTAGTCGTTCATTGGAAGAATATTTAAACGAAAATCTAATCATTTTAATGTACGAGTATGAATAAAGATTAGTTTCGTAGAATTGAATTAGTTTCGATTTCATTCTTTAACGAATTCATTATCGCAGCAATTTTTATGAATGCACAATAAAAACAGTTACACACACAGCCACACGCTTGCTATATTATATATTGACATACATACATACATATATATGTTCATTGTACATAGATATCAATACATAAAAATACTTTTGCGAAAAAATATCAAGAATATAAATCATGTTCTTTTTGTTGTGATTTGAATGGCTTCAAGTTCAAACTCAAGGTTTCAAGCCCCGAATGAGAGAAGGTAAAGTCGAAGTCGGATGGGTTACTCTACTCTCCTGTACTCTACTCTGCTCTCTTCTATTGGCTCTTAAGAACAAAGATGCTTCTGCAACTTTTCACAACCTGATTTTCAATGAACTCCCCAAGAAAAACCCAGTAATTTAGTGGGCCGCCTATGGATGGAACGGGTCCCGATAATACTCGAACACTTGACTTGATTTTGAAGCGTTTTTAGGTACGTGACGACCAACATTTGTGCCAACTCAACTTCACTTAAACAACTAAAGCAATCAATCACAACCAAACAACACAACATTAAAATACATACTCATGTTCATTTCAATAACTTACCGATTACGGGTGTGCGTAGGACGTCCCTGGGTCGGTAACTTGGTAACTCGGTAATTCGGTAGCTCGGTAACCTCGGGTAACATCGGGAACAACGCGTTCAGGGCAGCAACCATCGCATTTAAAAATGCGTTTTTTAAGTTTTTCTCTCTTTGTTGCAATTTCAATCTCTTTGTTTACAAATTTAGGGATTTGGGAGGGGGTGGGCATGGGCATGGGGTGAGGGGGATGTTGGTTAAGGACGAAAGTGGGCGGGGATGAGGATGTGTGCTCTGGGCGGATTTTTTCTTTCGCTAGATGTTTATTTCTCTCACTTTTCTTACTCTCGCTACACGCTGATTCTCTTTGACTCTCAACACAGATTGAGTGTGCTTGTGAAGGGGTGAGGATGGGGGGGAGGGGGAGTGTATGATGGGGGGTGGTTGTGTTTATGTTCAAAAGTTTGATTTTATTTCAATACTTTTTCGACTTTAAAACTTCTCTTAAGGCAAATATTTTTGTTTTAGGAAAGATTGAAGGGTTGTTTTCTCACCGTTTTTTTAAATCGTATTTGGTTTTGATACAGTTTTTGTTAAGCTTCTTGAAATTCTTCACTTCGTGGTTTCTTTTACATGCTTTTTTTGGTATTCATTACGTAATTTATTATGTTATGTGTTAATAATTTGTTTAAGAATTTCATTTCATAGACGTTAAATGACAAAAATTCTTCTTCTCCGTCTTCTTTGCTTCTCTTTTCTCATTCTTCGCCGAAGAAGTACAACTACATGGATACAATTTGTGTTTATTATTAATATTTGTTGTTGTTTGTTTGTGAATAAATGCAGATATTGTTTTTGTTTACATACATAATACTTTGTTATGTCATAAAACTATTTAGAATTTTCGTTCTTGTTGTGGTTGTTGTTGTTTTTATTTTCTTATTCTTAAAACTAACAAATTTACGATTTCATTTTGCTTGCTCTGGACACAGAAAAAACCATGAAATTGTTGCTTGTGTTTTCTTTTTTGTTTATTGAGTTTCTTTAACTTTACAACAACAAAACCACAAAATATTTAATCATCATTAAAATGCTATTTTTTTTTTAATTTTCTTTAACATTCTATTTTAACTTTCAATTTTATTTTATTTAGTATTGTTTTTGGTTTTCCTTTTAATCACATTGCATTGAATTCTTCTTCTTCTTAGCAGTTAGTTTGTTTAATTTATTGTTTTTATTTATTTATAATATTATGTTTTCTTCGGTCTCAATTTATTTTCATCTGCTGTGTGTTTGTTTTTGTATTGTTTCCATTTTACAAAAAATATACCAATTTCTTGTCTTTTTTATTTTATTTCATTATCTTTAAATGAAAAGCAAATAATTTGCATTTATATTTAAGTTCGATTTTGTGTATTTTTTTATTGTATTTGTTCTCGAAAGATTTCCAAGAAAAAACAAACACTTAGATCTTTAAATTTGTATTCTTTGTTGTATTTATTTATTTTAACCTTTAAGATAAGCTTTCTTTTTGCTCCAGCACTGTTAATGATCATCAAGCTGTTTATCATCGCATTAGTTGTGGTTAATTTAGGTTTCTTTTTCGTTTTTATTGATATCAAGATTTGTTGTTGGTGGCCAGTATAGAAAAAGTGGAGAGTCTCGCGGAGAAGCTTTCTTGGCAATCATAATTTTTGTAATGTTGGATTTTTCGGGTTGCTAGTCTAGAGTTTTGTTAAATGCTTGAATGAGAATGTCCACTATGGAACCGCTACCCCTCCCCCACCCCACCCGAACCCTTTGCAACCGTTGATCACTTTCTCCCTCTCGGACCCCTCGAAAGCTTCTCCATGGACGAGTTTCGTAGCTCTTCTTCTAGTTACTCTATTATTATATGTACTTGCGATTTCATTACTTTACTATTTAATTTGTATTCATGCATCGTGTGTGTGTTTCTTTTGTTTATCTTTAAATACAAAAATCACAGAGAATACATAATGTCTATATATGCATGTATATATATTTACTTATATGATTCTGTTCTTCTTTGCTCTTAATTTTTGCTAATTAAAATTTAAATGTTATGATGTTTTTACCATCATACTTTAGAAATGATAACGTATTTAAAGTAATTCTGTTGAAGTTTGGTTAAGATTAATCAAATGATTGGCTTAAGTTTAGGCTTTTGTTTTGTTTTTGTTCTTAAGTTTTACAAATTCTTCTTACTTTCTTCTTCTTATTATTTTTCTTCTTCTTCTTATTCTTTTTCTTCTTCTATATATTCTTCTGCGCCTCTCTCGAAACTCTTCATTTATTCGGCTTTATTGAGTCATCATTTTAATCATTCATTAATTTTTAAGTTTTATTTTTTATTCAGAATGATTTTCTTTTACTTTAAATATTTTATCCCTCCCAGGAACCCCCATGGATCCCTTCAGTTTTTTTTTTTTTTTTTTTACTTCCATCGTTTATTTAAAAGATTCTCCTGTAAAAGTAACGTTTAGCAAATCGCAAATCTCAT
Organism: Myopa testacea; assembly: GCA_949629155.1. Lineage (NCBI taxonomy): Eukaryota > Metazoa > Arthropoda > Insecta > Diptera > Conopidae > Myopa > Myopa testacea. Next base: position 43,090,556 of record OX451345.1, on the reverse strand, counting down.
CGTCTATCATTTTTTTCACTCTCAACTTCGATGCTTTCTAAGTTTTTCCAAGTTTTTCTTTCAGCTTTCGATTCCCTAATAAAATGTTGCTTCTTTTAGTGTTTAAAAGTATCTTAAATTATAAGATAATCGCTCGATAATTTCCGTTCCGTGATTTTTTATTTTTTGTTGCTTTGCGCTGGTTTGCAAATATTTCTAAGTTTTTAAAGTTCAAAGTTTTTCTATCATTTAACATTCTATTATATAAAAACATGATATAAATAAAATGTTCCTTTTTCTGTCTGCTTTCTTCCGTTATTTTTTCGCCTTCTTTCTCTAGAATTTAAAAAGCCTCCTCTTTTTTAGTCCTCTCTCAAGTCGTCTGTGAAGCAGTAATTTTATTGTTTTATTTGTGTCTTTAATTGATATTATTACATAATTTTTATTTAACGTTGTGATTAACAACAACAATAAATTGCTAAAAACATCTGCTAAAAAACCTTTGCTAAATCATAGAAAAAAACAATGGATTTTATACACAATATAAATAAATAACAAATAAATTATTTATATACACAAATTAAAATCCAGAGCAGAGAAAATAGATTTATTATATGAAAAACAATAAAATTGCTGAGTCAGTTGATAATCATTGAAGCTGGTTGTTGCTGTTGTTGGATTCTTATTTATTATTTGTTGCTGGTGCTGTTTTATTTTCACTCCTGTTATTGTTGTTGTTGTACAGTGTTATTGCCTCCCCTTGCTTAAAGCCAGCAGAAAAAAAAACAAAATTCGAAAATTTCAACTAAGTTGTTGTTGTTGTTTCTCCGTAGATGATTGTTTTGTATTCTTGTTGTTGTTCGTCTTTTTTTCTTCATCGTCGCTGATCCCGCAGTCTGTCGTAACCGCAACAACACCAACATAACACCCAGCTACAAAAACAGCAGCAATAACAATAAATATTATTTATGTTTCTGTGCTATTTTTTCCATAAAAGATTAAAATTAATAAGAAAAAAAGAGCATAAAAATTCCAGCACTCTTTTGAAAAAAAAAAACATGTACATATTTAAAAACCTATTTTAATCAAATCTTATTTCGAATCGAATAAAATGCCAATCGAATTTTATAAACACTATAAAGAAAACGAATGAAAGTACTTTAAACCAGTTTAAAAGCCCTCTAAAATCTCTAAAAACATTGATTTAAAACATGCCATTATTAATCATTATTTTTACTTGACATCTTTTCTGTTAATCTAATCTTCTCTTTAATCTAGTGTGAATTTACATAAAAATATTAAACCGGAGTTGTGCCATCAGCTGATCGAGTGATTACACAAACTAAACCGGATTTATTTGGAGTCTATGCATTATATTTTGATGGTTGATTTCAATCCGGATTTATTGATGGATTTAGATGATGCTTACATAAGAATATTAAACCGGATTTGTGCTTTCGAACGCCGATCAGCTGATCGACTGTTGTCATAAAATAAACCGGATTTATTTTGAGTCTATTCATTATATTTCGATGAACAATTTCAGTGTCACAAATCTGTCTTCATGGATGCATTTAGCTAACCCCGGAAATGGATCCAAGTGATAACTGGCTACATTTTCGCGGTTTTTAACTCATTTCAACTCGCTAAGCTCCATCATCATCCTAACCGAACTCAGAAGAACCAAACAACTTCAAGTCCGAGTTCTAATCCAAATTGTAAAGTTTTCCAAACGAGCTTTTCACCGCAGTCTCAGTTCGGGGAACGAAGAAACCGACTTAAAGTGTGACCAAATCCAACGCAAAACTGAAAAAGTAAATGAATCAAACCAAAAAATTTCCCAAATAAAAACACAAAATAGTTTGTTTTTTTGTTGTTTGCGATTGCGCAATACAGTCTTCTTCAAATATGTATAGTATATATTTTGAGTCCAAAAATATCACGCAACCATTTATTTTTCATCATCTCCTTCGTTTGCGTCTTCTTCTCTTGTTTGAACAAACATTTTTTCTTCTCTTTCAGTGTTTCTTTCAGGCATCAAAAATACTTAAAAATTTAAATAATATAGGGAATCAATTAAAAACATTCGAATTTTCTTGTTCTTGCTTTTGTGTGTTTATTTTTTCACATCTCTAAATTTTTCAATTTTGTCGGTGATTTCGATTGATTGTGAAAATGATCGATCGATTTTTGTTGCCTGAAATCCAAACCGAAAGTTTGATTTTTCGATTTTTTTTTTAAATTGTTGTTGTTTACTGCATAAAAAATAATACAATACAATTTTTTCGTTTTTTTTTTCTTTTTTTCATTGAATATTTATAATAAATTTCATTTGTTTTGTTTTACTGATACATTGTGTTTGCAGTGTTTGTTGTTGCTTTTGTTGCTGTTGTTGTAATACATACATTAATTGTGTTTCTTTTTCTTTTCTTTAAATATGGAAATAATAATGAAAATTTGTCTGTTTCAATTTTAGTTTTAAGTTGCGTGTGCTTTTGTATTTTGTGTGTTTTTAATTTGTATCTTTAATGACACAACACAACATTTCAGAAATTAAGTTTTATCAGATTTTAAGTGCTTTCGAATTATCTTCATTTTCTATTTTTTTTCTTTTATTTATTATTTATCTTTAAATTGTTTTCAATTGTTTATATTTGTTTTATTTGCATATAAAATTATCACACACAATTGCAAGTTTTATACACCTAAAATACGTTAAATTATAGGTTTGAATAGAATGGGGATGGGGGCAGACTATAGCCTGATTGTGATAGAAGGGTGATAATGATACGAAGGGATGGGGAGGGGGTGGGGTGGAGTAAAGATTAATGAGATGTTTGAGTGAGTTTTACGGGTTTTTCGAGGTTTTGAGTGAGATGTAACGTGAGTAGATGATAGGAAAGGGGTTCGGGGAATGATAGGAGATGGGGGGAAAATAGAATAACGAAGAGTTACTTTAATCTTTTTGTATTTTGCTTTCGCTACGTTTTTTAATTGCTTTTCTGCATTTTCATTGTGTTTATCGTCGTCTTCGTGCATCATGCATCATCCACGAATTTACAATAATTTTTCTCTTTCGTCGATTTTCAACAAAACAGGCAGAAAACGAGTTCGTTTTAATATAATAATAATTGCTTTGATTGCAATTTTATTTGGAAGTTGATTTTGTTTTCATTTTTGTTCTTGTTTTGTTGTTCCTTTCATTAAATGCGAATCGATCGACAGATCGTCGTTGTTTTTTTTTTTAAATTCATTCCAACTTTTCTTAAAGCTTTCCTCATAGTTTAGTTTAGTAAATTAAAAGTACGAATTAAAAAAAAAATAATAATTTAAAATAAAAAAACTCCATTAAAATTACAAATCATCAAATAAAAATAGTATCTCTTTTCATCTGCTCTTCAATGCTAGCTATAAAGTGTATTATTGCATGGATTCTTTTGTCACTTAGTTGGTTGTGCTCAGAAGCTTCTCTGGGTAGATATTTATTCATACTCTATAAAATACTTGTTGCAAATTCCACTCCATCTGCTGTATTTGGCCAATTTAAGCAAAGCGTTGCAACAACAAAAGGTGGCTTTTTCAGTTCATCCTTCGAATTCCGAAAAATGTTCGCTGCGGCTAGATTTTCACGATTTTATATTGATTTTTCTATACATTATACATAGATTTAAATATTTATATTCGCTTTTGTTTGTACATTAAGCCGGCAGCCAGCCACAAATTATTTTGTCTTCTTTCATCGCTGGAAGGATCGAAGAACTGAAAATGGCTCCTTTTTGCACGCTTGCTTCGTCGTAACTTAGGAAAAATATTACGTTCATAAAACTAATTAAAATAAAACATTAAACAACCAAAAAAAATGCAAAATTCTTAAACTTTTTCTTGGCGGAGAAAGTTTAAAGCTTCCATTTTGTTTTTTGTTTTTGTTTTTGTTTTTGTACAATATCTATGCGTAGAGAGAAAAAGCGCAGCTCTTTCTTTGTTGCTTGATGATTTAATGATTTATTTAACAATTGCAAAACATATCACGATTCTTTCCATCTTTCTTCTTTCTTTCTTTCCTTATTTATTTAGTTTTTCTTTTTCATTATCTGCTGTTGTTGTTGTTGTTGTTATTGTGTTGTCTTTATGGCACTCAATAAATAAGCTTTTGTGAGCGCTCGAAGGTAAAAAAAGAAGAAGAACTCTAAAGTTCCCTAAAATTAATTATTAAAAAAGCGTTAAACGATTGAAGAATCGTTGCGACAGACATCAAAAACAAGTATATGGTAAAAATGCGACTTGGGAAAACTGGACCCGGAAGTTAGTTTAGTTTCCACACACGTTTAATAAATTTTTGGTTCAAAGTTTATGAATAAAACTAAGAAACATTTAGTGTCGCTTTCTGTTTCAGCTCGATTTAATGTGTTATAATTTCAAAATGGGGCAGAAGGTAGGGGGTCCTAATTGCTGTTGTTGTTGTTGTTTCTTTCTTAAGCCCGCCGTCAGCTGAACGCCTCACAACGATTGCACATGAGAGCAACTACGATACACTTGAAGGTTTCTCTACGAAACTCCAACAAAACTACTACTACTACAACTCTTACAAGTGCGAGTGTGTGATTGGTGAGTGTGTGTGAGTGTGTAGTTCTAATTTAATTTAATTTAAATATAAATTAGGATTTCTACAAGATGCTTAAAATTAAAATTATATTTAAAGTAAAAGTTACGAGTAAGTCAATAGTTCAAAAAACAAGGTACTGGGTTCAAGTGATCGATCTTTACTTAATAACAAAATTTAACTTTTCGAGAATCAGCGCAATTATATAGTATATTACAAGATATCGAGTTTTATAATTTATTGTTTGCTGTTTGCGGCTTTCTTTATACACAATTGTTGCCTTATACAAATATATATCTCTATATATGTTACATATATTGTATATATCTTTATATATAATTTAATTGTTAATAAAAATACATGCATTTTACAGCTTTTCGTCGTTTATCGTTTAAATATTACATTATTTAAGTAGAATACTTTGTTTTGAACGCGTTCACAAAAGTTTGATGTTTGCTTAAAATTCGTTAAATTGTTTTAAAGTTTGTTGGCTGCTTTGTTTGGTGCTTTTATTTTGTTGTGGTGGCTCCACAACAGAACAATTCTTACACGCAAACAAAAAATAAAACTTAAAAAAATGTTTCGTATGTATTTTTATCATATGTATAAAAAATCAACTCTAATAGACTTTCTTTGATTTGTACAATATTTTCAATTAATTTTAACAAAAAATAGCTAGTTTCACGGAAGACGGGCGGGAGGAGGAGGAGGAGGAGGAGGAGGAGGGGAAATCAAGTTAGTACACAGAAAGAGAGGGAGAATGTGATGCTCGTTTTCTCGTCCCTTTTTTCTTCCTCTGATATTCATATATTGCGCTCTGGACGCTGATTACTATTATTACTAAACCTTATTCTTTTTAATCCTTTTCCTGCTTCCCTCCTCACTCCCTCCCTCCCGCCCTGCCCCGATGCTACCCTTTCTCTTTACACTAGCTTTAAATGCAATTCTTATTCCTTAATTTTATAACGAGTCCACTGCTCTTATATTACAAAATTTAAATAAATAAAATATGACTGCGAGCTGTCGTGAGAGAGAGCTCATCGTTTATATTGCAAAAAAGACTCCACAGTTGAGTGTAATGAAATGAAGAAACTAAAATATGTAAAAAACGAATAATTTCAAAATGGAAAGAAGCGAGAAAATCACACCACATATTACAATAAATAGATAGTTCGAATTTATACATAAGCATAAAGGGGCGATCGATAGATAGATAGATAGATAGAGATAGAGATAAATTTGTATGTTAATATACTCCTAGATATACACAGTGGGTTCGTCTTTGGATCATAAACGGAAGATCAACATAAAGAAAGTTTGCTTTCTTTGATTTTTGTTTTTGTTTTGTTTGTTGTTTCGCCTTATAATAAGAAACTAAATAGGTAAATGTTGCTGCTAATATGTATGTAGTCTACTCTTGCCTTGGTTGTTCTTGTAGTTGTTGCTGTAGTTGCTGCTGTAGTTGTTTTCGATGCGAACTGCTGCCACTGCTGCTGCCTTTTGAATTCTGTTGATGTTTGTCGTGTTTGCTTTGAAGTTTGTAGTTGTTTGTTAATTGTTTTTCTTTGTTTTTGGTGGGCATTCATCATCAGTTGTCATTCTTTTTGTTATGTCTGCTCTGCTGCACGGTTGTTTGATTATTTTGGAGTTTGAATTTAAAAAATGATTTTTAGGTACAACAAATTATTAATGATTACTATATGATTACTACTTCACTTTATCAGCTTGTCTTGAGTTTTGATTCTTTGTTATTATATTTTAAAACATTGCGTTTAGTTATTATTCATTATTACACTTTGATTCTTTGTTTATTAATACAGATGTTATTTTTATCTTTATATTTATGTTATATTTAAATTAAGTTTTTATTAATGAAGTCTATTTAAATATCACGTTCATTTTCCATCATTTTTTAAAACTTAAATTTCAAACTTCTTAATTGTTGTTCACAAAGGTTTGTTTTTGCATTTGTTTCTGTGTTTGCTTTTGTTTGGCTTTGATTTCGATTTAATTTCGATTTCTCAACTATTTAAAAGGTTCTGCTATTGTTTGTTTTTGTTTGGTTTTCTTGAAGGGGCGGCGGCTTTCCTTATGGGCGTGGTAGTCTAAGTTTGTTTTGGTTTTTGGTCGTTTAAATTAGATTCGGAGCATCTTGAATCTATTCTTACAACATATTTGATTTTTGTTTTGTTTTTGTTTTGTTTTTTTTTTTTTATTTTTATTTTCTTATAGATTTTGTTATAGAAGTTTCATTTACTGCATCGAAAGGAACTGCGTGAACTGTATGCTTTTGTTGTTGTTTTTGTTTTTGTTGTCTTCCTTCTTGCAGCTGGTATTCTCTGCAACACTTTTTCGATTTAAAAATTTTGCATTCTTCTTAATTTATTTGCAGTTTGTTTTTAGATTTTAAGTGTAAATGATACTTGAGATCACAAGCATGTTGTTGTTGTTGTTGTTATTATTGGTTCTTCTATTAAATTAAAAAACTAGCAGCTACTTTATTATAGAAAAAAGTACTCTTGTTGTGGTTCTTCGTTTTCAACATTTTTGTGTTTTTAATGTAGCATTTTTTTAGTTTTAGCTTTTCTTCATTTGTTGTTGTTCTTGTTTTGTTTTTGTTGTTTTGTTTTGTTTAATTTTGTTCTTGTTTTTGGGGATTTTCTAAAAATTACTATTTTATTGGATTATTTGCCATTGCTGTTGTTGTTATTGATGATTTTGTTGCATTAGTAATCTAATCTTCTGGCGGTTACGATTGCACGTTGAGCAACAATTTCAAGTTGTGCGTATCGAAGTCATCCAACAGATTGCGTTTCGACGACTTCACTACGTGTCCACTGAAGGTGTGAGCATCGTTCATCGGATGAGGGTGAGCGGCGGAAACGTGCAGTTGACGCGCTTTGGTTAGGTTGGCGATTCCCAAACCATTGTTGCTGAGCAGCGCCTTTTCCAGCTTGCTGCTGGAGCCGCTGAGGGTCCAGTGCTCGGGCGGCTTGGGCAGCGCCGTCGGGGAGGGTGCATCGAAGCATTTGCTGCCAGCGAAATGCGTTAGATTGGTGGGCATGAATGCGGTGGGTGAGGTCTTTCCAGCGCCAGCGCCACCGCCGCTGAAAGCATTCGGCGAGTTGTTCTTGGAGCGATTCTTGCGACCGGAGCCACCCCCGCCTGAAGCACCAGCGCCGCCGAACATTGCAGCGGGCGAGCTGCGTGTTTGCGGCGGCGACTTCTGGCCGTCGCGTACCTCACGCTGTTGTTGTTGCTGCCTCTGCTGGCCTTGTTTCGACTTGTTGTTGCTGTAGTTGTATTGTTGATTGCTGTTGTTAAAGTAATTGCAGTTGTTGAGGCGGTCGCTGGCGTTCTGAGGAGAGTGACGCTGCTGCTGATTGTGTTGCCACCCACCCTGGGTGCGTTGATGGTGCTGCTTATTGCGCGAGGAATAGAAACCACCGCCGCTGCCGCCACCGTTTCCAGCCGAACCCAATGAGGAGCTGCTGCTGCAGCTGGACGAGCCCGACGACATGGCCGAACCGGGCGGTGATGTACTGAATTGATGATGGTAATGATTTGTACTGCTGGCAATACTGTTGGAATGTGCAGTTGCTGGCGTTGTTGTTGTTCGGGGCGCTGCTGCGATGGGGGAACTCTTTTCAATCGCGCCGGGTGAGCTTTTATAGCGATTCGTGGCCGTTGTGGCGGCTGCCGTTGTTGTTGTCATTTTCAGATTGTTGCTGTTGTGCGAGTATGTCATAGTAAAGAATAAACGCTTCGTCTCTTCGATTTCTGCTCCTAGCTTCTAGCTAACTTCACTGGTTATTTATTGAATCTTTTATTTACTTGTTAAATTAATGCTTAATTTTTAAATATCACACACAATAAAATCAACGTTAAATAAATGGTTTCCTGCTTCCTCTCCTTCTTCTTATTATTATCCTCGTTTTGTAGTATTTTTGCGATTTAAGTAAAATGCGTCTCGATCTTCTGCTCCTTCGTCGCTTCACTTTCTTTTCAGACTCCTGCTTGATGTTGCTCGCGCTCTTTCTACGTCGACTTTCCTCCTCCTTCTTCTTTGATTTATTCTTAAAACTTTAGGAGTCCCTTGCAATTTTTTCTTAAATCCTTTCTAGCTTGGCTTTTTTACTTTATATACATTTATATATATAATTAATGTTATATTATTATGTACATACAAATACATGCATATATTTATTATTATATATGGTATATATACTTTATCAGTCTGTTGATTTTTCTCTTTTGTGTTTTTTTAGCTTCGCTTACTCTTTCTTTTTCTTGTTGCCTTCGCTCCTTCGTATCCTTTTAGGGCGCATCCAGACGTGGTCCTTCGGCAGAAAAAGAAAGAAAGAAAACCCTACGATTAGATTATTTATAGATACACAATACTTACAAAGTACACCACAACACACACATAGAACATACTTATACGAAGATAAATTAATTAAGAAGTATGTATTTGTAAATCAACTTTTCTAAACGGACACTCAAAATTCTGTGCCTCGGACATTTTGAATACATTGAGCACGTTTAGACACAGATTTTCCTATTACTCTGGTGTTAAGCATGAGAAAAAAGACAAAATTATCTTGAAAATAAAAATTATATAAAAAATAAAAAAAGGATCGTTTCAAAGTCAATCAAATTAATCTTGGAGGTAGTTGTGGTGGCATGATCGAATTTGATCTTGTAAATCGTTGGCAGGATTTGTCTTCACCATGGAAAAATCTGTACTTTCGATTTTATTGGCGACTTAAGCAATATTTTCTTTTCGATTCTTCCAGAAACTTAAAAAAAAAAACAAATTCAGATGAAAAGAGCCACGAGAAGTAATTCAAAGAGTGGACGGGATTTGCGGCTGCCTTCCGCCGCAATTGATGGCCACTCTTCTAGTTAACCAGCGGCGCTCGTTAGCTTCTTTTATGTTTTCTGTGAAAACTATATTTACCAGCTTGCAAAATGCCAATTTTGCGATCTCCTGTGGAAAATAACACTTTCTACAATTCTCTTTGTTCCACTTTCCGTCTTATTAATTCGAGAAAAACACGTAGGTTACAAATTTTCTTGCTACGAATTTCTTACGTTAAATTTGTGCAAAAAAAAAGCCCGTACGAATCAATTCGATATAAAACGTCAATGAGATGGAAGTGTTTCAAAATTATTACAAAATGTAGTAGATTTTTATATAGAAATCAGTCAAGTTCGATTCGTGTGAAAAGAGCACATTTTTCGAAATTAACTAACTTTCGTTTATTTAAATAATTTTACTTAAATTTACCATATTAAAGGTTGTTGTCATTTTTTTTCTTATTCCATTAAAATAAGTTGCCGTCGCTCTCGTCTTTCGTTTAGGTTTGTAAATTTCGAAGTTGCAGCTCTTAAACTATAAGAGATAGTTACATATTACTGATATCGTTGAAAGGTATTTTAATTGCATTTCTTTTATGTAAAAAACAACATTTTATCCAAACTTTTACTTTTTAAAATAAATTACATTTTAGATTTTAAAGAACATTTCTTTCCTTTCATTAATTGTTTTCTAAATAAAATCCGTAATTAACCTACATTCTTGTGTCAATAATTAGAAAGTAGTGTCTCTTAGCTTTCTATATGTACATGTATATATCATCAGAAGGACGTGAAAAAAATGGAATAGAAAATTCTAGAAAATATCTCTGAATCTGTCTGATGTTATTATTAATTATGGCAATTTATGGTTACTAGGATTTATGGGCAATAAGAATAATTTAACTTTACTAAAAAAAAACCAGTACGCTTCAACCGAATATTAAATAAAATACATAACTAAATGTGAAATGGAAAGAGGAGTGAAATAACTATAAAATCAATTAGAAATGAAGTAAAATTGCGTACCGAAACTAAATAATTAAAAGTCTCTATTTAAACTGACATAATTTTTATTTACATTTGATATCAGACCGCAGATTACAAAATATTCCAGAAAAAACTAGCTTCGAAGACGCAAGTTACATGCAATTATGACGACTATAACTATAACGGCTATAAAACAATATTTAGATGAAGTTACAATTGAATACACATTTGTAGTTTAGCTTCCAACATTTTTTCCCAGAGTCAGACATGAATAAACGAATTAAATGCATACACAATGCAATTATCACGTTTTAATTTAAATATATACTGTAGGAAAAAACTTAGTTACTCAGGGACAAATGGAGATAAAAATGAAGAAATTAATAAAATCAGTAAATTGTTGAACTTTTAATAAAACTCGTAGAGAAATTCAAATGTATTCAATAAGTGGTTGGTTGTAGATTTTATTATTTTATTATGCAAAAAATACCAACGCAGTAGAACTAAAAAAAAAACAATTTTGAAGGTGATGGTAATAAATATTATCTAAATTAGTTAAATTTTAACCAGAATTGCAGAATTTTAACGTCCCAAGATACGACGATGTTTATATCACTTTTTAATTTAATAATTACTTTAGTTAGTAATTTTCTAAAAATGCCATGTTGTCAAATTTCTTCACGCCATAAGCGGATAGAGGTACGAAATACAACTTCATATTCTTATTTCTACTCAATACATACTTGATTTCCTGATGAATATCAATCTATATTATTTACATTCACTTTAACCGAGTAATTTTACACAATCACTTAAATTAAATAAGCATAAAATAATTAATTTCTTTTACTAACTTTTCACTTTGAAAACCCTCCGTTGCCGTTGCTTCTGCGACTGCTGCAGCTTATGTGGTTGTTTTTTTGTTGGCTGTTTGCAAAACCGAACTCCTGCTGTCTCTATCACTCTTGCCTCTTTTAAAAGCAAGTAATAATGCAGAAAGAAAAGGTGCTGTGTTGTATTCGCTTTGTTGTACGACGTCGTCGTCGTGACGTCTCGATATTCAGTTGACTGAATATTGAGAAGAATTCACCGTCGACTTTTTTAAATGGGAAATTTTTCGTATTCAATACACAATTTAACAAAACTTGAGGGTTTTTTTGGTCTGCCCAACTTTTAGCTATTTGTACGTTTTGGTGCACCTTCAACAACCAACGTGTGGATTTCCTCGCACAATTTTTAATTTTAGATTTCCTTTTTTTTCTTTTTTTTTTTAATTTTTTTTTTGTTTTTAATTTTTTTTGTTTTTAATTTTTGAAATTTTTTATTAGTATTACCCAGAACACCCACGGCTCGGCAATTATTATTGGTTTCAGAAGAACAATAAATTGATCTTAAAAGGTTGGTTAACAGATTATCGACTATCGACTGTGGCTTTTTCTGCTTACTCTTTCAGAGCTCATTTAGTAACAACTACTACCGACGATAGATAATTTCCAACTGCAACTTATGATGCGAAGACGTGAAGGTAATATGATTCTCTCTCAGGGAACCGAAAAAATCACTCTCGCTCTCCGAGCACGCACGAGTCCAGAGAGACGAGTTGGCCATGTTACACTAGTGCTCTTAAGGTCGCCTCTAAAAAGCTATTAAGGTGCATGTCCTTTACAGTCCTTTTTTACAGGAATTTCCAAGTTAAAAATGAACATGCTGAAAGGGTTGACAGAAAGAGAGGAAGAGGAATTGCAACCTTTTTCTGCACTTTGTTTTTTATTTATAATTCTAAAAAATGTATCCCTTCTTTCCAGAATATACTTTTGGCACTAACCACATAACAGATGTGTTATATGGTTAGTGCTTTTGGGTATTGATAAATATTATTAATCATTCTTCTTAAATAAGAATGCGGAATATTTTCATATTTCAGAAATAATTTGCTAGTAATAATAATAATAATAAAAATTATAAATAAATGTAAATTAAAAATACAGTACATCCGGGTTTTTCATTCAATACATTTTCTGCTTCTTTCTTAAGCGAAGCCCTTGCTGTGGCTCCTTTCCCCGTGGTTATGCTATCGAGCAAAACTTGGTGGGAAATTACTCTCATTTTTGTGATCGGAGTCCGTGCAAAAAGAGTGGTTACGCTTGTGCTTGACCCACGCTTGCTTTCTTCAAAAATATATATTTTTTCTCACCTTCAACAGCAACCCGTCTACTACACAAATGATAAAACGTATTATTTGCGGTGTAATTTTCGACGCGATGGAAGACCATATGTTTATATTAATTGAAATCAGCTTAACATATATAAAGGCGTAATATTTTGGGACAATAATCAGAGGAATATAATTGATAAATTTATCAGTTCATTCCATTTTTTCACTCCATTCCACTTTTCAATACTTTCGTGAATATTGAGACTAAGCAACACCGGTTTGCTTGGTGTCCTCGGTGTACGCTAGACCGAGTTTTCGTGCTCGGTGTGTGAGAGTGATGTTGAGAACAGAAAAATATCCCATTCTCTCTTTTACACACAAAACAACAAAAAAAAGTCCTACTTGCCAAGCAAAACTCGATAGCATAACCACGGGCTTTGCATAACAAAGTAAAAATAAGAACAATTTGCAGACTGTGTTTCGAGTCTGTATACATGTGTTAGTGTTTGAAGCTCGTGAGTCGGCATTTTAGCTCTAACGTTAAGGAGAACGTGGTTTTTCCACTTTTTGCAATCAACCAATCAGAGCGAGCGAGTCTGGCATCAAGATGCCTAGTGTGATTCCATGTTTACTTGCTCTAGTAGGGTAGCCGACCACCAAACAACATATTGCCACCATTGATTTTACACCAACAAAAAGACGTTCGCAACGACGAACAATTGTAGTTTTGTCGCCCTCTCTTTTTGAGAGAGGATATAGGGAATTTTATAAGATTTCCCTCTTTTTTGAATGTAGCTTCAAACCAAAGACTGCAAGACTGGAAACAAGAGATAATTATCTTTGCTGGAAACTCTTCTCATTCCGTGAGCGAGCTCAAAAGAATGTCCATCCGCGTGTTTCCTTGTTACAAGCTAAAACTGGCTATTACAAGGCAAGATAACTGAAACAGTAAACCGTTTTGGTTTATTATCACACCGTCACACAATGATGATGTGAGTTAGTGACAGGGATACCAACGACACAACTTTACTATTTATTTATTCGGTTTTTAAGTAAACATTACTAGAAGAACTACTTTGCATTTAAGAGTTGTCGCGGTATTGACGATTTCTTAGCAGTTTGGAAATATTAAAAAGTAAAGTATAAAAGGGTTATTTGTTTTTGTAATTTTTCATTTCTCTTTTATTTAAATTAAAATGTGTTAACACAAATAAATTCACAATTCAATAAATTCATATTCAACAAAACAGGTTGAATACGTTGGCTTCTCTTTCCCGTAAAAATACGTGTGGTAGGTTAAAAACAGCTGACTAAGTTTGTGAAATGAGCAATTTTAATAAATGTTAACTTTGTTTTAAAATATTCAATATTTTGCAATTACAGTGGTGGTCAAAGAATTAGCACACCATGCATTATGAGAAATTAAAACACCAAATATCCTAATTGTTATAGCTGTGGTTTTCTGTGGTTTTATTTTAACCTTGAACAATCTTTAATCTTGTATACAAACTACCGTTAGAAATATGAGCAGTTCATTAATTATTGCAAAAAGTTTCTTACATTCGCTCAAGTGAGGTGGACATAGAATTAGCACGTGGACATTTTTATTGGTAAATGAAATGATTTTTTCTTTAATTCGAGCAAGAGTGATAAATTTTCATAGCAGTAGGTATTTATACAACTTTATTTATCTGTAGTTTAAAACTTTTTTAAATAAATTACACTAGATGGGTCGTAAGACGTCGTGTACTCCAGAGCAGAGAAAAATAATGATTTTCATGAAAAAAAACGGTAAAAGTATTGCAGAAATAGCAGAAATAATAAAAATATTGCCATTTAAGAAAAATGGTTTATAATGCATTACAGAATTATGAAAATTATAAAAGTTCCGAACCTGTAAAAAGAAGAGCGCCTCCAAGAAAGACATCTGATGCTGAGGACAGACTAATTATGGTTCAAGCAAGGAAAATTCCGGTTATAACTTCACTCGAAATAAAAGCAAATATAGCCCGGGATCACCAGATAGCAATTAGCAGTAGGACCGTCCGAAGAAGGTTAAATGAGGCACGTTTGTTTGGATATGTTGCACAAAAGAAACCATTTGTGTCGAAGAAAAATATTGAAGCAAGACTGAAGTTTGCAAGATTATACGGTAACAAGCCATTATCATTATTTAAAAATGTTCTTTGGAGCGATGAGTCCAAATTTAATCGACTTGGGTCTAATGGTAAGCGTTATGTATGGGATCCACCGCATAACCAACTAAACCCACGGTACACCATTAAAACAATGAAACATGGTGGCGGGAGTATAATGGTTTGAGCTGCTTTCTCATGGCATGGTGTAGGCCCAATTGTTAAGATTGATACAAGAATGGATCAGCATATTTGCAAAGGGATTTTGGAGAACCACATGGAACCTTTCGCGGATGAAAACTTGCCATTAAGGTGGACATTCATGCATGACAATGATCCCAGGCATACAGCACGACTCGTAAAGCAGTACAAACGATAAATAAATAAATATTTTACCATGGCTGGCACAAAGTCCAGATCTCAATCCAATTGAGAATCTGTGGAATGATGTGGAAAAAGCGGTGCAACCAAAAAAACCTCAAAATTCCTCTGAGCTTTGGCGGGCCATTCAAGATGGATGGAATTCCATTTCCCGAAGCCGCTGCCAAAACTTGGTTGAGAGTTTGCCTCGAAGATAAGGCAAAAAGGATATCCAACAAAATATTGATGAAAACTGTTAAATGCGGCCATTAAATTATATTATTTTTAAAGTGTGCTAATTGGGTGTCCGTAAGAAAATCGACTTGTAATCTAAAATATGAAAAAATATTAATAAATAATTTTCTGTTCTTCAAATTATTGTTTGTTTTTAAGCTGTGAAATCATTGAATATGTTTTTAAAAGAAATAAGTTATATTGAACTGCTAGGTTTATAAAAAAATTACTTGTTTTAAAAAGTTTTTAATTGTGCTAATTCTTTGGCCAACACTGTATATGACTTAAAAAGGTTTTATGTACATTTCTACATTTTGACTCAATCAAATTGATAACATCATAAGCGCAGAAATACCTGATTCAACTAATGACAAAGTTCTGCACGACATTATTGTAAAAAATATGATCCACGGTCCATGTGGCCCTGACAATTATCAATCTCCTTGCTTGAAAGATGGAAAATGCACTAAAAAGTGTTCACGTAGGCTTAACAAAGAGACCGTACACAATAACAACGGATACCCCTTATACCGACGAAGAGCTCCAGAAGACGGTGGTCAGAAGGCATTGATAAAGGTTCGAAACGGAGGCTTCGATAACAGCTGGGTCGTACCCTATTCCCCTACTTTGTTAAAATAGTTTAGTGCCCATATCAACGTAGAGGCTTGCAGATCGGTGCGTGCTATAAAATATATCTGTAAATATATCAACAAAGGCAGTGACTAAGCTATCTTCAACTTCAGACACACGGACCTCTCAAATCCTATAGATGGAGTACACACATATCAGTCCGACCGATATATCAGCAGTAACGAAGCTGTGTGGCGGTTATTAGGTTTTCCGTTACACGAAAGGTACAGTAACTCACCTCAATATTTACTTAGAGAATGGAGAAAGGATGTATTTTAATGAATATAATTTCCGCGAGCATATATTAAAACCACCAAAAACAACACTTACTACATTTTTTTAACTTTGCGCAAGAGACGATTTTGCAAAACTCTTTTATACGTTGAAGTTCAAGAAATACCTGTTCATAATTGGGCTGGTATTAAATCAGGAGATGCTCTAGGTAGAGTATATACTGTGCATGTCAGCAATATGGAATGCTTTTGCTTGAGAATTTTGTTACACCATGTGCGAGGGCCAATCTCTTTTAAATGTCTTAAAAATCACAATGGACGAGAATTGTCAGCATTCAGAGAAACATGTGAGGCAAAAGGCTTATTAGAAAACTAGCTGGTTACCCGCGACTTAGTGCGCGTGGTAGAGTAGTGAGCGATGGTATAGTGTGAATTAGTGTATCTATTTTTTCATTGTATGTATGTATGTATTAATATCGAGCCGTAGTTTATTAATATGCATTTATTAAAAAGTAAAGCAATTGTTTGTTTTCATTTATTGCATGATCTTAACTTAATACAGTTTTGTAAACAATGGGTTTTTTTGGGTCTTTCCATCTTTTGCGAAGACATATAGATTTTGAGGATTCTAATATTAATAATAATAATAAAATATTTTTTATTTCCTGTCAAAAATTGTTAAATTAATATTTCCTTAAAGACTTGAATTTATTCAAAATGAGTTGAAACACTTCACAAAAATATTCCTAATAATTTGAAAGACTTGAAAAATATCCCTAAACGCTTGAAACACCTACTTATACAATTGTAACACCATTTGAAAATAATAGCTGCGTTTTTTTAATGAACTGTATAGATCTTCGCCATACAACTGACACTTACTCAGGTTTTACCCAGGTCTCTATCTGGGTTATAGGGAAATTTTAAGATTTCCCTCTATTTTGAATGTAGCCAACTTCACGCATTTCCGAAAACGTCAAAAAATTAATTTTAAAGAAAAATACAAATTATTGAGAATTGAATTTATTTCAAAAAGAAATTTAAAAGAATAATATAAATAAATCAATTATAATAAAAGAGAAGTTATGGTGACTTGACTTTAATCATTACTTGTCAGAACTTCATTTAATAGTACAATAGTATACTAGTATACTATTAGTAGTATAGTATATTTAATAGTATAATAGTAACTAGTATAGTATATTTAATAGTACACTAAATTAATAAATAATATACATATTATAAATATACAGGGTGTTTCGCATAAATTAAATTTAATTGTTTTATTTTTTAATTAGGTACCTATTTAAAAATTTTAAATTTGGCAATAATTTTCTCAAAAACTGTTTGACATAGGAACCTAATTTAAAAGGATATTAAGAAGCGGATATTTGGCTTTGGAAATCAGCAAGCAAAAGTTATCTTGGTCTAACCATTATTTTTTAATATTATTTTTTTCGATGTTAAGTCGGATTTTTATAAAATGACCCTTCCCGCCTAAAGGGGGGGAAATTGAACCCCCCCTCTCCCATACAATTTTTTTCTTGTCTCGACCCATCCTACACGCCCTAGTCTTTTGAGCCCACTTATGCGAAACACCCTGTATAAAATATATATATGACAAATAAATTGTTGACACCACTTTTTGAAACAAATTAATGTTTTATTTATATAAATATTTTCAAAGGGACTTACATACATATATCCTAATCTTTTATACATACATATATACATTTTTAAGTTTTACAAAATATTTCTTGCGATTAATTCCTCAACAAGTGCCCTCCTTTTATCCCGGACTTCTGAGTGCGTGGGAAAAAATTGACTCTCTTCACGGAATGAATCGCCTTGAGAAGATTCATCCTCATGCATGATGCACATATTATGCAGTACGCATGCCGAGTATGTAAGGTTGACTATTAGGTTAATATTAGATTGGTCTGCGAAATGTAGCACTCGTCGAAATCGAGACTTTAATATTCCTATTGCATTTTCAACCACTACACGGGTAGATGAATGTAAAATATTAAACCTCTTTTGTACATCCGTCAAAACGCCATTGTCTTTAAATGGAGGCACTAGCCAACTTTTACATGGATATGCACTGTCACCCAATAGAAATGTTCCTGATGGAAAAATTGATAGGTTTGAGTCTTCAGCTGTTCGGAAGAGTTCACTTCTTCTTAACATGCGAGCATCATGAACTGATCCCGGTTCTCCACAATACACGTCGATAATTTTTTTTCCGCTGTCCACGACTAACTGCATTGCAATACTATAATATTTTTTTCTGTTATAGTAATCGATGGCTGCTACTGATGGGGCTTTTATTTTTATATGGGTTCCATCAATAGCACCAATGATACCAGGAATACCATATAAAGCCTCAAATCCTTCTGATATTTTATGCACTTCTGCTTGAGATGAAGGCCATTTTATATAATTTGGGCTAATTTTTATTAAAAATTTGGCAAGATTATTGACGGAACGCCACGCTGTAGATTTTCCTGTTCCAAACATATTTCCTAGTTGCCTGAATGTGACAGTGTTTGCCATGTACCATAAATACATATACACTTCTTTCTCCGCCGGAAGTTGAGATCTTCCAATTAAATTTTTGTCTCCTTTCTCAAATTTATATAGCTCTAAGAATATGATTTCATATTGCAAACTTATGTATACGAGTAGTAGATTTATTTACCAATAAGTTCAAAAGCCGTGCAACGTTTTAAACGAAAGTGTTTTTGAAAATCACCATCAGAAAACAAACCTATAGTATCTACGAAGTTTTCGATTTTGTGATGCCTTTCATGTTGTTCTGTTTCACTATCAGATGACGATGATGAAAACGAAGACATAAGGATATCTTCTTCGATATTGTCGTTAAATTAATCTTGTAGAAGTTCCTGCAATTATTGCAGAATGCATATTTAACTACCTTTGCACCATTTGTGCAAATATGCTACCTTTTTTTTACAATAAAACTTACATCAAAATCCATATTTGTACTGTTCATGGCTTTTATTTAATATTGAATATATTTATTATTGATATTTAATATATTTATTTATATGGAAAAATAAATCTAGCAATAATTTTCAATTTTCAATTCGTTGACATAAAGTGAAATGAAGTTGGGTGCGCTTTCGCGCTTAAAGAAATTTCCCTTATCGTTCTTTTAATGGCCTGGAGATCCAGTTCATTAAAAAAACGCAGCTAATAATAGACCTATAACTATTCTCAATCAGTGTCAATTCAAGTTCAATTTTTAATTAAATACGAAAAATCCGACACAGTAGATCTGTTTAAAAAAGTGATAAAAATCAATCATTAAGTAAAAAATGAGTGCCATTAGTATTTGAACATAATCTATAAACGACATAGTAGCCCTATATCGGATACTATCTTTTGATGAATGTTTAATGTTCCTTATGAGTTGATTTCTTATAGAATTCAAATATTTTTTTCTTTTTCCTTATTCGTATTGATATTTTATATGTATTATTATATATTTTATTAGTAAATACAAATTATTATGTATTTTTTATTAAATTAGTGTTGTAAATTAGTACACACCAAACGAAATGTTTGGTTTTCAGTCTAACCAAATAAAAATGTTATTTTTAAAACATTATACGCATTCCCCTTTAGCTATCTAGCACACGGGAATACGTTTCAAAGGATTGCTTGCGAAAATAAACTTTCGAAAACTATAGTTAGCGTTATTATATTAGATACTTGCAAAATATTGTGCGCCGCGCTGTCACCTATTTGTTTAAATGAACCAACAGAGTCTCAATATAAACACATTGCGAAGGATTTCCATATCAGATGCAATATTCTAAATTGTATTGGATATATTGACGGAAAACATTTCGACATAAAATAACCCAAAAAAAACGATGCACGAATTTTTCGAAATTGCCCAACTGGTAGAAATATAATCGAAGAGAAGCTGCCAGTGCCTTCAGATACTCTACTACCCAAAGCAACCGAGCCGCTTCCATTTTTTTATTGCTGATGCAGAATTCCCATTGAGGAAAAAACTACGTTGGGAACTGTTGGCGAGTTCTGAAAACTACTATTGACTGCAGTCCAGAAAACGTCGAAAATATAATAAGCTGCTTAGTCCTACATAATTTCATTATGCTTTTGAACGGTGTTTGCCTGGATAAACATGGAGGAGGAGAACAAATACAGAAAGAATTCTTCCACATAAGAAAATTCAAAAGATAAAGCATACGCAGAAAAAAACTAGCTAATCAGTGTAAAGAGAATCGAGTTCAATTTTTAATTAAATATGAGAAATCCGGCACAGTTTTTTCAAAAAGTGATGCAAATCAATCTAGCAGACGGAAATCGTGGTATTATAGGTATAAACTGGTGAAAACTGCAGTTCACATTATTATATTAAATACATTCAAAATATTGTGGGCTGCGCTACACCTATTTATTGAAATAACCAACATTCTCAATATACACATTGTTACTAGAGAAAAAATAACTAATTAGTTTTTAATTTAATTTTTGGTAAAAACACACCCAATGACATAATAAAATAAAACAAAGCATGTTATGAATTTTTCATGTTATTAATTGTTGTCATTTGTCAAAGAATATGTGTTACAATATATTATTACAATATATTACTAAAATCATAATTAAATAAATAAAAAAATTAATAAATTTAATAATGACTATTGAAATTGAAGCACTAGAAATAAGTGGTACTATAGTGCCTCACAAAGTAGTTTGTAATACTGAAGATGAGGTCTGTTTGTTTCGGGCTATCTCTTATGTATTGTACAACACACAGGTGATGACCAGAGAAATACGCGAAGAAATAATGGCTTATGTGGTGACCAACTGTGATGTATTTGCTATTCTATCCTACAACAAAAACGAGGACAATTATTCCAGTACCGCTGAATAGCACGATGACATGTCAGGCCTTCATACGTTTGGTAGTTTATGTGAACTAGAAGCAGCAGCGTAAGTCTATCCATGGATATTTGAAGTATACCGTAATGGAGAGCTGTACGCACATTTCGGTACTACAGGTAATCGTGTGGGACGACTACACTTTTCACAAGATCTGTTACGTGGGCATTTCGATGTGTACATATGCAGTGAAGTTACTGCGACAATATCCGAACCCACCTTTTCTTCTTCAATTCGCCAAGAGAATAATTAAAAGAAGTGAAGTGAACTCCACTATGGTGTGGAGTTCATAAATGCACTTAACACACCGACAGTTTTACGTCGCCTGCTTGAGAGTGAGCTCACCTAACAGCTTGGTCGTGCTAGCAACTGAAGGCAAAACCTCTAATTTAGTGTATAAAAAGGTAATTTAATTAAAACTAAACAGAGAGAAAATTAAACAAAACATTTCTAATATTGTACAATTAAACACATAAATAAGAACATACCAAATTTTATTCATTTAAAACATTTAATTTTAATTCGATTAGTCTTATATAGTTTATTATATATGTTTATAAATATTTAATTATATTATTGATTTATATGTATATAAAATTACTAGTATATAAGCCTGACTTCGCCAGGTAGTTATTATTTTTTATTTATTTCGTAACAAAAATTGCGAAGTCTTTTGGACTTTCTCACCTTACACTTTTTTGGTTTATTTATTTTGTAGCATGAAAAGTAAAAAATTAATCGCAATTAATATCGATTGCAACATTTTTTGTGATAACCGTCGTCTCCACCAGCGGTACTGGCAGTTTTAAATGGGAATGGTATGTGCGACCTCCTTTTAAAAAGTTGGCCGCGATTCCCGTGGAGGCCACAGGTAGCGCTATATCGCCTTTCCTCGCACCACGCTCAAGAGGGTTTTGTATAGGTAGGTTTTTCCACTTCCCCCAGGTCCATCTAGGAAAAAGCATTTTGATGATCTGCTAGATGTGTACGGATATATTGCATCTATAACTCCATTAAAGCAACACCCTGTTCATCGTTTAAACATTCGACCATATCTTGACCTGTTGCTTTTTGGTTCTTTATATCAGTTTATTATTCGGAGTTTTAATATCGAAGTCCGTACAAGTTTTACCATGAAAAATAAGAATTTCTTGGACATCGCGTAGGGCTAAATTTTCACAGTGTGCGTGTGTTCTACAATGATCCGGGTGTTCCAGGTAGGTCTTCTGCGGCTCAAGTAGGCACCCGAAAACCAGATTAACAGCCTTATCTCGTATTTTTAAACGCAAACGCAAACTCAAACGCGACTCAAACGCAATGCGTTTCAAATGGTATGATCAAACTTTTTCGAGTAGACTGCGTTTCAGTTTTGAGGAGAAACACAAAGGTAAACAAACTTTACGTAGTCTTGCAGACTTCCCCTGCTTGCAGAGCACAAAGAGTTACCATGCATGAAGCATTTTTAGCATTTTTACAAGTATTTTTTAGGAATCCCAATGAATTAGTGCTATCATTGATGTATGGCAACAAT
Source organism: Myopa testacea (assembly GCA_949629155.1). Lineage (NCBI taxonomy): Eukaryota > Metazoa > Arthropoda > Insecta > Diptera > Conopidae > Myopa > Myopa testacea. The sequence continues at coordinate 43,067,911 of OX451345.1, read as the reverse complement.
TTGTACAACAAAAGCAAATCTGATAATTCGCACACATGTTTACATATTGATATTGTGTTTATTATCGTGTGCTCTTTATGTGAGAGTGAATATAGCAGCAATATTCCTCGTGCGATTACCAGAGCGCAGCGTCATAGCGTGGAATAAAATACGGGGATACTCAGAAGAGGGACAAATCGGATATTTTACATATGTCGGAGCATCAGTAACTCTAATATTATTTGTTACTTATGTATGTGCATTATTTTATTTTATATAATGAACAGGTTTATGAGGAACTACGCATGAAAAAGGAAGTTTTTCTGAACCTTTTGAAGAAGGTAGCGCCATGCATAAAAAAAATTGTATGAGCCACTGTTCAGAATCACACCAAACGCGAGCATTTTGCGATCGTCTGGTTTGAGAGACTTTTTCCACGAAATAGCTCATCCATCATGCCACAAAAACGTAGTGAAGTCTGCAAAACATGTAAATTACCAACAAAGCTGCGTTTGGGTTTGGTTCCGCGTTTCGAGTGCGTTTGAGAGATTTACAAATTTTTCTCTCTCAATTCATCGAAAAATACGAAAAGCACAAAACAAAACGCGAAATAAACGCAACGCGAAAAGATACACGATAAGGCTGTAAAGCAAACAATTCTCTGGCTTCCCAGCCAGTGTGGCTTCCCAAACAGAATCGTCTTCTAGGATACCCAACTTCTTGCATGCCTCTTTGAATGTGACCCCGTGCACAGTTCTCAAAACTGATATCTCCTGTCACATGTAATAGAAGTAGTCTTAGACGATATCGCTCACCTTCCGTTATAGTAGTGTTCATTTTCTAAGCAACTATACACAACACCGCCAAAAATAGTCACAAACAAAACAAATTCCATGAAATTAAATTATGAAAAATTATTAAATTTTTAAATTATTAAATTATTAAATTTTTAAATTATTAAATTTTTAAATTGTAAACTTTTTCATAATAAAATCTGACAAATTAATCAGTACAATCTAGGAAAAAAAATACAAATTTCCTCCCAATCCGATTTTTTGCAAAAAAATGGCGAAGCCGTTTGGATTTTTGAAATTTGATTTTTCTCATCAACATTAGATGCCCAGAAACATCTGTGAAAGGTTCCTAAGAGATGTGGAAGTCCAAAAAAAAGTCCCGGACATATTTTGCTAACAGAAACGCACAGGGATTTTATATATGTAGATATTTATTTAATATATTTATATAAAATAACGTAAAAAATAATTAAATCGTATGGCTGTGGTTACGTTTTTGTTTTGTGGGTAAAAGAGACAATGGGAATTTTTCCCATTCTCAACACCACGATCTCACACCAAGCACGAAAACTCGGTCTAACCTACACCACGTAGACCGGGCACCGCGGTGTTGCTTATTCTTAATAGTCACAAAAGTATTGAAAAACAGAGTGGAGTGGCAATGTGGAATGGATTGCTAAATTTATCAATTATTTTCTCCGATTATCGTTCCAAAATATTACGCCTTTTGCATATGTTAAACACATTTCAATTGACATAGACACTTGGTCTTCCATCGCGTCGAAAACTACAGCTAAAATAATATGTTTTTTAATTTGTGTAGTACGGCTGCTGTTGAAGGTGAAAATATCTATTATTGTGGGTCGAGCACAAGCGTACTCCACTCTTTAAGCACGTACTCCGATCACAAAAATTAGAGTAAAATGCACACAGAGTATGCTTGGTAGCATGACCCCGGCCTATTATTATTAAATGTAATGTAGTTTTATTAAATGTATATATGTAGTTTTTAAATATTTATATTTTTTATATTGATAATTTATTTATAATGCAGCACATTTCTCGGCTTGTGCAGCACATTATTGATTGTGCAGCACATGTGCGGAATATTTTGGGGTGTTTTATATGTGAGTTTTAGTTTTGGAAATTTGATTTTCAATATTTAACCGCATTAGATTATTATGACAGCAGTTATGATAGTCATGGCAAAGAAATTCCATAACAAAAATACTAATAATACGGCCATCTTAGTGTAGTTTCCACCTAAAAAAACAGATTTTAAGTAGGAAGAAAGTGTTGATTTGTAACAAAAAGCTTAGGTCAGGGATCGACGGTTGCTCGGTACTTCACCTCAAAACCACACTTTAGGCTTTAACTTATGTTAATTAAATTTTATTTATCACTGCAACTAAATATTTATTTAACAGTAAAATTTGTTCTGGGGAAAAGGAGTTTATTAATTTTATTTATTGAAAAATTACTATCGGGTGCACAATAAGAGTCTAGCTCTTTAATATACAATAATATAATTCCTTATTAATTAAATTAGTATATTTTCGTCGTTTTTTGAACTTCTTGATTATATTTCTACCAATTGAACAATTTTGAAATGCATCACTTTTTTGGTTATTTTATGGCGGAATATTTTCCGTCAATAGCCCCAATACAATTGGAATATTCCACCTAGTATGGAAATCCTTCGCAATGTCTTTATATTGGAACTCTGTTGGTTAACTTCCTTTATTTTCTTCTTTCTTCAAAAAGAGATTTACTGTTTCGGAAAATTTACTTATTTTCATCTTTCAATCTTTTCCGGAATACGTTTTCAGCAGATTTTCCCTTAACGGGAATACCACATTAGCAACAATAAAAAAAGAATCTTTCTCGCACCTTCTCGATAATACTTCTCTCAACTGGACAATTTATCGTGTTCAGTACAATGATTTCCCAGTTTGGCCGACGTGAATGTGTAATTTGCATCACATATCGCCATAAGTATGTATGGAATTGTTTGTAATAGTAAAATTCTCATTCAATAAAAAAAAAACAAATAAGTGAATAAAAAAAAATATTACAATTTAGACCTCAATTAATTTAAAGTCTTACCACTCGGTATAATCTTCCAACTTCTTATTAAAAAATGCACACCGCGTTTTCTACAAGGCGAGCCGAAAAGCTCTATATTTGTAGCCTTTTGGCCATACATTCCTATTCCCTTCAATTTTAGATAAAATCAATTTCCATTATTTTTTATTTATTTCTCCAGACCAAATCGTTGTTTTAAACTAATAGATTGGTAGTGGTTGTAGTACAATCCTTTTTTTTCCTATAGAATACTGATCCTGGTCGAAATTTCGACCAATAACAATTTCCATTTTTAATTAATACATTTTTAATTTTTTTTATAATATAAAATTAAACAACACCTCTTCTCATACATGCATATATCTCACTACAAAATATGCCGCATATGTGCTGCGCATTGAATAATGTGCCACATAAGCCGATAAATGTGTTACATCAGGGATGTTCACCGGAGCTGCCCGTAGCAATTCTGGCGGGCTCAGCAATTGTCGGTACGGGCTGGGTGAGGGGGATAATTTGAGAGGGAAGTGTTAGAGACAGTGGCGTACGCATTAAAATTTTAGGTCTTTTGGGTTTTTGAGCCCTCTCTTTAAAACACCAACAATTTCTCATATCATTTGCAATATATCAAACTTTTGACTGAATTCAGCCTTTAGAAATTTAGGAAGGCACTTTTTTAGTAAATTATATCTGGCAATCTTATAATACCATGGTACAAGAAATTGAATAAACCCGAATTAATATCTACGCCCGTGGACATATGGTACAATAGTTATGCACACAACTTTTCTATCAGATACAAACCCAGCCAATCACAAGCTGTCAATTATCAAAAATTTTAGACTGCACAGTGGAACAACATCACCAAATAATTGTTTGCTAGTGTTTTTTATAATTAATTAATGCAACATAATTTTCCTTTTGATAATATTAAATAATATTTATTATTCTTATTTAAATAATTAAAACAAGTTTTGAAATAATTATTACAATTTGTTTTTTGTTTCCAAATTTATTAATCATCATCATTATCCTCTTGAGAAAGTTTTCTTAAAATTATTCCTTCAATGTTGGGTTCGATGTCCTTGCAAGAAGAGAGGCGCAAAATGGCTGCAGTGTTTATATCAGAAATACGATTTCTTAATGTCTTTTAACATTCATAATGTCATAATGTCTTTTAACATTATAAAATTTACATATAATATATTTTTTGCATATTAGGCACTGAGTTTGACCACCCTTCTTTCTGCAAAGAAATTGTAGCTTCCATTCGGATTTAAAACTGCAGGGTTTGTTTTTAGCAGCACTCATTTCAAAGTATCCCACTGTATTTATGAAATTCAGCAAGCTTATAATATGAACACCCAGAACAGTTACATTATAAGTTTCATATAAACTATCAATTTAATATAATAATATATAAATACTTAAAAACTATATATGTATACACCAAATAACATAATATATAATAATAATAAATGAAGTAATACGTTGGAATATACAATCACCGTTTACGGAAGAGCTACCGACCACAACTTGTGTTGTGTGCAGGTATGTATTTTTGTTTAGAATACTCAGTCACATACATCATTTCAAAGGAATCATGACTCCGAAAGAGTAAGATATCACAGAATCAGCTAATGTAAATTGTCAGAAACAACTGACCAGACCATCGACAGACCAATGTCCCAACATAAGATGTCCCTCCTGAACATGTGACTATCTCTCTGCCTGCTACAGACGTAAATGGTGGCCCGCCTATGTACAGGTTGTGTGACAGGGTTCTAAGATTATTTTTATTAATACTCTATTCCCTATAGTGGGTGAATCAAGGAACCCAACCACTAAGTACATCAGTAAACACCCATCAACGTTTTAATGCAGTGCTTTTATTTTAAATAATTTTAATTTGATTAGTTTAGTTTATCTTATAGTTTATTAAATATATAAATATTTAATTATTAGGTATACAAATAAGTTTCCGCGGTTTGTCAAAAGATGGCCCCACCAGAAGGTTATGGAGAAATTGTCAGATGTAAAACGTAATATCCCAAGTTTCGTCACCCGGCAACACCATAACCTTAAAGTACTAGTGATTCCGTATCAGCATCACGTAATTTTTTTCCTGCAAAAATGTCAAGTTTTGTGCCGAATAAGCACCATTTGCGGGAACTTTTGATTTACTTCTTTAATTTGAAAAAATCTGCAGCTGAGGCGCATCGATTGCTGCTTTAAGTGAGAGAAGTTGTCAGGAATGGTTTCAAAAGTTTAAGAACGGTGAGTTTGACGCGAAGGACAAAGAACGCAGTGGAAGGCCGAAAGTGTACGAAGACATGGAATTAGAAGTATTATTGGAGGAAGATTCGTCCCAAACGCAAAAAGAACTTGCACTTACATTACAAGTGACTCAACAAGCAATTTCACATCGTTTAAAATCGTTGGGAATGATTCAAAAACAAGGAACTTGGGTTCCATATGAACGGCGCCGGTAAAAACATACTTGGAAACACTCAACTGGGAAGTTTTACCCCACCCGTCGTATTCACCAGACTTAGGCCCTTCTGATTATCACCTGTTCCAGTCGATGGCACATGGTTTGTCTGAGCAGCGCTTCACATCATATGAAGACACCAAAAATTGGGTAGATTTGTGGATAGCGTCAAAAGATGAAGAGTTTTTTCGACGGGTATCCGAATGTTGCCAGAAAGATGGGGAAAAGTAGTGGCAAATGATGGAAAATACTTTGAATAAAACGTAATGTACTGTTCCTTCACAATAAATTCCTAACTTTTTATAAAAAACCGCGGAAACTTATTTGTATACCTAATATATTATTAATTTATATGTATATTAAATTATATTTATTTATATATTTGTTATATTTATATTTATTTATTATATTTAATTAAAATAAAGTACAAAAAAATTGAAATAAAATAAAATTTGAAAAAAAGTTAAACCCCAACACAAAATAAATTAGAAAAAAAATAAATAATAAAAATTAAAATAGAAATACATACATGTAAATTTATATACATATACACTGCTGGACAAAATAATAGTTTCTACAAGTTTCTACAGGAATGTTGTACCAAAATTTTTGAATATTATTCTATAAACGCGTTTTGTTTTGCAAACAGTCTTTGAAATTCCTCGTTTATGTTCTCCCCAGAGATTCTCAATAGGATTGAGATCAGGGGATTGACTCGGCTGCTCAAGGACGTCTAGATTATGCTCTTGGGACTATGCTTTGACAAGTGACGATGAATGCTTAGGATCATTATCCTGCTGAAATTTCAACAAAAGCGGCATATTATCTTCGGCATTTAATGGCATTACCGTTTTCAACAAATTATACACGAATCTTATACACGAATCTATCCATTACGTCATTAGTTTGATGTATCAGACCTACACCTTGCTACGAAAAACAGGCACAGACCGTTAAGCCGCCATCTCCGTGCTCTACTCTTTTCTTTGTGAACCTAATATCGAATTCTTTGCCTCTTGTGCGAAGAACGTTTCTTCCCGCATCGTTACCAAACAAATTTATGTTTGTTTCATCGCTCCAGAGAATATTGCGCCATTTCTTTCTCCTCTGTGATCCGCACCAAGTTTTGTGGATTAAGGCAAAGTTTTTCCTCATCCTCAAATTTGCAGTTCTAAGCAGAGGAACATTGCGAGTAATCCTAACCGGTAGATTTGCGATTACTAATCGTCGTCGAACGCTTCGTGATGATATAACATTGCCAGTTTCGCCAGCAATTGTTCTGGATAACGCGTTTAGCTAATGTAACGATTCAATTATCGGTCACTGAGGAGGTTTTTTTAGGTGCTCCACGCGTCTCAATGGATTTTTTTGATTTCAGAGCACTTGTGACGAAAGTTTGAGACCGTCCCATTGAGCTAGCAATGAATTTGTAGGTTTTTCCTTTATCGCGTAGCTGACGAAAAAATCTTTTCTCCTCTGCACTGCAGTGAACTCCACGACCCATCTAATATTATTACAATATTATAATAAAACCTTTATTTAGTTCCATTTCCCGAAAATCTTACCTTCTGCAACTAAATAATACTTTAAATTTATTTTCTTCAAATTTTTACTACAGCACACCTATTTTATTGTTCAGCTAAATTCGAAGGCCCCAATATTTATCAAGAAGAATTTTTATTGCGGGGATTTCCTCATTTGATTACAAAACAGTGTTACCACAATTGCAAATTGGTTTTGCGATTGTAAAACATTCCATATAATTTTTTCTTTACATTTTGGAAATTTTTGGATTCACACCTATAATTTTGTCTAATTTATAATATGTATAATTTTTAGTCGCATATTAACCCTTAAGCGGGCACTGATGCCTATTTGAATGGTGTAATGATTCATCTGAGATGATGAATATCTGCGACAATTACTACACGTCATTAAAGCATAACAAATTTTTCAACAAATTACCCCTTAATTTTTATAAAATGTGCTATTCTCCAACAACAGTGTGCTTCGTCGTTTTTTGGATTAAAGGATTTTTTGCCGTTATGGTCAGGGGTTTGAGACAATAGATTACTGTGAAAGTGATGTCCTTTCTAATTCGGATACAACTGAAGAAATTCATAATATAATAATAAAGTCGTACTTCTCTAGCTGATTTAGCGTGTGGCAATGATTAACATGATGCCGGCAGTGTTGCAATTGCAGAAAATTATGGAACTGAATGGTTCACAGACACAATTAGAGGTTTTTACTTCAATGAGAGTGAAATTGCTATGAATTCGAGTCCGAGACCTATTTTTGACGAAATTCGAGTATTTCCCGAAAATGGTAACATAAAAAATTTAATGAAACAAACCAAATATGATAAAAATTTATTCGAAGGTAAGGATATTTTTCTAAATCGCATTTGGCATCTTTGAAAAATTAAAATGAACTGAATAAATGTGCAGAATAAAGTTATATTTTTATAAAAATATATATATATCCTTCTCGAACTTTATTTGTTGCAATCCTTTTTATGTATGCTTAAATTATTTCAACCATATTTATAAAGGGTTTTCCAATAAGAGGTGTAATTGTGAATAGCTATGGTCCTGTAAGCGTGGTCGTGGTGGCCATTTGACTGATGTTGTTTTTCATTATTAACGGCATACCTTCCTCTTTATTACGAAATAAACATGCGATAATTTATCTTAAAAAATGGCATTTTTCTTTGAATATCAAAATTACACCTCTTATTGGAAAACCCTTTACCAAACATTTTTTGCGAGATAGATAATTCGCATCAAAATTTTATTACCCTCTCAAAAAGAGTTGAAGACAGAAGGCACACGAGTCGTTTCGACAGGATACATACTCGTTCATCATAACGTATGTATGATTGGAGATTACATGAGTACAAATGTTCTCTCTTTGGAGAAACTTTTCTTGCAAATATTTATATCATCAAATTATTGATTTTTATATTTACAAACTTCAATTACAATCTGAAAATAGTATTTAACGCCTATCTTGAATAATAATCTCTTTGAAGATAGTTAATAAAAACACAACCAAATATAATTCCAAACCCATATTTTTTTCCGGCATTATTGGAACATCCATCCATCTTTCGGAATCCTTTCTCAATAACCGATATCCAATTGTATAATTTCTACTCTAAATGAAACTACTCACATTATCAGGTTACTTCAGGTTAAAAAATATTCATATTTATTTAATGTTTCATAATATTTCTATACAGTATGTAAAATTAATAGTCATACATATAAAATAGCTGAAAATAATGTGATTTAAATCAAGAACCACAACAATTTTAAATATATGTACTGCAAATATTTTATGCTTATATAATCGGTGTTACAATGAGAGCACGGGATGCAAATTCCGCTTCATTGTTTATTGCTTTATTGCATATCTGACACCAGCCAATGTCATTGATTAGTAAATGGAGAAAACCACATGGAACAATATTGTGAAAAGACTGGCGTCCTTGACGGAGTATATAACACATTCCAAGGAATCGCTTATAAAACACCGACTAGTGTATAGCCAGTAATAGTTTGCATTACAAAGTGAATCAGTTTTGCTAGTGAAGCATGGTGAATTTGTTGTAAATTTGGTTCCAAACTTAATCGATGATTTTGCACATCATTTAGTACTGTTCGTGAATATTAATGAACAGGCTTCATTTATTTGAACTACGACCGGCTCTTACTGATGCACCGCTTATTAGAAATACATTGTAAAACCTACGCAAAGTAGAATTGGAAGAATAATTAACTAAAGGTTAAGAAAAAAACGAATTTACAGAGATTTGGTACAACTACATATTTTTTTGTTTACACAAAATTATTGCATTTGGTAAAAATTAGCATAAATATAAATAAGCCAACACCGTTCAAAATAGCGTAGTTAAACAGTTAAAACAAATATACCAGTAAATAATTTGTATTTTTTCAAAGTTTTTCCAATTTCTTGAAAGAAATTTGCATGCCTTTAAATAGTTTTTCGGGTTTCTAGGATAATATTTAGGTTTGTTTGTATATGTTTTGGTATTCTTCGAAAAACAATTAAATTCATTCACATTCTTTTTATATATAATTTTAATTGTTCTTTTATAGATATAACATACATCACAGCAAAACTTTTTAATTGTTTCTGTTTCTTTTGTTCTGTTTAATATAAAATTTTAAATCACAAATATTAATGGGTATGTATTTAAATAAGTTTTTAAATTTGTGTTTAGGGAAGACTAAGCGTAAGCATAAAGCAACATCTAAAGCAACTATTTAAATGTAGAAATTTATATTAAAGCACTACCAAAAATAAGTCAAGAAAAAAAATCAAAAAATAATGTTTGTTCAACAATTGAAAGCTAAATTCAGCAAATAAAGTAAATTCAAAGAAAACTATTATATTTAAAAGAAACTGGAATATTTTATTCACTTCATCAAGTCCAAAGATTTACAGCAACTGTTAAAATAAAACTTTTTCGTTCTGTTCTCGTATAAACAAAGAAGCGCCAATGTAATAAAAATGAACAACCTAAATTCAATTCATAAATAAAGCATCAAATCTCACATTTCAGAGAAAATAATAAAACATTCATTTTCAAAATATGTGCTCATATCTTCTTTAGAGTTTCTTAACTGAAATAATATGCATCTAAAAAATCTTCTCAAAAAAGAGTTGTAAAAATGTTGTTGGGTTTTGTGCATGTACAAAAAAGTTGTTTTTTTTTAATTGAAAAACAATTACAATATTTAATATTAATTTTTAGTATATGATTTTTTAAATTTCTTTTTTATTTTTGTTTTTTTATTCATTTGCAATACTAAAATCCTAAAAAAGCACAACACGATTTCCATGGCTTTGTTTCAAATGCCATTTATTTTAAGTTAATTTGTTATCAATTCTATTTATGTATGTATGTTGATATATATTTAATTTCTACTCTAAATAAAACTCTGAATGTAGTTACAAAAAAAGCCGCGTTGGTTCGGGAAAAGCACACCGAGTTGCAAGATTGCCAAAGACTCAAAGAATGGGCCCAACCGAGCACCAAATGCCGAGCAAGGGTTGTTGGGTTGTTTAAGAGTGCAGAGTTGTTGGGAGGAGAAACACTCCTGTTATTGATACAAGATTTTATTTTATAATGTAATATTGGTAAGATCAAAACTTTATAAGAGACCCTTCATTGAGAATTTTTGTAAATCTCTAGAAAGAGTTTTAAGTTTCTTTATAAATACTGAACCAGTTTTACGATGGCGACTGTTTTTAACCTTCTCTCTATTATGATTATGATTGTAGTTTTCATTAAAGGGAAAACAGAGAAAGAAATCGAGCTGATTGACTAACAAATTAGTTCTGTACAGTCAACAGTAGAAGAGTACCTGGGTGTGTATTGAATTGAGGAAAATTGAGCTAATGATAACGCGTCAAAGAAGCTTACTTTTAAAATTAGAAAATTAAAGACATCATGACATAATCTATGGTGGCTATACTCGTACATGTATATATGTTCTTGTTAACTAATACAAACACTGCTTTCTTGTCCACACACAAATAAATGTGTGTGTTTATATCTGAGTGAAGCTGGGCTCCAAATTCCATTTATGTATATCAAATGTTTGCCAGACAAAGCTTAATAACTGAATTTACTCCAATCTTTAATTCTTTCATTACCTATACTATTTTTAAGTTGAAAAATTATTACTTTGTGTTGTATTTTTGGTATTGTTTCGATTTTGTTGTGATAGAAAAGTGCATTTTACGCAAATGGAGGGCAGGAATCGGTTATCTTGAAGTGGTTCACACAATTTTCGTCTGATTATTGTTTCCTTATTAAGCGGGGTTACACGAATATACAGATATACATTGAGTTTTGAAATTATTGGTATTTTTTAAAATTTCTACACATATGTATTACATTTCCAGACAAAGTTTAGCGGGAATTCAGTTTTATATGATAGAGCGACAGAGAGATTTCAAAAATGCAAGTTGTTGCTTTTGCTTTGGTGGAGTGACACATACATACATACATATGTGACACAATGCATATATCGCTTTACTTGGATATATAGTAAAATTGGCAATATTTCTTGTCTGTTAAAACTACTAAAACTACGTAAGCTAGGGTTTTCTTATTTTTGTTGTTGTTGCTGTTTTAAAGATAAATACTGAACACGCACAAAACACATTATATATATATACGACATAAACATACTATATAAACGTAGATATATGTATGTGTTCTTCTATTTAGTAGTATTTGTATATGTATATTATTAATATTAGTAAAATTTTAAAACTTTTTTTTGTTTTTAAGTCATTCGTAAAGATTGCTTCTAGGTTTTCATTAAATCTAATTTATTTGTTTCTGCGGAGGTAACAAAACGAAACACTGCTGTATTTGTTAAAACTAATCTGCATACGGAAATGCGTTTATATAAGTTTGTGCTGAAGAGAATGCATAAAAGACTGAAAAACCAACAAGTTTTGGCTTCGAATGTAAGGTCAATTTGATTCAGAGACTGTATCAGTACTGCATCAAGCACTGTACATTATTTTCACTAAAACGAAGCTTATTAGCGCATCTGCTTGTGCGAATATTCAATATGATTTTTGCTATATTACTTTCCAAACGAAGACAAATTTTAATTGTTTCGTCACTGGTTTTGTTTTTAGTCTTTACTTGGATTGGCTGCATTAGGCTAGTGATATTGTTCGTAGTTATGATTTATATAGATTTTAATGTACGATTGGGTCTAGATAAATATAAAATACATTCAGTTATATATTTGTAGTTAATAGGTTCCTGGAGTTTGTTTGTTGCTTTGCTTTTGTAATTTACATATACATCTGCATGCGTGCTACACACACATACAGTAAACATTGAATAGAAAACATACGAAACGGGAAAATAATCACATATACTAGCAATGCACTGTTAATTGCGTTGAGGTTATTCAAGTGGTTCCTGCTTGCTTGCATCCTTGAGGGTTCATTCAGCAAGTGTTGCAGTTAATTGTTATGTGGAATTATGCATTTCTAAGCAATAGACAAAGAAAGTGTTGTAGTTGGTGGTTACGTTCCATTTCAAATTTATTTTCGCAGTTGCGAGTCTCCAAATATTGCGAATTGCAAATTTAATTGGCCCCTTTAATGGGCTTGCGTAGCTTGCGTTGGCTGCGGCTGCTGATGCTGTTGTTGTGCAGCTGACGCTTGCTGCTGCTGAGGTTGCTGTTGCTGTGGATCGGTGCTCTCGAAGTAGTCCGAAGCATTACCGCGGCATATCGGACATGTGCGATTCGACTGCAAGGAATAAGAAAGAACTACGTAAAAAGGATAAAATACAAAATTTGACAATAATACCCTCAACCACTTGTCCACGCATTTGGCGTGAAACTCATGCGAACATGGCAACACGCGCAACACTTGTCGCAGTTCAAAGTCGCACATGCAAACAACGCACGAGGTCTGGTCACCTGTGAGAGGGAGGAAGAGAAACAATTACCACCCGTTGCTGAGCCACACGTTTTCGAACCGGCACCACTCACCATTATGTGTCTCCGGGTTATACTTGTAACTGGGCAACTGATCGATTTCGTTACGCGCCAGGCCACGTGGTTTCGCCTCACCCAAACGCTCCGCCAAACTAAGCAGCGCCTCGTAATTCTCGGTCTCACTGGAGTCGGGCGAACTCAGCTCGTGTTGGCTGTATGGGGGGGACAGCGGGAACATAGCACTGCAACATTAAATTTGGTTTTTTCTTCTAAAGCTAAAGTTAATTTGTAGTACTCACAGGAAGTTGAGCAGGAATCCTGGGTTGATGATGCCCGTGGTCTGTATTTGCACCGGGGTCGCTTGATGCGGTCCCAAAGCCTGTGGCGGCAACATGTGTCGATGAGTTGCATGTGGATGCGTGGTCGGCCAGTGGAAGCGAGCGAAACGTCGCTGCGGCGGGAATGTGCGTCTCTGCGGATGGTAAGAACAGAAGATGAAATGGTGTGGATACGTGAGGTTTCTTTTTTGAATTCAGAACTAAGAATGTAAGACTCACATCAGTTGAAATGAAGATCTGCGGTGGAGCAGCCGACAGTTGAGAAACCTGCGCTGCTGCTGCAGCCGCGGTGGAATGTAAGTGATGTGCTGCAACAGCCGCTGCGTTCATAGAGGTGATGTGAATCGATGTTGGACCAGCAGCATTGCCATGAGCGCCTCCATGGTGATCCAGATGGTGACCTGCTTCCAACGAAAGTCCTGCAACAGCAGCGGCAGCTGCAGCATCAGTGCGTTGCTGCGATATTTGTGCTGCATGCTGATAATTGGCAGCGGCCACGGTGGCGGCTGCAACCAAGGCAGCAGCCTGATGCGATTGTTGCTGTTGCTGGGCAACAACAGCAGCGGCGGCGGCGGCAGCTTGCTGTGGTGCTTGAGCCACCTGCAAAGACGGACCTGCTGCGGCAAAGCCAGGTGGAGCTGCGAACTGAGCATGGTGTTGATGAGCTGCAGCTAGCGTGTTGCAAGCTTGAGCAAAGGGCTGCGTGTATATGCCGTGAACATGGCAAGGAGCCAGACGCGCTTGTGGCGGTGTGGCCGGATATGTACAGATTGACGCCCAGATCGGCTCGGCGTGGCGTAGAGGTAGACTAACTGGAACTTGATTGATATCTACCATGAGTGGCGGCGGTGGTGGTGGCGGCCCAGCAGAGGGATGATGTTGATGCTGGTGGTGGGGTTGTGCCGCTGCTGGCGGCGCTTGTTGTATGAGAGCAGCGCCTGGTGGAGCGATACTCATATGAGGCATTTGATCCCACGGCGTACGTTGAGGGTGTGCTTGGTGGTGGTGTTGCTGTTGTTGTTGGTGGCTGTGGTGGTTGTTATGCAGATTGTGATGTAGGGGTTGCTGCTGCTGATGGTGGTGTGGTTGGTAGTGGTGCTGCTGGTTGCTGTGATGGTTGTGATTCAGGGACATGGCTCCCGTGTCGCGGAGACGTGGGCGGCGTATTGGCGGGCTGCCTTGTTGTTGCTACGAGAAGTGAAACGTGTGGTTAAACAGAAATTACTGAAGAGCAACTTACTTGTACACGCGGCGAACGACGGTGCTCCCAAATGGCGGGCGGCGACTGGCTTGGCAAGCGGCCCGAAATGCGCCGACGCTTTCGAGACGGACTGTCCGACTTCAAGCCTGGCGGGGCGTTGGGCGAAGTAGATGAATTGGACAAACCGGAACCGGAGGGACCGTCTTGTAGAGCAACACCGCCGACAGCACCGGCCAAATCAGACGGTGATGATGATGATGTGGATGCGGCGGCAGAAGTAGACACGCCAGCTGCCCCACCGTTCGAATTGGAAGAGTTCTGGTTCTGATGATGGTAGTTGTTACCATTTTGATGTTGGACTTGTGAATTGTGGCGGTGGTTGTTGGGCTGCCCGACGCCGTTACCGTTGCGCATCGTCAGGTTTCCTCCACTTTCCGCTCCACCGCGTTCTGGTCTCGTGTCGATGTGCAATTCAGAGTTGCGGGAGCTGTGGTTACCATTGTAACTCTCAAAATGCTACAAAGGGAAATGTAAACAACTATAAGAGATGTCATCACGTTAAATAAAAAGGCAGGGGAAATGCTAAGAGAACTCAACCTTCGAATATTCTGACATCACTGAGAGCTACCAAAGTTACTCCCTTCACCTAATTCTGTGCTTGTTTATATCGGACCTTCTCTAAACTAATTTAGTTATAGTTAGTTATAACTAATTTTTGGGAACTTATAATAACTACAGGAGTTGCATTTTTATGTAGGTTATTCAGAACTATAAAGTTTCAGAACTAGCATCGGATGGTTTTAAATCTGTGTTCTTTCCTACACACAGAGCTGCGATGCTACTATTTAAATGTCTTAATTCCGCTTACGTTTGTTTATGTTCTCATTTTTTATTGGTTTATTATTTCAAAGACCCTAAAAACTACAACAATTTCAATTTTACTAACCGTGTTGTTGTTGTTATGATTGTGCCTTTCAAATAGCCCTGAGCTTGAGGCATTACTATTATTGTTGTTGTTGTTATGACGCCGTCCAAAATGCTGATGATCGGACATATATTGTTGCTGATGATGATGGTGGTGATGATGTTGTTGCTGTTGCTGATGGTGAAGATGGTTCTGATCACCGCCGGCATAATTTGGACGATGTGGCAACAACATTAAGCCATTTCCAGCGCCGCCATTTCGGCGATGGTAGTTGTTGCTATTGTTGCCAACATTCGGTAGCAACATGTGGCTAGAACCAGCGCTTCCAGGACCGTTTCGAATACTATTGTTATTGTTGTTGTTGCTGTTATTGAACACTAATTGTTGTTGCTGCTGAGATCGATGTTGTTGTTGTTGTTGTTGTTGATTATTATTGCTATTATTGCTTGTATTAGAATCGAAATTATTATAATCAGTCATATTATTTGTTGAAGAAGTACGATTATTTGTTGTTGATACGGTTGTTGTTGGTATCATTGCCATCATCAGAAGATGATCAACAACAACATTATTATTGCGATTATTGTTTGTATTTAAATTAGTTGTAGAATTTAAAGGCATTATTGGCAGAGAACGAGATACGTTGGCGTTTGTATTTGTTGTTGTATTCGGCGACACCGACGATGAGAATGTTGCAGGTACATTAAATGTTGTTGTTGTTGATGATGCATGGGGTGGTGTTTTTGTGGTTTGATTTTTATTACATTTCGTTGTTTGTGTTGAAAGGAACGTCGTTGGTGATGGTGTTGCAGTCGTTGTTGTTGTTGTAGTTTTTGGAAAATAAGAAAACGAGACAGGGAAGAAATCGGTTGCAGTTGTTGTTTGTGTTGGATATGTTGGAGAAGAAGAGGACATCGTTTTTGTTGTTGTTTCCATCATATGATGCGCCCGTTGTTGTTGTTGTTGTTGTTGTCGTCGATATTGTTGATTATTACATGAATTCGAATTAAGGGAATGTTGTTGTTTATAACGTTGTTGTTGTTGTTGAGCATGTTGCATAATCGAGTCAGTACAAAAATTTGTATTCACAACATCAGTAAAATTTATTGTATTTGTTGGTGTTGATGTTGATGTTGTTGTTGTGAAATTTGAAGTTGATGTAGTAGTTTTATTAGTTAGTGGAAAGGATTGCTGAGTGTTAGTATGTTTGTGTTGTTTTTGTTGTTGTTGTAATAAATGGCAATGTTCGTGTTGCGAATAATGTTGAGTTCGACGTTGGAAGCATGAGGAGGATGATAGTGAAGGATTCATGGGATTCGGAGACGGAGACGGGGACGGGGACGGACTCTGCACAGCAACTCTCACGGACGGCGAGAGCTGGGCGGGTCTTCTGCGGTGAGGAGATTTCGCGGAGGAGGCAGTGGCAAGCGTTAGACTATCAACAGTGGCAGGCGACAACACGCCGGTGTTTGTATGCGTCTGCTGTTGTTGCTGTTGGTGAGGCAGGTGGTGTTGGTTGTTCTCCGCCAGCGGGGAGGCGCGCGAAACATTACAGAGTGCAGAGGCAGGCGAGGTGGGTGAGGGACAGGGACTGTGGCTGTGGCTGGGAGAAGTCTGCGGCGGCAGTGAGGCAGAGGAAGCGCAGGAAGCCGACAAACTACTGTGATGCGGGACGTTAATATAATTGAGGTTGCTTTGATGATGATGAAATTGGTTGTAGTGGTGATGGTGGTGGTGGTGATGGTGATACTTGTGGCTGTGACGCTGGTGATGATAGACATTTTCTTTGCTACTATGGGGAAAGCTGCCGCTGTTACTGTTATTAGTAGTTGCTTGTACATCACTGTGTTTACATTAACATTTTATTTAAGATTTTCGCACGAGTCACGTGTTCATTTTTGGTTTGGAATTTGTTCATTTAAATATGCAGTAGTAATGGTAGTAGTAGTAGTAGTAGTAGTAATAGTAGTAGTAGTAGTAGTGGTGGTAGTAGTGAAAACAACCCAGAATATTTATTATGCATTTACATGTACATACATTTATACGAATACATATATTGTCATATATGCAGGTATATAATGGTTTTTTATATGAAGAAGAAAGAAAAAACGGAAAAAGAAAAATAATAACAATATAAATGCCAAAATGCAATATTTAGATCTATAGAAATTCATAGGAATATATGTATATTTATATATGTGGTAATAATTTGTATAGGCATAAGTATATAACGTATCATTAATATTTACACATAACGAACAGTTAAGTACTAAATATACCAAGTATTCGAATTTATTTGTATCCAATGCACACTACGGTTTCCAAGATATCGATCAATTCACAATAGAAACACAAAATCTAACATTTGCTACATTCTTCAAACGACTTTCATACTTTGACAATAAATTAGAAAAACCAAATCCATTTGACAATAAATAGAAAAACCATCAAGATAAATTCTCTCTTTTCAAGGGATCTTGAGAACGTTTCCACATTCAAATGTTTACGTGTCACACGTTTTCAGAGGACAGAATGTTCAAAGGTTACAAGTACCACGGTAGATGAGTATAAATTGTATTCGAATAAACCGAATCAACTCAAGGAATCAAGTGACGAAATCACTATAAAGCTGTTGTTGATGCAGGTTGAAAATTAACACCAACAAACACTTCAAATCATTCGACATACCGCAAAGCTAATAATTATGTAGCAGAATTTGATGGTGAATCGCCACAAGCATGCGGTACGGTAGCGGTTTCGGCAGGCGGTATACCGCAGCACGTAGTAAAGGGTGGGCCATCGGCTGGTTTCTGTTCTGTAAACAACACCCACAGTAATTAATTAGCAATAATACGAAATTAGAAGGGATTCTATTCCCTGTCTTCGAATAAATATCTATAACTAAAGCCAGTCTGGGAAACTTTGAATGTTGCTAGTAGAAAAACGCAACGTTTTGGTGCCAAAA
This sequence comes from Myopa testacea, assembly GCA_949629155.1. Taxonomy (NCBI): domain Eukaryota; kingdom Metazoa; phylum Arthropoda; class Insecta; order Diptera; family Conopidae; genus Myopa; species Myopa testacea. The sequence continues at coordinate 43,049,625 of OX451345.1, read as the reverse complement.
TAAAAGAAAACAAAATCAAGTTTCAATACTTTACTTGTATAGGATTGTAAGGAAAAACTAGTGTCGAAAACATGCCAACATTAAGTGTGTTAATGAAAAGAGTTAACTAATACATACATATGTACATTTTGATTTTGATTTTCAAGAAAGACCAAAGATATAGCAACTGAAACAGTTGGTCTACAAAGCGATTGCTTAAAGCTAGCTTCTTTAACTGTTTACTTGTAATGCTTTAAATGTCAAATAAAGTGAACAGGAACTAATTTTTTTAAAATCTTAATCTTAAAGCAAGATAAACACGCACGCATAAAACACCAACACTCACACAAACACACACGCATATTATTGTTGGTAGGTTTTTATTACATTTCAATAAAATAGCACAACGTTTTTAGAGTTTTATTGTCGAATTGTCGAAGCCGCAGTGTGCAAAATGCAAATAAATAAAATGCAAAGCGAATTGTTTCTACGAGTAACTCGAATCTGTCCAAATTTAATTACAATCTACGAATTTAAGTGCAATCAATCGAATTATTACGAGAATTACTACGAATAACGATTGAGAAGTGAAAATAAGAAGTGATTTTTGAAGATGCTTCAAACCATTCGCTTAACATGTATTAACATTAAGTCGCCATCATACGCTATCATAAATTAGCTAAGTAATTAAATATGTAGTAGAATATACTAAAAATACAAACTATTTTTCGGATAAAGAGGAAATTTTGTAAGTTGTTTTAAATGTAAATTGCATTTAATTATTGCATGGCGAAAAAACTGATTCATTCATTAAGAATGAACTAAAGATTCAGGTTCAAAAGGTTTTCTTTAAGTGTTTATACATCGACAACTTATATGAAATTATATATATATGTTTATGAATACAAAGAAAAGAAAATAAATCGAATCGGTATTTTGTGGAGTTTTATTTGAAGCAAATGTTTGTAGCTTGCAATCAACCTGCTTTGCAGTCAACAAGATTTTTTAGTAGATCTTGCAATCGTTTGGTTGATCTTGCAGTCTTTTAGTTGATCTTGCAGTCTTTAAGCAGAATTCTGTATGAATTAAAAATCCTTCAAAGCCTAAAAAATGCATTCTTCTCTACCATTTTTTTCTTGAAAATGTACAAACACAAATGTTGTGCTTCAATTCTAATAACTGAAAAATAAATATAAAGCTTGATGCAGAAGAATAATCGTAAGAATAAAAACTAACCTTATTTAATTGGAAAAAGACGAAGAGAAAGAGTACAAATATCTCTTGCTAAATATATTGTAAATTTGTTACTTAAAAGGATTTTATAATTGATGTAAACTTGGCTTTAAATAAAGATTAAATTAGTATTAGTTTATAATTATTGTAAATATGAATTGAAGAAGCAAAACTATTAACACAAAATAGTGTTAAACTTCAAAATGTTGATGATAAAATAAAAGTGTTTTAGAAATAAAATAAAATATAAATAATGAGGTTCAGCTGCCGATATTGGATAACTTTTGAAGTTTATTTTTCTTTTATCATAATTTTCTTTTTCTTCAAACGCTTACAGCAGGCTAATAAGGATATATTATCACACACACGCACACACACATAGACATACATATTATACACATATACAATAATGATATACAATATACGATAGTATATCATTATAATAAACAACATTGCGTCCAACCACAGAATAAACAGTATGCTGGTCCAACACAAAGTGTGCCTAAATAACAAAAAACTGAGACTCTTTGAGGATGCAACGAACGTGGTATAGCAAGTGATAGCATGAAATTGTTACAAGGTCATGTTTGCCCACATTATAACCCCATATACACCTACATACATACATATCTATCTATTCCACACACTATAAAACGTGTTATTTGATGGAGAGGAAAAAGCAGAGTAAATCATTGAGTAGTGAAATATAATAAATCAAGTAGTTTTGAGGTTTCTACATTTGCATTGAAATTAAAAAACAACTAAAGCCATAGCAATTAAATGCAGTACTCGTGTACGTATTCAGATACACATACTCGTATATGTGCATACATGTGTATTGTAGATACAGCCACGGAGAATTCATTAGCGCAGATCAAAAGCTTAATTTTAGTGATCGAATTAAAAGGATTCGAAGAATGAAGCTGGGCATTTCTTCGGATACGAATGTTTCGGGGCAACAATTTCCAAAACCAAAAAGTGTTGTTAAAAAGATGGTCATAAAGGTACTAAATACTTAGAACATACTTACTAATGATAACTTAAAGTATCGTAGAGTATGAGTGTGTATATATTTAAATTTGCATGTCGCAGTGTCCCTTTTTAGTCACCACTCTGTTGGAGTTCTAATGAAATTTCCACGACTGTGAATACAGCATAACTGTGTTAAGATCGAGTGAGAAGGACACGAAAATTCTTACTTTTCATCAACTCATGCATTATTTTCTTTCATTTTAAGAACCGGGGCGGGGTGGAAAGGAGCACAACACTACTATCACCCCCCGTACGAACGAAGCGTGGTGAATAACTAAGAGGGGGCTTTATAAGTTCACGTTTCGATGTTTGTACATATGAATATCGTGCATATGTTTGTGTGAGACTGCATAAACTGCACTTAATTTATTTTAGCAATTAACACTAGCAGATGCAAGCGACTTTTGACGCTATCTTCATTTCGACGATCTCAACGTTGTGGTGAATTCGAAGTACACTTAATTATCGTTGCTAAACCAGGTACAAACTTTGTGAATACAGAATGTAATTAAAAATGCAATTAAAAACGACTTTCAGTAGAAGCACGAAAGAAAGTGATACTTTGCACTTGCATTGCAGCAGGAGGGAGAGAAAGGGGATGATAGAGAGAGAGAGAGAGAGAGAATGGGAGAAGACCTTAATTTGAATCATGAAAATTCCACTTAAATGAAAACATTTAAAAGCTTTGGATCATTAAATAATAAGTAGGACTTAAACCAAATCCGATCCACCGTTCGTTTATGTTAATTAAATTGCAAGAAAAATATTGACAAATCTAAAATTATTGAGAGTGACTAGAGTAGGAAGGAGAGAGAGTAAGTTGTGTAAAAGTGATAAAAAATGCAGGGTTCATACTCGTATAAATTGGCATTCACACGCATACAAATACGGCTCTGTATCTACTATATGAGTGTGTGTGTGAGTGTGTGTGTGAGTGTGTGTGCGAGTGTATATAAAATGTTATGGAATTTTACTCGTAATCAATGCACACATACAATATAACAATAACAACAAATGGCATCTTAAAAATGGTAGAGTAGGAATGCATGGGAAACGCGATACGAGTACCTCGAGTGTACATATTGCAGTTTCTTTTAGTTTCATTTGCATCCAACAGCACAAGTTAATTCTTTCGACGACAAAAGCACATACGTGACAAAGCAGCAATCTTATTTAATAAGAACATAAAGAACCATCTTCATACGGATGCTTTTTTAACACGTAATTCCACAGTTCACTATGCATATCTTTACGTAGGATAAAGAAATAAAGAAAAAATTGCAGACGAAAAGATGTTGTCGATCTTGGAAGGGGTCTCTTAAGTTATATCAATCAAATAATAATTAGTTACTAAAGATGGAAGTGCAAAGTTTTGTATGAAGAAAGGCAGAATACCCCCAAAAACCCTCTCAAAGAATGCGTGTCATCAGATGAACCGAAGCGAACCGATTGATTTTAACTGCTACATACACAACTAATACTAATACATATGTACATACATTATAGGTATTTACAAGAACTAACTACAATCTCTTCACTGGCTTCATTACACACGATTCTCGCATTGTACTTGGAATCATTTTGATAACCATTTGGCACTTGAGTAGAGGTTTCTTTTATTACTGCTGCTTATTCTCTGATTGCGACTCTCAATGAGGTCAACTCAAGTCAAGCCGGGTCAACATGCTTACTACTTCCAGTTTAATCACATTATATTTCTTACTTTCAGAATTGTTTCAAGAAAGATAGTGAGGAAACGACAGAGATAAAGAAGAACCGAGAGCTTAAATTTAAAGTTTCTATGAAAAAACTATGTATTTTGGATACCCGTTATTTTTACCATGGGCAGGTTATAATAAAAAAGATCGTATAAAAAAATGAGAGTCTTTTGTCTTTGAGAAAAACGTATGAGGAGTGATTCGAGTGGATGATATTCAACAATGGAGATACTCTGTAAATAGAGATTCGTTGATGCTTTAGTATCTTTATTGCCCACATAACATTAACAATTGACCTTCCAACTTTTCGACGTGCCATGGATTATCAGGGAACCTCTGAAGGCCTTGTCATCCTATCATTTCTACCATAACACGACCCATTTATCGTTTCTAACATTCTACAAACCGCACCAACTGCTAGCGGGCGTGGCCGAGGGCCGAACATGCTATTGCAAAGCTCGAACTTTATTACAAAAATTAGAATAACCCAAAAAAGCTTTTACAAGATTTTTTGCACACTGAATTCTACAGGTAGACAGAAAGAGAGAGAGAGAGAGAGGAAAAAAGGAGAAACAGAATGAAAATCATAAATAAATAATCCCAAAATTACAATATTTTCTACATTATTTTATTTCTGGTGCTTCATGCAGTTCTTTCTTCTTCTTCCGACTGTTAAACTAAAGCGTTAATTAAAAATGAGTCTTCGATGATAAAATGGAAATAAACTGAAACGTTTAAAGATGAACAAGAAACTTACGAAAATAGAAACTTAAAATAGATCGATTGTTTTGTGATAAAGCACAATTTAAGGAAAAACATAATGTTGTTTGTTACACTGAAGAAAAAAAAGACATGAACATTTTGTGCCAATTACGAAACTAAGTACGTAACACAAGAACAAAACAAATGCGGGGGTTGAACTTATTTTAAATGAGCGGAGGGGGGTGGGCGGCATAAAACACAAAAACCATACTTCTTGCAGTTGATAATTTGGCTCCAATGCTTGTTATTTTATGCAATACTGTTATTTTATTATTATAGTACTATGTATTTGTTTTACTTTTGTCTTGGTTTTTAATTACAAAATTAACCCTTTAACCTAAAAGCGTTTTATTTATGTTTGTATTAATTTCGGTGTTTGTTGGAAAGCGGAAGGGTGGATGGGCGAGCCCAGGATGGTGGCTATACTTTATATTATAATATTTATCGTGTAGGCAGGATTTCGTGGAACTTCGGGAGATGTGAGGATACAATTTCATGTAGGTCTTTAGAAATACTTAAGAATTCATATACAAGTTGTAAACTTGGCCAGCTTACCCAAGAGCGTTCCACGGTTCCACCACGTCCTTGTTGTACCAGGCGGCATTGCCGCAGCCGCCGCCACCGCCGCCACCGTTATTGCGGTGCGGGTGATGCTGGTGTGGCGAGAAAATCATGCGTCCGCGATGGTGATTCCGTCCTGGGCCATTTCGCGAGAATGGGTGACGTGATGCGCCCGCATGATTTGGATTCAACATGATCGTCGGCTTGTTTGGTGCTGTTGTTATTGCTGTGGCCTTGGATGTGGATTTGCTGTCGCTTGGATTTATTGCTCTCAAATACAAGGGCCGTTCCGAGCAGCCTAAAAGTCTGCTATAAAAATGCGAAAGTTCGTTGTTTTCACACGCGTTGTGTTGATGATCGATCGATCGATGGTCGGTGGTCGCTGATCGGGGTCTCCGTCTGCTTCAATCGAAACTGAGGTCTTAACTGTTTGGATTTTTGTTAAGTTTTGCTTTCTCAACTGCAAAGTTAAAAAAATAAACTGTATAAGAAGGTTGGCACACGTGGAATGATCAGTTGTTTTTTTCAATTTATGGTTGTTTTTTTTTTATTTCAATGAGCTTTCTGAGTTATCGACGAATTTATCGTTTATTTAAATAATTAATTATTGTAATATGAAATTTTAAACCATGAAATTTCACAGATTCAAGATTTTTCAATTTACTAACTGAAGCAAACCAACTCATCGCTGAAGCTCATCGTGGTTAAAACTTTAAGACGGCCGTTATTATTGTGTAAAATACACCAGTGCGGAGATTTCATGGTTTTTGGCATGAAACTAACGCGATTCTCCGTACTTAGCTACGGCCTTGTTTAGCTATATAATGAGGAATGAAACTGAAGCGCGAAGCTTTACACCAGCTGTGAATTCGTTCGTTGTTCAGAGCTCTGAACGGATCATTTTGAGAGTATGAAGGAAGGTAAACTTGATCTTATTTATGATAGATTCAGCAGTTCGGATGCAAATGTGACACTTTAAACAGCGTCTGCTGCTCCTTTCAATCGACTGAATTCGTTCTAAACTGCGACGTTTACAAGCGATTTCTTGCTTTCTCATCGAAGATAGCGACAGTCGAGTAACAGTTCTCTCTTTCGCTCTCTACTCTAATCGTATCCTATCCCGGCATCAGCATCATCACGAAATCTGCTGACATTTGAAGCTTATTTGATTGTAATAAAAGTGTTTTAAAGTGAGTACAATACAAAAATTTTCTTTCCTCAATATTCTTCTAAGTTTTCTTGAATCGGATTTATTGCAACTGGAAATTCTTTAACTATGTTATTGCATCAACCGACGACTTCCGGCCAAGTGACGAGCGAACGAAAACTGCTACAGATTCTATACACTTTATATACAAATTTAACACAATGAATACAAGAATTTTGTTTATGGTTGTCGTATTACAATTAAATTCTTCCCAACCACAAACTAAAAATTAAAAAACACAAACACCACGACGCAATTTTATTGCCTAAGAAAAAGAAAGCCATGCATGTAGGTATGATTTCAATTATTATTATTATTATTATATTATTATTGTTCAATATTTTGTTCAATTATTGAGGTAGTACTTACGTTTTCAGTGTTTTCTAAAGCATAAAAACAAACAACACTCGACTCTTTTGTGGATGCTATAACTAGAGATGCTATAAAATGCCATAAACGGTAGTATAGAAAAACGTGCAAATTGATGTGAATGTAGTTGTAGAGATGGGAGAGGGGGGGGGGGGGTGGGGAAGGAAGGGACAAATGAAAATGCTTGCTGGATGCACCGAGATGGTGTTCTTAAACTTCAGTTCAAGAAGTTTTGTGAGGATTAATTGTGGTAGTAACAAGTTGCTGTTTTTGTTGTTGTTAAGATAGCCAGTTATTCTTAAGTAGAGTTGTAGATAGTAGTAGTAGTAGTTGTTGTTGTTGTTGGATGGGGGATAGCGGCGGGTGGTGGCGGGTGATGGTGGGCGAGCGGGAGGGCGTTGTTTTTGGTGGAAGGACGAAAACCATCTTCGAAATTAAAACACAATTTACACTTTTTGTATAGTTTTTGCCGTGAGAAAAACACCGTCCAATCGTCCAATTTTATTGATCAATCAATATACCATTTGTTATAAACAAAGTTGCTATAAAATTATGTGATACGATAAGTACGTAAATATATAAAGAGTAAGAAGAAAAGCTTAAGAAATAATTACATAAACAAATACGAATTGTACAGTAAGAAGCTTCGTTTGATTACATTGAGCGATTATGTTATGGTTAATATTACATTGGCTACAATTATTATATGTATATAGTTATTAGTTTGCTATATAATTACCAAAAGTCATTTGCTATAATTAAGAGAACAACAATAATACAAATTATGAAATGCTTCGGAAGGTAGTATATGTATGTAAGTACGTACAAAAAGAAGTATAGTAGATACTATATGTATATATTCATGTATAGTAGATGTATATAAAAGAGAATTTACAATTTTGCTCAGAACAGTTACAAAACATGATACACCTGCTGTTGTGAGAATTGGCAACACTGATCATGGGCGTAAATAAATTGCATAAGAAAACTAAAGCTAAGACTAGTCTGTGTGTGTGTGTGTGTACGTGTGTTGTGTACGTGTGTGAGTTATGAAGGTATTTAGTAAAAATGGCGTAGAATTATATACTATATGTCAACAAAATAGTAGTAAATGTGCGCAAAAACAAAATGGCGTAAATGAATTAACAAATGGATGGATCAAACAAAAATAAGACGTTAACAATGTTGTTTCTTTCCAAGATTTTCTTAAAATACATTATCCAATATAAAGGCAGGTGTGTGTATCGCAAAAGAGTATATAGTATGTATATAGTATAGTATAGTATAGTATATGCATGTATATAAGTCGGTATGTATTTATGTATGGTATGTATAAAATTAACAAATATTTAACAAAACACAACTGAAATGCTTAAAAGCTAAAACAAGATATCGTTTTCAATGCGCGTACAATAGTTAAGTACTAAACTTAATTAAATAGTAGTATGTAGTTTAATTCTATAATAATAATAGTATGTATTATTAATAATAGGTTTCTGGGCAAAGAGTAGTAAGTAGTAGCAATTGTATTGAGTAGCAGCAACTCGTGTGTACTATTGTAGTAGATGCAATTAGAGAGGTCGTTCAACTTTAAACGCTACACAACATGATTTATTTTATTTCGGTATTGCAACAACAACAATAACATTTACCAAAACCACCAACCAAAATTTTATCAATAAACAAATCTAAAATTAGAGAAAATGAAGAGAAAAACGAGATAAATGTTCATAAAATATTTGCGTTAATAAATAATTAGGTAGGTTGTTTTTTTTTCTTGCGAAAATCCATACATACATACTTAGTATACGAGTATGTATGTATGTATTAAAATCTAAATTTTATACACGATCTACATACAAGTAAAATCATTGCAATTTTTGTTTTTGTTTTTTTTTTTTTTTAATTACTAAGTTTGATCTACTAAACCCGCCATTACTAACTAACTAACGGTAAGGGTCGCACATTGTGTCCATGGGCGCCAGGTTTCGCGGATCCAAGACAATGTTTGGATTGTTCTGGATCCGCCCCTTGCTGTGCGATTGTTAAGCTTTATTAATCAGTAATTTCAGTAATTGTAATTCGCATGTTAGTAATGGAGAGTTAGTTAAGAGGACTCGCTTGTGCATTAAATTAGTGAAAATTAAAAAAAATATAAGGTGAGTCTGTGACTAAGGTCTCAGAAATAAAGTGATTCTGTGAGATACTCGTAGCATTTAAAAATGTAGCAGAAGACGCAACAGCAACAGCAAGAGTAACAGCAACATTACAGCTCACTATCTGACCAACACCCTGTAGGCTGTTATGCACAACGATTAAAAGAAAGTATGCAAGCTATTCAGCAACTGTTCTGTGTTCGCAGCACGCAGGAAACATGCATAGAGATGTGTCAAAATGCAGCCCCACGGTTGCAACATCTGTGTATGTATATAAATATTTATAGTAGTAGTACGTAAAATAAATGAATTGAAAGTATAGTAATAAAAAGCTTATTAAACATTTCGTTGCACTAAGAAGAAGAATTCTATTTTAAGTTATAAATAATAATACATACGAGTGTATTTAATGCGTTTTTTTGAAATATTAATCTTACGATATTAATGCATTTTTCGTTTCTTAAATAAACACTACAGAATTTTAAAAATGTGTTCGTCGCTGATTTCAAATAAATGCCAAAATCTCAGGCGAACACAAGTTGAGGCCAGGATATTGTAAACCTGTCAACCACCAGATGACAGATACTTCTAAGTACCCGTCTTTTCAAGGGGCTTAAATTTTTATTTGAATGTGCTAAATTTCTTTATAATGTCAACCATAAAAAAGAAATCTGAAAAGACCTATTATTAAGCATTCAAAAAAATACAATAAAACCACAATGAAAAATTGTTTACTTTTGACTTAAAGGTTCACAATAAATTCTTGAACTTGGAATTCATTTCTCGAATTTCGATGAACGTTCGTATTCTAAAAATACCGTGACAACAGTGACAAGAAAAACAGGAACAAATTCACGTTATTACATTATAATATTCATAACATTTAGGAGAAAATTAAACAAACGACCATACACAAAATGAGCCAGTTGTAAATAAAATATAAAATAATAATAAAATATAATAATAATAATTAACGAATGAATAAAATGGAAAATAATTTAAATACACTCATGATAAGAAGAACAAGCGTAAGAAAATATAAACTCAAATGACCTTGACTGGTTTTGACCTTGACTTTTGTTTTAATCTCGAAAACAAAAAGCACACGTATGGGGAAATTTATTTCACTTCAGAGAGAACTTAATACAACATAAAAACACTTGACGAAACTCAACTATTCATGTACTTGGAAAACCGCACAGAAACAAAACAGATTGAGTAAAAGGAAGAGAGAAAGAGAGATGGGGAGAGGCAGAGAGAGGGAGAGGAGGATATAAGGCAGCAAGCAGCGATAAAAAACAACAACAAGGAGCTGCTTAGAAGACGAAGATTTTTCCAATGAACAAACGTAACGACTGTCTAAAAGCGACACGTGCTGAGGGAGGGAGGAAAAGATGCGAACTGGCAAAGTAAAAATAAAAATCTGTTGGGGAGCGAGTTGGGGAAATCGTAAAGCAAACACCAGCGAAATTCTCTCGTAAAGCGTACAGAGAAAATTCCCATTGAAGATGGCAAGTATAACTTTGAAATTGCTTCAATAAGATAATCACGATAAAAGCAAATAAACAATGCAATGTGGCAACGCTTTGGATGTTTATATGATGCTCTCTCACAACAACGCTAACAAAAAGCAAAAGTAATCATCATCATATACTCATGGTGGTTGATTATTGAAATCTGAATTAAAAAAAAAAAAAAGCTTCTCATCGCGAAAATAAAAATATAAAAGCACTGTGACGTCACTCAACCTTCCATTATTATGTATTTAACGCTCGTTACTAAATAATTTTATTGAATCCGGCAGACATGTCAGTCAGTCTGAGCAAAGATTATAGAATAGATTATGTATTCTATAATCTTTGGTCTGAGCGGTGAACTCAATCGAAAGTCATGTAAATAACATAAAAAAGAGAGCAACACATTTTCGACAGATCGATAGACAGAGAAGAAAGATTTTTAGTGGCTCTTTTCGACGTATTCACTGGAAAGTGTACGATCTTGGAGTGCTCCTGTCTAGGCCACGTTCATTATTAGCCAACATTTTTAGCAGTAATAACAATAATTTATTAGCAACAAAAATAAACATGACCGTGAGGGGAAATATTTGCTGTATGAACGAAGCAAATGCTTTAGATGTTGATATCATCAACCAGAATATAACGACGAACATAGAGGTTATGACCACCGTCGTCAACATTATCATCAACAGCAGCACTACATGGCAAAATACAGACATTTTTCCGAGTTACTTTTTAAGTGGTGAATTGGTTTCTAATTTGCAGTTTTGAGTATTGATCTCTTGAAACCAAACAATGTAATCTTAAGTTATCAGCAACACAAAAATATTGTTTAAATTTAGAGTATTTTATTATTATTTAATGTATACAACTTTTTGCAGAAAACATGTCGAAGTTTGATTTAATTTTGAATTGAAACGAATTCAAAACAATCCCTCGCTTTACTAAATTATCCATAAATTGTATCAACATATTTTTATGAAAATATCTTCTCATGTAATCAGTACGTATTGTCGATCGATTATATAGCCAATAGATAGTGCTTTATGGGGTTAGTTTTATGTAACTTATAACACTGTGATTCTTTTTTAAAATCTTAAACTTACCCATGACATGTTATTATTATTATGATATGTTATTATTAGCAGTTACTATCATGTGCATTCGAAACAGATAAGACTCTGATAGAGTACAGTACACACACAAATAGAGTTCCTATCATCTGCTACATAAATTCACCCTTCTGAGGTGACAGAACACGATGCATACACGGTATCTTAAGTAAACAAAGTAAACAGTGCCAGATGATTCCCATTCTAATTTGTACAGTTATCATTTCAGAAAGCTTTGCGTCTTTTTAAACCCTTATCAATGTTTGCGGTTGTTCATTGAATTACTACCGAGCGATAAAAGAAAATATAATACATAATTAACATTTACAAGATGGTTATTATAACCATTCATCGACATAACTATCGATATGAAAGTAGAAAATTTAAAAATACGTATCATATACTTCTTAATGATTTCTTTACCTTCCTAAGTTAAGACCTCCAATTCACATGAGTTAAGACCTCAACGTTGTTATATTGCACTGACTTGTGCGCAACAACAACACCAACAACTCGAACACTCTGTTTATTAATGATTGTTGCTGCAACGCCACCAGATTTAGTAAAGAATGAGTTGGAAAGAACGTGCTGCTGTTGCTATTCCTAACTTAACTAACTAACTAAGCAATGTGACTCTGTTCTTCATCTTTTCTAGTGATTCGTCATCGTGTGTTACAGCGTGATTTTGAACAGAAATTAAAAAACGTAAAAAATGAACAACTTCCTTTTCGTTTTTACACACATTTCAACATACTATACAACGTCGTGATGTGGTAAAAGAAACTCTTATAATAGGGGAAAGTTTCTTTTGTACTTTCACAGCTGTGGTTGTTGTTGTTGCTGTTCTTGTCAGAGTTGCTTTAAACATGGAAAGATTTAAATTTCAAATAAAACGTATGGATTTTGTTTTATTGTTTTCTGAAAGAAATTACAATTAAAGCGTGTCCAATGAGCGAAATAGGTATATAATTTAGATTTACTTGAATATAACTCAAGAAAGAAACCTTTCTATGAAATCTTCGAAAGATTTCGAATTCAACACACTTGACAATGAATACGATTCTCTCATTGTTTCGTTTCGTATGAATTGTTTTCCGTAAGAGACCATAAAAACATTAAATATTTTCATTGCTATTGCTCACTTCAAGCCACTGTAACTTCATAGTAACTCTTTCTTTTTCTTTCGTTCTATATACATATGTACTATATATGTATTGTCTTCTTCCATTTCTGCTTCGTTTTCTGCTTCAGTGAAGAGTGATTTATTTGCACTCCGTCTGTAGTGTGTTTGCAACGTTTAGAGTAGGTACCAGTATGTAAAAATGTATCCGAAGTAGAGAGAGAGGAGAGAAAATAAATATGCAAATGGAAACATTTTAAAATTCAGAAAAAAATCAACAAAAACGGAAGTTTTATGGGCCATACAACAACATCAACTGCATGCATACATTCCTATACATAATCAAATTTAAAATCTAAAATTAAAATCTTAACTACGGACGCTTAACTAAGTTACAAAAGTTGCTTAAAATTATAAATGAAGAATCTTGATTTTGATCGTCGATCTTCGGTTGCAAGGATCGCGTATTAAAAACTATATTCAGAAAATAATTAAAACATCCTTTTCTAATCCTACAATCAAAAATCTTTCTGTACTGGGAACGAGCGTGGTTTAAAATTATAACTAATGAGCTTAGATAAAACAGCAAATTTAGGATTTTGGAAGAATTCATATAGGTACCTTTTCTAATTCCTACTCAGTACTATTTTATTGCAGTACAGATAAAAAGTTCATGAAAATAACACTTAAATAACTACATACAGGGTTTATGTGCAAATGAAATTTCTGCAATTTTATTGTTCAACACAAAGGATAACTTTTTAATAAAAAACCTGATGATGATTTCAAATCTCAGAGCTGTTCATTTTAATTGAAACAAATTACATTTATTCAACCCCACATCAGTGATTCTATAAATTACAAGAATAAAGAAACACAAGATAAGAGACAACAGCTCACTCTTTCTTCTTGTAAAAAGAAAAAGGAGAGGTTTTCAAAAAATTGTTAAGAGTACTAAACAAAAAACTAACTAAAAGGGGACAGAAAAGGGATAGAATTATAATGAAGGGTGCCCAAGATGGGCAAGCAGAAGCAGTTGAAGAAAACTTGATGATAACTACTGTGGTGTGGATCAGTATTTTGTAAATTGAAGCAATATAAAGTGCAATCAAAAAGGACTGAAAAAAGATACAAGCGCAGTTTTGTTCAGCAAATCGTTACGAGAAACTAGAACCAGCAGTCTTAAGAAAAATAGTAGAATGAGTAATAGAAGTTGTGCAATAAACGTACAATCGTTTTTGTATTTGTATTTTTTGTATTTTTGTTTTTGATTAGTTCAGGCTTTCATTCGAGTTTAGTATGATTTACGTTTACAAATAATTATTGAAATCTTAAATAAACAAATCAAATTTAACGAGTATAGAAAAAGTGTCCCTTACACGGATTTAAGTTCCATCCATTAATTAATATACAGTGTTTCCCATGCAACATAAACATGGAAACCATGTGCGATTAAGTGGTAGGTAAACGAGAAGGAACCTCAGGTAAGACCAACGAAAGGCAGTTTGACAGGCGACAAATAAAAGAAAAAAAGGAAAGCAAAAACACTGGAGAAGAACAAAAATATACCAGCAGAGCACTAAAAGTACAGAAGAAATGAGGTCAGAGACCAATAAAGTACGTACTTTTTGTTCTTTTACTACACTAAATATGAATTCAACAGAAACAGGATGTGATGACAACAACAAGAACAACACCAAGCAGCAGACAACAGCGAAAAGGTGCGGAGCAATAAATTGAACCCATACGAAGAGAACAAGAAGAACCTTAAATGTCCCATGTTAACCGATGTTGCCAAGTTATCCACTGAAAATCGCTAATCCTTGTAAACTTGGCAACTCCGGATACATTTATGTGTATAATCATCACCACAGGTAATCGATCAATCGACTGATCGACTTGAGCAGGACCCTTTTTATTTTCAATAGCTTCAACTTTTCTTTAGAAATCTTTTAAAAATATAATTTTTAATACGTAAAAATATTTGATTTTTATATGTAATATTATTGTATATAAATTTATATAATATTTACGAATTCTTTTGTCAAAATTACGTAAGTAGATATTTTATTTATTTATATCATATGATTTAATTATTGTAGCCTTCAAATGAGAAAAGATCTACACCTATAAATTCGAATAAAATCATTACTTTAGAATAAAACAGCCGTTTTTAAAACTCTTTTAAACCACTTTAAAACCGCTCTCAACACTCTCCCACTTTTTTCTGATTATAATATTTCTAAAAATTACCTGAAATATTATTGTTTCTTTGTATTTATCACTGATTATTTTTTGAACAACTGCTTTTATAAAAACAATCTTATTACTTATAGTAATTAATCACACTCAAGATTTGTATGTAGTGAAACTACGATATAAGAAATCACAAGACACTCTCAATGCAGAGAAACACAACTTTTACAAAACTTAAAAAAAGGAGGACCTAAGGAGCAACCTAAAGTATTGCCTGACCCGTAGCAAGTGTTACTTGTAAATGGAGTTGCTACAGCTGTTGCCTTTCAAGGAAGCCACCGGCAGCAGCAGCGACAGCAGCACCAGGAGAAGAAGAACAGACTTCATGGAAGGAGCAAAAAGGTTGCAGGACGCTTTGCTGCCTGGGATGCGGTGTGCGAGACCATTGAAAATAAATCAAAGAAAATGTTACACCAACAAATAAGAAGAATGAGAATGAAAAAGAAGAGAAGAGAAGAGAAGATATAAGGATACAAAACTATGAGTCGAAGAAAAACGATGATGGATTTTGTAAATGAGAAAGCGATGTGGAAGGAAAAAGCGAGACAAAATAGAGAAAACCGTGTCGCTTGTAGAAAAAACCAAACAAAGACAAACGAACAGAGCAAACAGGAAACAAGATAGAAACAGAAAAAGAAATGCATAGATAAAAAGGAAGGAGTGTTTGTTACACACTCGTTGTATGTATGTGAAGGTTGGCTGAAATGGAAATTTGAGATGTTTGAGAAGATTGCCGGGTGGAAAATATGAATACATATTTGTTTGAGTTGAGCTGAGCTGAGCTAGGAAAAAAAAAACACGAGAATTGTGGATCGATGTAATCAAAAATATATTCTATCTTCCGATCTCCCGAAATTTTTTAGAAGCATTGTTGTTTGTTATATAATAATTGAAATTAAGTTTCTAACAATATTAAAATACAGAGCTCACTGTTTTGCGAACCCTTTAATCTCTTTCTTTCCTTCTAATCTTCTCTTTCTCTATCGCTATTCTCTTTTTCTTGCCTGTGGCTTTGGCTATTTTGGTTGGGGAGACCCACGAATCATGAATTTCTTTATTCTCCTGATGCGAAATCTTAAGCGTGGATGGAAACAGTTACATCGATTAAACATCATCAACATTTCACTGAGGATAGTTCGCTGTATAT
Source organism: Myopa testacea (assembly GCA_949629155.1). Lineage (NCBI taxonomy): Eukaryota > Metazoa > Arthropoda > Insecta > Diptera > Conopidae > Myopa > Myopa testacea. The sequence goes on along the minus strand of OX451345.1, from coordinate 43,033,456 downwards.
AACAAATTCGATATACATATGTATGTATTATATGTACGTATGTATATGTAAACCAGGAGTAGAGGCAGTAGCCTGCAGCAGAAATGAAATGTATTATTTATGCACTACTTTTATCAACCGGAAATTCCTTGCAACTGCACACAAATCAAGAAAACTTGGAAATAAACAAAACAACATTTAAGAATAAAGCTTTTCAGAAAGTGCGTAAAGAACAACAACAAATCATCCGGCAACACTAACAGCATTTCTTTGGAATATATAATACATATTTAGTATATAAAATGTAGTCAAAGAGCGGCGTGGGAGAGTAGAAATTTCAGCCATCAAGGATAGTTGAGTAGAACTGAAGCAGTAGAAGCGGAAGAGAAATAAAATTTAACCCAAGAAACGTGATTCGCAATAAAAATGCAAGAAAATTGCAACTCTTCAAGTGCAAGGTGAGGACGGACCAGAGAAGTGAAGGGAAGGGTAGTGGTAAGAATTACAAGAGAAGCCGTGTTAATGAGAAATAATTCTGAAATAAAATGAGAAGAAAGGAAGAGTATATTTTTAGTAGAATATATAAAAAAAGCAGAATATTAGAGGGAAAAACCACTGCTAAGACTATAAAATCCGAGACACTCTCGAATCTACGGTATTATAAACTGCTTCATTTTTAACATATGCATGTAGTTAAAGAGCTCTTTTGAAGATTTTAACTTCATTGATTTCACATACGATTCTTTTTTACTAAACTAAAAATTACTGATATTTAAGTGTGGTATATAAAACAAGGAAATACAAAACAAACGCTACTTTTAGACGTTTCAAGTGCCAAAGTACACGTTGCAACAGTAACCATTAAGTATTAAAATACTCATATGATGTTTTTACAAACACAAAGTTCTCTTTCTATAAAATTTTCAATACCTTATCTATTCACAACATAGCCGATGTCACACTTGTCATCACGATACGTGCAGCACACATGCTGTTTTAGCAGAACATTTCTACACTATCTCATGTTATCGAAATCGGAAGATTGTAGTAAATTTCGAAAACATATTGTGGCAAAAACATATTCGCAAATAACTTATAATAAGTAAACTTTCAAGCATCTGATGCAATGGTTTCTACACCCAGCGAAGCTCTTCATTAGACGCCATGCAGAAATAGAAATCTAATTATTAAAAAACAGAGTTTAAAACTTTCTTCAATATCAATTCCAATTCAATGTGCGTTGCTGCATGAATTTTAGAGCTCCAAAAACTCAATTTAAAAGCAGAAAAAGCAAATATTTTGCCGTTACTAAGAGCCCCGTCAGCACGATTTGACGAAATGTTTGCGGTTCATTTTAATGTTTCACTTGGATATCCACTGAATAATAAGAATTTGGGCCAAACTTTCGGTTGACTGTTTTTCCGTTTGCTTTTGTTTGTTTTTGTTTTCCTCTTTGTGTGGTGTGGTTTCCTCTTTCCTCTTTTAAGGTGACTGATGTGCATTAAGTGTGGATATATTATATTTGAAGCACCAGTTAATATTCACCCATTAAATGTACTGTACTAAATTTACTGAATATTAAGTACCAATGGAAGAAAGGTGACGGGAACGGGACACATTTTTAATGTATATTTAAGTATGTGTTAAGCTTTCGGAGCTCATTCGTCTTTTCAGTTTTATTTCGCTTTTTTACTTCTATGCGCATCTTGGTTTTATTTTGTGCCCTGTAGTTAATGTGGTTGTTTCAGCAAACTAAAAAAGTTACACTACTTTATGTTCTTCTTCTTCCCCCTTTGTTTGTGCCCATAAAGTTGTTGAAATACTTCCATTTCCATATTTTTGTTCCTAAATAGCTTTCTTTGAAAGTTGTTCATTCTATTCAATTTTTAATTACTTTAAGTCTTTCGCTGCTTTACTTAGTTGTGAGCCTGAAGAACCCATTATTGCACCTCCTCTTCCCCCGCCATTAGATAAAGTTTTCTCATTTCAAAATGTTCGATTTTCTTTTCGAGAGCTGAGCAAATTTTCCGAATTCAGTGCAAAATTCAATTCATTTGCACTAAATGTTCCCTCAAGAATCGAGGGAAACGAGTACAGAATCAAAGTAAGTATTTGATAAAATCTGAAGACCATTTTTGCATTATTTTTGGTTACACTGATTTTAGTACGTAGTATTTTTAGGATGTGCGTGAATATTTATAATAAATTGAAATATGTACATAGTAACGAGAGCTGTTTGCTGTGTTTATTTAATTTTCATCAGTTTTGCTATTTCTTTTATTATGGTTCGTGTGTGTGTGCGTGTGTGACTTTTTACTACTCTATTTTTTTGTTACGCTTGCATTCGTACAGTTTACATTACATGTTCATTTATTTGCAGCTTTTATGTCTGTGGACTCAAAGCAAAAGCGCCTAAGTCGAGTTAGGACAAAAATTTTCAGATCTAATTTCCTTAATTTTTTTAACTATTTGTTGCAAGTTTATTATAGAAGTTATTCTCCAAAAACCACAGTTACATTCTCATAATTAAACTATTAGATTATTTCGTTGTACATTACATTATTAAGTATAAGGTCAATAAAAGACCATATTATTTAAATCAATAAATAGATGAACTGAAACTTTATACACGTCTTCTGAAAAGTAAGAAAACCCGAGTTAAGCGCTTACGGCTTGTGGCCAAAGACATATTCTATGTACATACGTGCTTTTGTTGTTTCTGTTGTTGTTTTATTATTATACACATTTGAAATAATCGCTTCTAATAAATTACAATAATTTTATCTCTTTCATTTGTAATTTTATGATTTTTTTTTTTTGCTTTGTTTTGTTTTAGCGACAGAACTTATTTTGTGTGTACGAGTATTTTTATTAAAATGCGCATTTCAATTCTTTCAGGTTTCTTTTGACTTTTTATAAAAACAGCAAAATATTGAAAACTTTATGCTACTCATATTTGCTCATTTTAAATTGAGGTTACAATTACTATATATAATACAATAATAATAAAACAAACTCGTACAACAAACAGACTTAGGTTGACTTTTTTATCAGGAATTATTTGTTGTTTTTTCATATACAAAATGGCCGCAAAAATGGTTCGACGTTTGTAGGATGGAAACGCATTAAAAAATTCATGATAGAAATTATATTCAATGCACTCAATGTTAGTTATTGATTGCTGCTTTGTTCATAGCAGAAACGGTGAAACAATCACTGGGTAACATTGAAGCTGGCAACAGCATCAGCATTTTTATATCTGTACTTGATGCTTTTTGAGAAGGGAAACATCGTAAGTTGTTCCTAATGCTATATTTAGATCTGAACATCAAAGTAAGTAGTTGATGTGGTGTGTTGCTCGGACGAAACAAAACAGACTGACTGATCTTGAGTAAGAACCTGGGCCGCAGTAAACCGGTTTTATTCAGCAGCGGTTTATGTAAAACTTTCAATAACATTTTTCCATTGAGTGAGGAAACTAAAGTCATTACTTCATTAGTTATCTATGTGTACTTCCTACTTCATATAAAATGTCCGTTCAAGTTGAAGTTACGATTACTTCAGTTGTTTTGATCTTATGTTGTTTAACCTGTTTAAACACTATTTGACTGTAGTCTCTGAAACTAAAATCTCGGGAAATCTTAATGAATGAATGACTAAACAGCTGGTGTGTACAGTGTTGGCAACATAACTGAATATTTTTATTGTAAGCTTAGTTTTGCAGCCAAATTTATGCAATCTTCTTATGCATCACGACTGCATGCATAATATAATATGTTAAAAAACACCCCAACGATACCAATTGAATTAACTGCCTTTGATAAAGCAACTGGTTGCAGATATCTCAGGGAAAATCGTATTCAAAAACCAATGCTTAAAGCTATTGTACTGACTGTACAGTAAAAAGCAACAACAATTTGGCAATGGAAAGTTTTGGCTCCTTATTTATTAACTCATCCCAAGCGCTGCATGGCATACAAATGAACGTTAATTGAAGAAGTCGGGCTGCAGTCGAATGTAATCAACAAACCCCAGCAACAATGACAGCGTAAGCAACTTTAATGTTGTAACGAATGAACGAACAAATTTCATGCATTATTAACGCCACAGAATAGATATCGAACGAAGCAACTGAGCAACTGAGAACAGAACAGAACAGAAGGAGAAACACAGAGCAAAAAGCAATAAACGCAACATTAGATTAATTGACAACAGCGCACAAAACGGAGCGGCAGAAAGAGGAGCGAAAATTAAGAACTGGACAAAGTTTACAATTGGAAAGATTGGCAGAATGAAATATCATACATAAACCGACATACTACGTATTATATGTATATAATATGCCACTGAAGAGGCAGAACAGCGCAAAGAAAAATCATTCGAAATGTAATTCGCAATTGAAAAGGATGAACAGCAAGAATTTTTTCGTTTTGCTATAGTTTTCCTTTTTAGAAAGCGAGGAATTCCTTTAATTTTTTCTTCAGGCTTTCCTTTAAAAATCGATTGCAATCGAGCGAGAGAGAGAGAATTTATAAAATCCTTTCAGCAGCATGAAAACAAACTTATTTTTTATTTTTGTTGAAAAGAAAATCTATAAACTTGAGATTCCGAAGATTTGAATATAAAAATGCGCATATTTAAAAAGCAGAAAATGTCTACAAAGAGTTATCTTTGGGTGTGGCTGTCATAAATATGATGCTCCGAAGTACGCCATTTTGTAAAGTCAGGAATTATTAGAAAGTTGTACATATTTTCAAGTCTTTTTGCAGGAAAGGCTGTGGCTGCAACATTGAAAAAGGATCAGAAGGCAGAAGAAGGGTGGAAGAGGAGAAGATGAATGAATGTCCGGGTGAATGAAAAGCTTAAATAAATAACGGTGAATTTTTCGTGGCTGTTGTTGTTTTTGTTGCTTCTTTTTATATGCAAGTTCAAATGAGCGCATACTTGTTTTGGGATCCAATGCAAAATGATGCTGCCAACGCGACGATGTAATTGAGTTGCGTTGAGTTTGCAGGATAAAAACGAAAATGAAGCAAATTGACAACGAAGGCAGCAGCAGCAGAAAACCAGCATCGTTTTGCAGAAGGCACCAACAAATAAGGGTTGCCAGAGGGTGCACTGGTTGTGGATTGCAAAATTATTGCAATTCAAAGCATTTCAAGTGGAATTGCTTTGTATTGGCGGCGACACAGTGGAGTGATGTAAAAATAGGAAGCCGGTGGAGTTCCGCTCAGTAAGAGAAGCAAAAATACCCTTAAAGAGCACTTCGATCCACTTCACTCTACTCCGGCGCCAATGAAAGATGACGATGATGGTTGACGGCTGATGTTGGTTTTTATTTTATTTTATTTTTAATTACAAATGCAAAATACTATATATGCGAAGCAACTAACGAACTCATACAAATTACAACCAACTTGTGTACATATGGTATACGAGTATGTATATCGTACACAGCCACACATACCCACACAGACACACATGTAACTCACATATTCGAGTTGAAGACCAAACCAGACACCACCGAACAGCTGTGCGATGGTAATCAGCATTTCAGCAACAAAAGCAACAATAAAACCAAACCTCTCTCTGCAGCAATTCGGCGTTGATAACGACGCTAAGCGAACACATTCGCTCACTCAGATGGCGTTGCTGTCGCAACTGATGCGGGACGAAGTATGGTGGAACTCATTTGGGCGAACACAAACCCAGTTGGAGGAGTTTGGAGCGTCATATTAAGATTGCTATTTGTTTTGTGATCCTGCATCGAGAGACAGACCGAGGTTGCCGCAAGGGATGAAGGCACACACCTCATAAGAGGGTGTGTTCTGTACGTTGCTTCCTTTATGACGACGCTACAAAAGCGTTAGCTACTCGTGCTTTCTAAAAACCATGGTCGCGTTAATGGATACCAGCAGCAGCATACAATTAAAGCAGAAGGTACATTTTCTGGGATACGTTTCCAATAATATTAAGTAAAGCTGAGTATGGAGAGTGCAGATGTTACATTTTACGAAAACATGGTGAAATATAAGTATAGGTATGGGATCGGCTGATAAAAAGGCGACTTTTTAAAATGAGGATTAAATTCAAGTCAAGTAATGCTATTTTTTAACTTATTTATCTTATTATAGCTAATAAAACTATATGGACCTGGCAAATATTTCCATAACATGTTCCCAAAAATTAAGTCTCGTAATTATTATATATGTAACTATTAAACACGTGAATATCATAAATAAATACGTAACACATACACTACCGGCCAAAAGTTTCGAAGCACCCTTGAAATTTCCACAAATCTTAACAATAGTTATCCAAAGCTTTTAAAAATAGAAAGTTTAATTGTAAATTTTAAAGTTTATTATATTTCCTTTTAGATTACATTAAAATTATATTTTAGAATAATTTTTATTATCCAAATTTTTACTAAAACGTCTAAACTGATTTTTCATCAAAAAATCCCCCTTTGCACTAAATAACTTTTGCTACAAGTCTTGGTATTCTGGCGATTAATTTCTTTATGGTTTCCTGTTGTATATTGTTCTATGATTCCAACAATGCATTCCACATTTCCTCTGTTGACGTAGTTGCTTTTTCTCGCACTTTTTGGTCCAGCTCATCCCATAGAAGCTCTATTGGATTGAGATCGGGTGACTGGGCAGGCCAAATCATATTTGTTAATATTCCAGATGTTTGTTTGTTCTCTAAATAGCCTCTGCATAATTTGGAACTGTGTTTGGGATCGTTATCTTGTTGCATCACGAAACCTTCGCCGATCAATCGTACGCATGATGGTATTGCATTGTGCTGCAGTATCTTTCTATACTCTTCCTTTCGCATAATTCCATCGATTCGAATTAAATCGCCTACTCCATTGCTTGAGAAACATCCCCAGACCATAACGGAACCGCCGCCGTGCTTCACTGTTGGGATTACACACTCCGGCAGCATGTTCTTTTGGGCACTACGTTTGACGAAAATTCACCGATTTGACCCAAACAGCTCGAACTGTGATTCGTCGTTCCAAAGAACATTTTTTAAGTCCTCTTCGGTTCATTTCTTATAGGTTAGAGTCCATTGAAGTCTTCTCTTTTTATTTCGTGGTCGAAGTAAGGGTTTTTCTTTAGCAATCCTTCCACAAAGACCAGCATCTCTAGCCGCCTTATTACAGTTGTTAATGACACCGGGTTTGATCGACTGTAATCCATCTCGGCTTCTATTTCTGGAGCCGTTTTTCTTCTGTTCCGTCTGCTTGATATTTTCATTGCTCTATCTTCACGATTTCTTGTCGATCTTGGCCTTTCGGACCGCGGAAGGACCTCAAGAGTTCAATAATCCTTGTACATTTGTATGGTGCGATGCACAAAACTAGTCGAAATTTTTAATTTTTGCTCTATTATCCGCTCGGAATTGCCTTCCTTATAAAGAGTAATCACTGCAGATCTTATATCAATCTTATTTTTTGGAATGACTTCGGTTTTTTTAACGTTTGGTCAGTTTGAATCTTGAGGAATAAAGAATGGTGTAAATATTCTAGGTCAGCCTTTTATAGTTGACCCAGGGTAAAAAGTGGATGGTAATAATTATTCATAATTACCTTTAGTAATTACCCCATTAAAAAAAAATTACCCTGAGTACCTGAAAGAGGTTTTTTATAACGCTTTTTCTCGATTTTGTATGGCAAGTGCAATAAACAAAAAAATCCAATTTCTTGACTTAGTACATTGTTTGAGCATGCAATTAAACAATGAACGCCGTAAACCCGTTTTGGGTTCCATATTACAGTTATCACTTTATAACCATCCTATTAAAAAAGAAAAAATCAAAATTTATACAATAATATAGAAATGCCACACGATTTTCTATGAACAGGAGTGGTGCTTCGAAACTTTTGGCCGGTAGTGTACATAAATAAAATGTATATGGAATATATGTATGTATAGTAGTATATTTGAATTGAAGTTAGCCACAAAATTTAAAATTTCATTTGTAATAAATAATTTATTGTTATTTCAATTTTTCTTTAGGGTTTTATCATCATTGTTTTTGTAGCAGTTATCGTTGTTTTACGATATATTGTATAAAAAGCCCATTACGTCATGCTTCAGAAGTGGCCGTTGAAATGTTGAGACTGTAATCACGCACTCACAACATATTTCCGAATAAACGCGACAAAAATCTAAAAGTTGAAAGACCTAACATTGGGTTATAGTTAAATACATACACGTGAACATGATCAGAATAAAGTAAAATCATGAAAACCCCATAAATAATTTATAAAAATAGAAAAAGGTTTTTAAAATGAAAAATTAACACATTCAATGCGCGCAAATTGGGTATCACATTAATACCCAAAGAAATTGACAACTCAAAACCCTTAAAATAGGGTCGAACTTCGGGTAACTTGAAGACAAGCGTTTTCATGATACGAAGGATAAAACGACATTCTTACGACATTTTGTTAACCGTTACGGAGGAACGGAACCTTGCACCTGAAGACCAGGACACAAAATAAGTAATACCACAAGCATCCCTTCGAGACCCTGAAGTAACGCACACACACGTTCACAAGAGATGAAGTGCATAATACGCGAGACGAAAGCCAGGCAGGAGAGAGCCGTGCACTCGCTCGAAACAACTCGAGTAGCATGACGAGTTGCAACCAAAACTGAAACCATGACAACAGAAAGCAGCCCGAAATGGAGCAGCATTTCGTTGGAGAAAAGCGAAATAACTTTTGGCAGCAAAGATCTGAAGCAACAGAGAGATGTATGTATGTACATATGTCATATGTAAAATTTGTAAACAAGCACAATTCATTTCACGTCATACTTTGTGAAAAGTGCATGCGAAAGTAACCGTTAAAAAGCAGCAAAACTGCACTTTCATTGCAATCAAACACATCCACACACACCCATAAAATTCCATGCGATTTACAATACAACAATTGATGAATTGATGATGGATATGCTGTCTCTAAACACTTTGTTATTAAATTCTTTTCTATTCCTACCCAAGAGAAAAATGTACCAAAGAAAAAATTCGACAAAGGATTATAAAAATATGTCGAAGATGTCCAAAAGAATACAATTAAAATGAACCAAATCAAAATCTGCATTAAGTTCTTTTTTTCTCAGTAATTTTAAAGGACATACAAAATTAAGTTGATCATTTATATTATGTATGTATTTCTATATTTCGAAAACTTATACTTGAATTAGAACTTGTTTAGATAATATTTATGGAGCACTGTACGTTATACAGCGAACTCCTAACTGTGAATTGCTCTAAATAGTCGTATCATTGCGGTGAGTTGGTTGGCACCGACTTCCTCCCGATAAGGTTTAGTCGCCGCTGCGTACACAACAGAAACGCGATATTGTAATCAAATACAAATATTATAATCACAAATGTAAAGCCAGACTTATCAAGAAATTTAATTTATTTATACACTATGGTACGTATAAATTGAGTAATCATTTAACATTTGAGTACAGCAAAAACATTTGTATTCGGTAGAAAGAAGAGAGAGAAAGTGAGGGAGAAAGAAGTCGGCGCATGAAGCGTCCGTTGCCCCATTTGTTAAAGATAAAGATGTTTTCCTTGCTCATAGCCACATTTGTTAAAGACATTAAACACGGATCTAGACGAAAACCCCAAGGAGATAAGATACGTAAGTGAAGCCGGCTCCGAGAATAGAAAGATAAAACAAAGACTTTTTCCACTATGGAACTAACGACAAAGGCGACACATATAAAAAGGTGTTTTTTGTCATAATTATTCCTGGCTTATGAAAAGCGCCGAAAGCTGGCAAATGTCGTGAACGAGTAATCCTTAAGCTGCTGGCGAAAAACGTCAAGTGTACAAAACCCCTGAACATCACCCCCTCCAGTCTCAGGTCACTCTCCATCCCACCATCTTTCGGTGTATTCGGGGAAGAGAAATTTACAGGAACAGGTTTTGCACAGTACTATTTTGGATTACACCCAAATTGAATTCCGTTAATTTATTAGATGGAAACTGCAAGCAGGCAAACGTGATCTCTGTATACCATATATACAAACATCCGACTGGATTTGATTATGCAACACTAGGGGGCAGATGCTCCAGAGAGACTCTTGGGGTCTGCAATCTGCAGCTGGGGTTATACACACCACCGTCTGTCTGGTTGCCTGGTCGTTTGCTTAACCACCTTTCAGCTCGAATTTTTGGCAAAACTTCTCAAAGGACAGTCGAAAAATCAGTAGTTTTGTGTGTGGTGGAAGGAAGGAGTGATAAACCATTGTAGATTTATGTACGAATAACATGTACCGAATCGTTTTGTTGGTAATCATAAGAAAAGTTGACTTGGCAGCTGGCGTATGGAATTTTTGTTGTATTGCATGTTCTTTTTAAATTTCTATACTATCATATACTTTGTCTTATTTAAAAACATAGTTAAAAACAGGCACAGCACATTTTTACTAATGTTCTATGTTCCCGCCTGTTCCACAGGTAAAAAGGCTCCAATTAAAATAAACAACTGCTTTATATAAAGCAAACAAGTAAAGAAAACAGAATCAGACAAGCAGTAAGATAAACAGACAGGATACAATGAAACGATGACAACGAATGTTGTTGTTGTCATTGAACACTGTCTGGAGCACTCCAACACAACATAAACACACACACAGACATGCGAAGTAAACCGACGAGCTTTGTTTGGTTTGTTGATGTTCTGATGGGTTTGAGGACGAAAGACAGCTCCTCGAAACGTTTACAGCGACCGACGCTCTGAACACTACAATTTTCACAGATAGCATATGTAATGAAAATTACATAAGAAGTAAGTTGTTAAAATAGGGAGCGGAAGCTGAATGTCGCATAAGTAAGTATCTCGTTCAGTTGAAGCTAGTGTTTTTAGAGGTTCTTTGTTCAGAATCGATGTTTCACTTTACTTAAATGCATTTTAATGGATTCATTTAAGATGCATGTTTTCGTTCCGTTTGTAAACACACCATAAAAACTAGTAGAAATTGCATTGAAAATATTACGTAGATATGGTTGCTTGAACGTTTAAACAATTATTGTATAAATTAATGGAAAATACAGTTGTTACGGTGAACATGGTAGAATTTCATTTTCCATAATTCCAGGTTGGAGGCTCCACAACTGGAGGCTAAAGTAAGCTGAACATTAAACATTTATAACGAGTGTGCAAATAATCAACCTCTACAAAATACTACAAAAAACATATATGTATGTTACCTGTCTAAGATTACTTCAAAATGTATATTGTTTCATTCCACATATGGGTGTAAATATAATATAACAGAAATAAAATATTATTTACTTATTGAGAATTTATATTATATGTACAATATATATAAATATGTATAAAACATTTAAATACATATTTATACGAAATCAAATGCTGTACACTGATGTACATACATACATATGCATGTCACCCTCATTAGGATAGAAATGGTCTGACTAAGCATTAAATTTCCAAAAAGAGCAACGTACTTCTAACAGCCGCGAAGTCGCAACACAGGATGTCGCTGCAAATCCAGACAACCCCCCACCACCCCAATCGTTGGCTATGAAGCAATTTGTTGAAATTTTAGGTGGACACTCTGGATGTGAAAATTAATTCAGTGGCATTAGTAACAGAGTGGTGAAAACAAAGAGCGACCACCTGAAAGCGTTGTGTGTCGTGTTTTTAATGCTTGTTGTTTTAAGGCGACTGTTTGGACTTTCGTCGAAAATGTTATCTTGTTGGTGGGTTGTTTCAGATGGTTTTGTGAGCTTTGTAGCTTGTTTCTCCCACAAATACACAATATTGTGTGTATTTTCTCACCACCCACCAAATGGACCCTTAATTTATATATGTACATACTTGTAAAAGCAGTATATTTGTAATCACCCGGTGAGAGAGGGAAGTTTTACGAAATCGGGGAACTTTTAGTAAACTCAGGTTTCATTTATTTTCCTACCAAATCATTAATAATAATTGATAAAATCCACCAACAGTTGGTGCAAAATAAAAGTAAGTAGATAGCAAACAAAGACCAATTGTTTAAATTATTTCCCACCTTTGTGCGTGCTTCACTTCTTCATACTTTTTCGGCTTTTTTATTTTTCTTTTCTTCAAGTCTTTTATTCGGAAATTAACTTCGTTCCAGAAAAGTTAATATTCGTCATTCGTATTTGCTGCTGGTACTTTAATAATGATTTTGCGAGTTTAATAAACACAAAATTTTGGAGGACATTTTGCTTTTACAATTCCTTAACACATCGGCACATACAGGCCTGGGGACATTCACAAATTGATACGCAAAAATTAATTTAATTTGCTTTTCAAGTATTTCATGAAGTTAATCAGTTTTGATTTTTTCGCAAATCTCACACAATCACTTCTATATATCTATTGCTTTATTTATTTTGATTTATTTATGTGCGTCCGTTGCCCTGCATCACCTATATTTGTGATATACTGACAGGAAATTTGACAATGAAATGACATTTCATCATTCGCACACGCACACAAATCTACAATTGCGTCCGCACACACCGAGTAGAGTCCTTTTCTCAAAGCTACCGTTTTTTCGTCGGTTATGTTTGTTTGTTTGTCGCCTTCTCCGTTTCTATAAATTAAAAAAAGTACGTTTCAAAATAAAAAAGGAGCCACGATTCCCACCAGTCACGACGGTATGCTCTCACTTCGAAAAGCAGAAACACAGTGCGGATGTAAAACGAAATTTACTGCTGGCTGAGCGAGATTGAAATTGAAGAAGAAGCAGATAGGAATGCCCGAAATGGGATGAAACACTTCTCTTCTACTTCGCTGCTTTTGCCAATTATTCTCTTTTTTTTTCTTCTCTCTCTATAGAAAATGTTATATTATATATAGTTTTAAAAATATGTATTCCATAAATTAGAAGTAAATGATAACTATTTGAAATTTCAATTTATATTAATACAATTAAATTAATTAAAAATATTTTAATGAATAGAACGTTCAAAACCAATTTCCCGGTTTTACGGGATTCTCAAAAAACTGATTTACTCTTTGTAGTCTATTGTGAATGCACTACAGTTTTGATGAGTATGTGTAGAGGCGTTACCAGCACAGTTTTTTAAACGAACTCAGTACTGTTCGAGTACTCGGATATTGGGTAACTTAACCACTATATACGTTAATACTTCACCTACGATTTGTGATATTTTTTTAGACCAAAGTGTTGAATAAATTTTATTAGCAGATGATGGAATAAGTAAGGTACCAAACAATAAGTTCAAACAATAACACAAAAATAAATGATTTTATTGAGTATTTCTAAACCTTGCTCCTTTACACATTTTTTGCATATTTCAAATATTTTCTTCCGTTTTATACCATATATTTAATTTGATAGGTTATATTAAACCCTACGAAAATAAAGCGAAAGGGTTAATTAAAGGTAAATTAGAAAGGGTAAATTATTATAAATAGAATTCAGGTTTCTAGTTTAAAACAACAGCTAAAACTTACTTATATCCACCAACATAAATTGCATTTGTGCATATTATATGTATTTATATATGTGCACTGTTTTTTTCACGTTTCTTTGTAGAACAAATTTCCCAGCTGCGTCAATAAAATTTACCTCAAACAAAGGAAACAGCAAACTCGTCAATGAAAATTAAACGACACAAATAAAGGAACCTTCCCACTATGAAAATATGCAATGCACATGCACATATCATAAAAGGCAAACAACAAAAACATATTTTCGCTAAACCACTTGTGTTAATCTATCTCGTTGCTTAACATATTTTTGTAAGGTTTTTTACAATTTAGTAATAGGTTGGTCAAAGAAGATTAGCATATTATACAATTTTTATGATATACATATTACAGATAATTAAAACTGCCCAATAACAATTATACGCATCGTTGTACTTGTTTTACTTATTCCGTTAGAGTAAAAATAAAATATATACATACACACACATATATTTATATGTATACAATACGTCAAGTAGATATAAAAACAAAAAATACACAAAATTAAACAAAGGAAACCAAGATGACGGAACGAAATCGGTACAAAAACGAGCGAATAAACGAAGGGGCCATTAAAAATTGTAAATTGAAATTTTTAAACATAAAATTTTTTCACAGACTCATCTCACCCCCTCCGCCAATTGTTACTTGCCAGTAAAATTGCTATTGAAATCGTATAGAATGGTTTGCGAGCCCGACCGACGACTAAAAAGCTACTGGGAACAACATCCAGAAAATACATACAGTGTATTCAATACAACTTGCAAATCTACGATTTTTTCTACATCCTATGTAATGATTATTCATAGTTTCTCGGTGAAATTTTTATATTTTTGTTGCTTTTAATTGTTTACATAACTTTATTGTCGTTTTAATGCACAGATAAATGAGTTAAAAGAAAGTAGTGATCGATTTTTTTAACACACAAGCGAGTTTTGTACAAACTTTTCTGAATTTTTCTTGTATATATGTATATATCTTTTAAATATATAAAACAACCACTTTTTGGAAATTACCTTCCTCGAATACGTCTCGAATACGATTGATTGATCTAATGAAATTTAGAGCCGTATTCAGAGAGTCACGACGACGACGTTATCGGCTGACCCTCTTTGTGCTTTTCGTCGATTACAAAAACAAAGACATGAGAAAATGTCAAAGTCGACGAAAACCACAAAGAGGGTCACCCGATAACGTCGTCGTCGTGACTCTCTGAATTAGCGTTAATCACCACTGCGTTTATTGTGAATAGGTTAACTCAGAATTAAGGTGGATATCAAATCAAAAGAAATCGCGATGTTTTCATATCGTTAAGATTTATATTGCGGTTTACACTGAAGCGATGTAAATAATTAATAATAATAATATTTGTTGTAAATTTGTTAAATTTAAGGTTTAAAGATGTGTATAATGCTGAGTTTAGCCGAAATTCGTAATATTACTTAATGTAAACGAAACTTCTTTTAATTTACTGTAGTTATTTGGTACGATATCATGATTTTATAGATTAAGATATTTTTGTTCATTTCGGTTAATGTCATTCCGTTATTTAGATTTTTATTTTCTATGTATGCACAATTTAAATATATAGCTTTAATTTATTTAGATTCAAATTTAGAGATTTCAAATGAACAGAAATAATATTAAATGAACAGATTATGAAATAATACTAAATTAATACAATATGAAATACAGTGCACTCGGGAAAACGTCAACACTAGTTTACGTCAACATCCCAAAACGTCAACCCTTAATTTTTTATATTGTTTACTCTAAAACGTCAACCAAACCACAAAGCTCTAAAACTCAACTTTAAATAAACCAAAATTTTTAATTTTGCAACAGTTAAAATACACAGTTTTGATCACACACACATTTATTTTATGAAATTAGTTCAGAAATTTGGGTATTCTCCTTATAAGTACGTAAAATAGAAAAAAAATTGCATCTCTATGTCTTGTCTTTTTTATGTTCAGTTGCTTTTTTGTTCTCGTAAGTATCACATTACCAAAATGTGCTCAAAACAACAAAATAAATATGTTTTTTATTAAAAGTTTCTACATTCACAAACGTCAACAATTTGTTAAACGTCAACATCCGCGGTTTTAATTAGTTGGCGTTTTCCCGAGCGCACTGTAAAGCATTAAACACAATTGGAGCAACAGGATACAGCAACATTTCCAGGCAACAAGAAATTCCATGGCGTTAATTATAATGGCTGGGCAACTGTTGCTCAGCAACAAAAATTTCATATGTCAAATTCTTAATGGTGGTGTAACACTAGGCCACTTGAGGCCGACTTAGAAAACATTCAACTGTTTCTTACATTTTCTCCAACAACCTTTTTTAGAGGATTTTCCATTCCTTTTAGCAATTGATAAATATTTTGAGTAATTTTTTTTTAATAGGAATGCCGTATATTTTCTATTTCAGAAATAAATTGCTTGTAATAATAATAATAAAAATTTCGTTAAATATTAACTTAAATAAATTGGCATTAAGATGCCTAGTGTGACACCCCCCACAATGCAAATTGTCAAATTTTACATGACAGAATGTAAACAAACACACCGAAGAAGAACAAGGATGATTCTGTTGCTGTCAAAATTAGAAATTAGCCCGGAGACAAGATACAAAATGGAATGCAAACCACGGCAACAAACTGGAAAGCAAACTTTTTTCTCGATCTCCATAAGAGCCCATGTAAATTTGACAGCTAAAAATGTATCTTGTATCCTGTTGCTCCAATTGTGTTTAATGCTTTATATTAAATATAAATAAAAAAAAAAGAAAATTAAATCTGAATAAATATCAAAATCGCCTTCTCTGTCAGTTTTTATTTATCATGACGTTTCTGCAATTTTCAACACAATTTGTTATTCACAATAGGTTCTGACTTAAATACAAAAAATCCGCGCCATTGTAAACAATTTTAGAGAAGATTAATACTGACGAATCATATCATAATCTAGTTAATGTTTGAAGAGATTAATTATTGTATGGGTAATCTTTTTAAGGCGATAATCTAGTGGATGTCGTTGAACTGAGTTAAAAAAAATATTTTGTTGTTGCTTTGCATTAATAAAAACATTTTTTCTTAAATAATAAATTGTGTTGAGTAAAATCGTTTAGGCTTTTAGGTAAATACAAAAGCCCATTTATAGTAAAGAAATCTAAAAATGGTTGCAATCTTTCGCCAAAGTTTGGATTATGAAAAACAATACGTCTGCTTTTCGTCGGTATTGTTGATAAAATTCATTGGGTCGGTTAAATGCTGATGCTCGTTGATAAGAATTGGTAGCCGTTGAAAGTTCTAAAAGTTCATGATTGATTAATTTCTATATTTATTTACAAGACACTCTTTTCTTTTTACCATGAAATCTTGAATTTCTGTAGAATGTGTGCAGTGGTGAAGACTTTTCGCATATATTCCCAAGCAAGTAATGGCAAAACAGATCAGGATTCTAGAAGTCGTAATTCGAAGAGTGTATTAATTATATACGTATCAATTTAAAGCTCTTTCCTGTACAGAGGCATGGTAATGAAATTTTGCCAACTCGTCCAAAACCATGCAACACTGCTTCTAGTTCAATCCTTTTTTAACATATTTTATATGGTAACCGCTAAGTTTTAAATTTTCTTGAACAATAACTCGATCATCCACATAAAAAGGTCTAAAATATTTGATTGATGATTCAATGACATTTCAACAGATTTCTTAAATTTTTTCTCTTTGCAACGTACGTACCTTGGACCAAATCTTATATCTTCACCAATGCTGCTATACAAAGTTGTGGTCTCATCTAATATGAATCTATACATCTGACACGACAGAGCATGCAAAAATTCAATTCCTTTAGTTCATGCCGTTACAAATTCTTTAATTGAACTACAGTCGGGCCTCGATTATCCGTGATGGTCGGGACCAGAAGCATTACGGATAATCGATTTTCACGGTTAATCGAATAACAATTTTGATTATACAGTTTTTTTAATATTTTCATTATTTAACAAGTGAACATTGGTGTACATAGATATTTACATTAAAAATTTAATTCAAGAAGTTTATGTACATTTTTAAATGAAATAAGTATGTATACATTAAATTTTCTACTGAAAGCATGAGGTAAAAAAAGGACATTAAGCAAAAAAAGAATACAATTTTTTTAAAAAAGTCCTGTAATGTTGTTTGTCTAATACTTTTCAACTTATAAGTTTCTTTTATTTTATCAAAATTATCAAAATTAAACTAATCACTTGTAAATGTTTCTGACTCATCGTATGCAAACAAGGGAATTCCCCGTTTTCATGTTTATTATATTGTAATGCGTACGAATTTGAAGTTAATAAAAAAAAATTCGGCCATCACGGATAATAGAGGTAATCACCGTTAATCGAAGCAAACAATTTGAAAACATTGCAAACAAAAAACAATAGACTGATCTTTGGCCATCACGGTTAATCGGGGTTATCGGTTAACCGGATCACGGATAATCGAGGCTCGACTGTATATAAACATTTTGTCATTTATATTACATGCTGTCATGTGGTTTTCAATGTCATATGACATTTGTCAAGTTAAGATATTTGACATACCCTGTAAATAATTTTTTACCTTAAGCGCCATTTAAACTTTTTGGCGATAGATGGCAACACGAGCGAATTCAAATATGTTGGATTCACTCTTGCACATGCCGGTAAATGCAAATGTCAGATAAGCGCGTTATTAAACGTTTTGCAGGAGAATACATTCGCTTAGTTACTACGATTTGTAGCCATTTTTAATGAAAAACTAAAGATTCTAGTTTTATTGTGCGAAATAAATTAATTTTAACAACTGCATTTAAAGAAAAAAAAACTAAACAGTTTACACATAAAGATGTAAGTTTGATTGAATGGTATACTAAATTAATTGATTTTATTATTTTACATACTTTTCGTTGCCTACAATAAATTAGGGCGCGAGATCGATCAAATTCTGGTGATGTTGACAAGAAAGATATTAAAGATAAAGATAAAGCTAAAGATACTAAGGAAAACTCAAAAACAACCACAGCAAAGGTATCGTCCTCCTCCAATTCAAACCGCGGCCGCGAACGCGATCGTAGGCGCAGGGGCTCAGCATCGTCGAGTAGCGACACCAGCGACAGGTAAGATTTCGTGATTGCTCTAATATGTATATCGGTTTTTTTTGTGACTGTTATCTATATTATACTGTTATGTGTTCTTATTGTTTTTCAAGTTCTTCTGACAGCAGTTCTTCTCGAAGTAGTTCAGGTTCTCGCTCAAGCTCATCTAGCTCATCCTCCTCGGGGTCATCCTCCTCATCTTCATCAACGGATTCTGGTCGCAATGGCACCGATCGTCGCCGTGGTGTTACGCGCAAAAGTGTATCTCGATCACCACGGCGCTCCAAATCTCCTCGCCCGGTCAGCAAAACCCGCAAGGAATCGAAGGAACGAGAACGGGAACGTAATGATCGCGAACGAGTACGTCGTTCTAGATCACGAGATCGTTCACGTTCAAGAGAGCGTGGGCGTCGAGTATCAAAAGAACGTACTGGGGGCGCCAGCGAGAACAATACCAAACGTGATCGCTCCAAGGACCGAGATCGTGAACGCGTACGACGCACTCGTTCACGTTCCAATACTCGTTCACCACGGCGGCGTCCGCGCAGCAGCGGCGAGCGTAGTCCACCACCGAAACGCCGAGAACGTTCTCATACCCCAAAACCTGTGCGCATACACGTTGGCCGTCTTACACGCAACGTGACAAAAGAACACGTAATTGAAATATTCAGCTGCTTTGGCGAGGTCAAGATGGTCGAATTTCCCTCTGATCGCTTTCACCCTAATTTCGGTCGTGGCATTGCATACGTTGAGTACGCCACGCCCGAGGAGTGCGAGACTGCAATGAAGCAAATGGACGGCGGCCAGATCGATGGACAGGAGATCACCGTATCACCGGTGCTTGCACAGAAGGTACGCCCCCCAATGCGGCGTCCATCTCCGATCATGCGACGCCCGCCACAGCGTTGGCGCTCGCCGCCCTTCAATCGTTTCAACAATCGTGGCAGACGCTCTCCAATGCGTGGAGGACGTCGTTCACCACGCAGGCGATCACGATCGCCCATACGACGCAGAAGACGCAGCAACAGTTCAGGAAGTTCCCGTTAGGACGAAGCTCCTTGAAAAATAAAGTTGAAGGCAATCTTCTTATACAATTCATCTGTAATCTGGTCCATTTATTTGTGCAGTCTCTTCTTTCACTTTAAATACAATTATTAGATTTAGAGTACAAAGCTCTTCATGTAACAAAACCAGTTTTATCTGTAAGAAAGCAAACACAATTTCAAGAAAAAGACTTTTCCAGATGTAAATTCAGACTTTTGTGTTAAAAATATAATAAAACTAATAAAAAATACTTATTCAGAAGAAATGAAACGAAACTAGCAACCTTCCACTAGAGCAACTTTGTTAGTGAAAGATGAGTGGCTCCATTTGAGCCAATCATGTTTCAATGTTTCGGTGAGAAGCAACCGAAATAAATAACAAAATGAATTGTATACACGTAAAAAGATGTTTCATGTAACATGATTTGTTTAATATTTATATTTTACACATGTACAAATGTACATTCATCATTGGCAAGCGGACATCCGTTTGGATGATGTTTTTGGAAAAAGCAAAACCTCTTCTTCACCGTCTGGGGTCTTTTATCCGTTTCCATTCGGATTTGAGGCTTCCGTACTGCAATTAAATCATTTCCGCAAAATTTGAAAATCTCGTGTTTATTGCGTAGCAGTGTTTTAATACCACCACACTCATTTTTGATCTGCTTTAAATCTGCTTTCGACAGATTTTCAACAATGCTACGCATGCTTAATGGACTTCCAGCGAACCATACACCGGGGTTGTCAGTTTCCGATGTCGTTCGCTTCATCAGAAGACCGAAAATTTTCACTACCAACTCCTCGATTATCTTGCCATCCAGCTGGGTACAATTCCTCACGGGCTCGCATTGATCACGTAGTTTTATATCGCCTGTCGTCCCATTTCTGTGAATGTCTCTTTCAGCACGTACAAAGCTCCATATTGCCTCCGTCTGAGCTTGGAACTCTGACATCGCTTGGTGTCTATCAATACCTATGAGTGCGATACGTTTGGTTGAAGGTATTTTTAGTCTATCTTGCATTGTTTTGTAGCCACATTTATTGGATATCTGCGAGACATACTCCAAGAAGTCTGCATAAACACTGAGGCTCGAGTCGCGGCGTTGGAATTTCGAACCAGAGAATTCGTAGGCACAGCAGGGCAACAGGAAGTATCGCATATTGTATGACATTGTGGCCGCCAATACTGGTATCCAAGGCGACAACTCATCCGAATGGTTGCCAATCAACCAATCGACTTCCGCTGGCAATGTGAGTTTGTCCGGCATAATGGCCAGTTCTATCAGTCGCGTTCCAGTTGGGTAAAGCGACCACAGACGTCGCGCTCTTATATCGTAGCCGTAACCCACGTAACCCTCTTCCGTGAGCACGTAAACTAGTAGCCCGTTGCCACAGCCCAAGTCTGCGAAGGCTGTAGGTGAACTGGCCGTACAGCGCCACAGGCAAATTAAGTATGACGCTATTGCAAGGTCTTCATAGATGAATTTAAGCGGATCCGTTGATTCGTTGGCATCTATCCAGAACTGAATGAGTCACGATTAATATTTGTACGCGATTATAGAATGTAACTGCTTACTTTCATCGCTTTAGGAGCATATTTCCGCTTAAGCTCCTTATACATATCATTGTAAGCCTGTATATCAACAAGTTGCAATGATCTCACATGTTGTTTGGTATCCTTTGAGATACTGCTGCACCATTTCAATAGCTTAGGACGAAGCACGAATTCACACCAACGACTGCTCACTTCCAAATCATTTCGCTGAGTTGTGAAGTGGATTTCTAACTGATTCTCGCAAAATTTTATTGATAAATCATCCACATTATCGCAGTTAATATACTTGCACACATACAGTTGCCTGCTAAAATCTTGAACGATTGAAGTTTGATGCATCCTTAATCTTCATGCCAACAACATACTCACCTATAGTTCCAATAGCTTCTATATTATTAGCAGACTTTTTCGTTAAGAGACTAATGCAGAGCACAAAACCTTCAAAGTTTTCTGGAGTTTGTTTAAAATTCTCCAACTCTACTGATAAATCTGCTTCGGTCGTTGCCAACAGCTTAGCGTTAGTGCTCATTTGCAGCGTTTCCCATGATGCATTCTCAACATCGATGTCACGCAAGCCTCTTAGAACTCTTTGTACTGATTTTAGCTTACAAGCAAATATTTTCCTATTCACCGCATGATAATTACGCAAGAATATAGATATGCATTTCCAAAACGCTTGCAGTGTCAACGGTTCTAGTGACATTTTTCTAAACTGCCACTAAATATGGTAGAATCAAGTAAGATAGAATACAAAAATCGCATGTAAACAAAAAAAGTGGTTTTTTTTTGCGCATTACGTAATAGCGTCTTTTGAAAAGCACTAAAATCACAACACACGGCTCAGTTGGAACAAGTGTAATGTCATCCAAACGCTCCAATTTTGTTGTTCTTTTGTTTATTGTTGTTGTAGCATTATACGCTAACTCATATAACAAAAATTGTTATTGTTGTTCATTCACAAGCATTTCTATTAAAAATTATAATACGTGGTGTGTAGCGTTAAGCATTAACCACAACCAAGGCTACGGGCTACAAGATAAAAGCGGCATCTGTCAAAATTACATTGCCCCTTATGGGGAACAAGAAAAAAAACATTGATTTCCAGTGCCGCTACGTATCTGCGGTTAGCCGCTACGCATCTTGCAACTAGCCGCTAGGCCTCACGCCGCTTGCAGTCGATCGAGTTCTATTTTTCTCTGGCGGCGTAGGTATTCTTCTTCTTCTTTTGTCGTAGGTATTCTTCTTTTCTTATACGCCGCCAGAGAAAAATAGAACTCGATCGACTGCAAGCGGCGTGAGGCCTAGCGGCTAGCTGCAAGATGCGTAGCGGCTAAACGCAGATACGTAGCGGCAATGGAAATCAATGTTTTTTTTCTTGTTCCCCATAAGGGCCAATGTAATTTTGACAGATGCCGCTTGTATCTTGTAGCCTTGGTTGTGTTTAATGCTTAATGCTTTATGAAGACGCTATACGTAATTAGACGTCACTGTGAAACGAACAAAATAACGGACCTGCGCAATCTTGTTTCTATCATTCTTGGTTTAGACCAAATGACCTTTAATTGTTGATTAAGATTACCTTGTTTGCAAAGAGATTAGAGAGAGATAATATTTTAAATCTATAGCAAGAATAAATAATTTAATATTGTTAATATTAACCATCATGTCGTTCCTGCGTCAACAATTAAAACTGCTCCGCTCCACTATCGGCTATACGCTGAACCAACAAGAAAAACTTGCTAAAGTGGTATGTTTTTATTTGTATTATCAAGGTTATAAAGTGTATTATACGTATATATTTATGAATTATCCTTATATATGTATATACTTTACTGATAATGATTTCATGTGATTATCCCTATCTTTTATTCCTTTAACGGCTTTAAGCTACCAGCACCTTTCGTTAAGCGTCATACTAGCTGCTCATACGCAAATGATTCCTGTATATTTCCTGGTGCGCAGGCACCTTTTTCCAGCCAGCCCACTTTGACAATGCCCACGGATGTGGCGCCCATACCCATTTACCGCGTATTGGATCGCGAGGGGAATATCACCGATCCCTCACAAGATCCTCAACTCGATAAGGATGTCGTGCAAAAAATGTTCCGAGATATGACCCAGCTCAGCATCATGGACAAGATCCTGTACGAGTCTCAACGTCAGGGTCGCATCTCGTTCTATATGACCAGTTTCGGTGAGGAAGCCTCGCACATTGGCAGTGCAGCCGCTTTAGAAACGCGTGATCTGATTTACGCCCAATACCGCGAGACGGGAGTTTTGGTGTGGCGGGGCTTCACCATGGACGAGTTCGTTGACCAGTGCTTTGGTAATGTGGATGATCTTGGACGCGGAAAACAGATGCCTGTTCACTATGGCTCCAAAGAACTAAACTTTGTGACTATCTCGAGCCCACTAAGTAAATGTTGACTACAGAGAAATCCGGTTTTTTTGTTTAAAGTATTATTTCCATAGCCACTCAATTGCCGCAAGCCGTGGGCGCGGCTTACGCTATGAAACTTCGCGAGGATAACGATGCTTGTGTAGTTTGCTACTTCGGCGATGGTGCCGCTTCTGAAGGAGACGCACATGCCGCTTTCAACTTTGCTGCCACTCTCGATTGTCCCGTTATTCTATTCTGGCAAGTGTGGTTGTATTTTCAAGGGCTAAATTTTAATAACCAACACTATCTATCATAAAACCCTTAAAGTCGCAATAATGGTATTGCCATTTCTACACCTACGCCAGAGCAGTACAAGGGCGACGGCATTGCTGGACGCGGCCCTGCCTATGGTATTGCCAGCATTCGTGTCGATGGCACTGATGTATTCGCCGTATATAATGCCATGAAGCTGGCTCGCGAATATGTCCTGAAGCACAACAAACCAATTGTTTTTGAGGCCATGACGTACCGGTAAATATTGGTAAACAGTTTCGTTTGATGCTTTTTAATTACTCGTTGATTAGTGTGGGACATCATTCCACTTCCGATGATAGCACTGTCTATCGTTCGGCGGAGGAAATCGAAATCTGGGGCTCAGTTGAATATCCAATTACAAAATTGAAGAACTATATGGTGCGGAAAGGATGGTTTGACGAAGAAGAAGAGAATAATTTTGTTAAGGATGTTCGCAAGCAGGTGATGAAACAACTCTCAATTTCGGAAAAGAAGCTGAAGCCTAACTGGAGGGAAATGTTCAAAGATGTTTATGCTGAAATGCCTGCCCATTTGAGCGAACAAATGCAGGAGTTGGAGCAGCATATTGAGGCACATAAAGATTATTACCCTCTAAAGAACTTTAAAGCATAAGAGCCGATAAGCAATGGGACAAAGTTAATTAACGAGACCATGAAAGTGCATTTATAATCATAAGTTAAAATTTTATGAGGTATCATAAAAATAGAATATATTGGCAAGGTTGGCTACGTTTATAAAAGTTAGAAAGCTTTGATAAAAATTTATGGAAGTTTAAAAATTAAAGTTCATGTTATTAAGGTGTTGTGATTAAATTTATATTTTTGTAAATCTTAAATATAGTTTGTAATTAAATGTAAAACTTGTCAATAGTAAAATAGTACATGATGGGGAATGTGTGTATATCATTTTAAAGAACTTAAATGATAGTGGAGGATTGTTTTATTTTTTCGAATATAATAAAATGCGAAACTATAAAAATAAGTTCGAATAACCAACGGTACGGATTTGTTTTCTAACATAAATAAAGAAAAAAATCAAACTGAAATATTTCGCCGTTTCATTCTGGACATCAATCCTACATATGTTTATTTTAATGATGTAAAACAAAGCAAAAGGTATTTAAACAACTGCTTTTATTTAAGATATCGGCCTCATCAAAAGTAACTTAACGAAAATTGCAAAAACAATAAATGTGCGAGTGAAGATATTCTTAAATGGAATGATATATTTTAGAAAGATAAAGAATGACGTGTTTCGGCTGCCGCCACTGCATCATGTCAAGTATTAAAAAAGTTTATGATGGCTAAGAACGAAAAACCCTATCGACGGCGAATGCTATCAATTGGTTCGCAACTGATAGTCCCCGTTCTGTGTGATATATCGCACCCACGGCAGGGCTTGGTAACCACTTTTTTCGATAATCTTCAAGTAACGCACTTGTATGCCAGACGTAGTAAAATAGGGTATTTCGAAACGCACTTGAATTGGCGGCTTGCCTTCTGTGTTATCTTCGCTCTCAACACTGGGTAACCCAAAGTGTGCCCGCATCAAATACTCTTTGCCGCCCGGAAACGACTTGATTGTCCAAATTATAGCGTTCTGCTCAGGAGCGTACTTGCAGCTGCCGATGGTGGTCTTGAACTTTGGTGAATCTGCATCCGCTGGCACAGGGATGACAATTTCCACATTATTTGCAGTGGAGCGGCGCTTAAACTGAGACTTTGCCTTAATCATATACTCGACACGGCTGTGAACATGGCGCTCAATCACCGATTCAATCCAAATGAGCGGCTTAACCTGCGTGTTCCAAGATAGACAGAGAAACGAGTTTACTTTTGTGCAATTTAGGCTTCTGCTTACCTAAGCAACTTACGTGCGTATTCAAACGATATGACATCAACTCGAACTCTCCATCAGGTGGTATGAAGGAGATGGTGCGATCGTTCTCAAAGCGTGACAAACGCACGCATTGATGAAATTTCACATCCTCCAATTCGACGGACTTCGACTTTCCGCGGCCTGTGCTCTCGAACAACACTTTATCATTGAGACCCAAACGCAACTCCGGCATACCTGATAGATAGACGCGCATCTTAATGGCGCCAACAATTTCACTGCGCAACACGTTCCCATTGGCGTTAGCTAGCAGATTTACCGATTCGATGACATCCAGGAAAACCTCATTTTTGCGATATTTAATGCCTTCAGAACGCCACGACACTGCATTAGTGACAGCCAGCGGAATACGTGGCTGTATCTCTAACTTGTGGCATTCTTGCGTAATGTACTCCTGCAGAATCTTCGAGTCTGTGGTCTGCGGATATCCGAAATCTATCAACTCATCCAACAGTTCGTAGATTATAACGAAATTATCGCGTATTGATTCTTCTTCCAGCTCTTTGAAGTATTCGACGAACACTTGTGCAATTTTGTGAAGGAACACGAAAACTAGTGCAATGTTGACGTTCTTGTTGCGCGGAGTAGTCGATACTATGTACAGGTTATTGGTCTTTATGTAAGCAAAAGTGCATTCGGCTGTTTGGAGTATAGGAGTGATCATGCCCTCCTCTTCTCGTTCCATAAGCAACGGCATGAATTTGTCGATGACAGCCATGTCCATGTTGTCGCCACGGTAGTTCCGCGAAATCAACACCTTGCCCTTGACGTCAAGCACATATATAGCCGAGGACGACATGTTGCTGATGGAAACTAAGGTGAATACAGAAGTCACAGTGATTCACAGACTACACGCGTTGTTGCCAATACTAACCAAATCGAATCAGTCGTTTGAATGCGATCTTGTTTTAATTGCACTAAAATTATTACCTTCAATATAAAGCGGTATAAGTACTTAAATTATTTTGTTCGCAATCCGTATTTTTTCCCACACCAGAACTCTGACGTCGACTAAACGCAGCTGTTCACAAGTGACATTGCAGTCAGCTGTCGCGTTGCCAATTGAATAATTGGTATAATGAATGTGAGATATATTTAGAAAAGATTTGGTTTCGCTAGTGTCGAGAAAGATTTTAATTTGAAATTAATCGACTCTATTTGAATATGGATAGATACTTAAATTACGAATTTATGAATCTATAATGATTGAAATACAAAATACTAACGAAGTTGAATAATAAAACCAGATAATTATTAAAATAAAGTTTTAAAAAATTCATGAAAAAATAAATCAAAATATCAAATCAACTATGTATTTTATTATACAGGGTGTAACGCATAAGGTACGCCAAAAAGCTAGGACGAGTAGGTTGGGTCCAGACAAGAAAAAAATTGTATGGGTGGGGGGGGGGGGGGGGGGTGGGGCATTTTTCTCCCGTTTAGGCGGGCCCGACTTAACATCGGAAAAAAAAATATTAAAAAATAACGGTTATATCTAGATAACTTTTGCTCACTGATTTTCAAAGCCAAATATCTGTTTCTTTATATGCTTTTTAAATTAGGTTCCTACGTCAAATAGTTTTTGAGAAAATGAATGCCGAATTTAAAATTTGGAATAAAAATTCCGAAAACAAAATTTTGGTTGCAATTTTTGTGTTAAATTACGGTATTAAGTATAAATTTTTTTTCCGATCGTAAAATTCTCTAATCAATCCTAGAGGAAGTACTTAAAACCCGAAGGATGTATGTTTTATAGTTTCCGAGAAAAGTGAAAATGAAGAAGCATACTTACCTTTTAAATACCAATTTTTTGGCTGCTTGTATTTTATTACTGGTGCGAAAATATGGAAAAAGGAAGGAGTTTAGTTCGTAATTTTCACTTTTTTCGGAAACTACAAATCAAAAATCCTTCCGGTTTAAAGCATTCTCTCTAGAATTGGTTAGAGAATTTAACGGTCGCAACAATTTTTATATTTAATACCGTAATTTAAAAAAAAATGGCGATCAAAAACGTTTTTTCGGAATTTTTATTCCAAATTTTAGCTTTGGCATTAATTTTCTCAAAAACTGTTTGACGTAGGAACCTAATTTAAAGAGGATATGAGTAAGCGGATATTTGGCTTTGAAAATCAGTGACCAAAAGTTATCTAGATCTAACCGTTATTTTTTAATATTTTTTTTCGATGTTAAGTCGGGTTTTTAGGAAGTGGCCCCTCCAGCCTAAACGGTGGAAGATACACCCCATCCCCCTCCCATACGATTTTTTTCTTGTCTAGACCGAAGCTACCCGTCCTAGCTTTTTGGAGAATCTTATGCGTTACACCCTATATATATATACATATATTACCATTTTCCTGTTTTGTTACCTTTTGATGTAGTTTTAAGTTTTTTGTTAAGAAGTTTTTTAATAATGACCTTATTAATTTTGTAACTACCTTAATAACGCTGGTGAACCATCAACTGTCAAGAATAATAGAGTAATAGAATGTATTCTATTATTCTTGATCAACTGTAGTATATATTTGTAACTGTAGTATATATTTGTGTATTTATTTATATTTGAAAATAACTGTTTCTATTTATTTTATATTGTAATGAACTCGTGTGAGTGGTTTTGCAAATTTTGAAAGAAGAGCTTCATCATTTTTGCCAAATCGAATTTGAAATAAAACAAAAATGTTTATAAAAATTAAATTAGAGCCAAACAAAGAAATTATGGGCGAAGCTAATCTGAAGGTAATGTACTTATTACTAAGTTATTTTAATATATGACCTTAATTTAACCTTCAAGCAGACACCTTCATACTTCGAGATTGGAGATGAGTCCACGATAGGCGAAGTTAAGCTGCGAATTCAAAGTTTTATCGATGTACCAGCTGAAAGACAAGAAATTCGGACAGTCACACAAATACTGGGGGATGAAATAATTCTTTTTGATATTGATGAAACCAGGCGTGATGGCTCAACCGTCATGTTGTACCATTCAAGTAGCTTGGATGAGCAGGATCCAACGTTTCTTTGTTTCTTGCAGTTTTATAGCGCAGATGAAGCTGCCATCCAGCA
This sequence comes from Myopa testacea, assembly GCA_949629155.1. Classification (NCBI taxonomy): domain Eukaryota; kingdom Metazoa; phylum Arthropoda; class Insecta; order Diptera; family Conopidae; genus Myopa; species Myopa testacea. The sequence goes on along the minus strand of OX451345.1, from coordinate 43,004,562 downwards.
AGATTATGAAAAACGTTCTTCAGATTCGGACTATTTAGCCAACTACGAACCAGCGAGCGTTACATCTACAATAACGTTGGTGGAAGATGCCGAAACAGAACAGGTTTATACTTTCTTGGAATCTAACTCGCCCACTGCAAGTTCAGAAACAAGTTCGCAGTCTGACACTGATTCCGATTCTGAAAGTTCTGGATCTAAAACGATAACCCATCAATCGATAGATAGTCGAAAGCGTCACTTAGACGCAGAGCAAAATGTGGCCAAACAGAAACGGTAAAACATTTTACTTTAATGTGCAAGTTTTCAACATATTGTATTTTTAGAGCGAAGCGAATTACGATAATTCCCAAAACTCCATCCAATATTCCTACATATTTGGGGGAATTTCCCCGTTATGCGAACAGAAGTGAAAGCGCAGGAGCAGATGGTCAGGATTCAGCTGAAATTGTGCAAACGAGTGCGACGGACACAGCGACAACGTCAAGTATTTTGCGTATTTCCTCTACTCCGAGGGCAACCAATTCCAATCCGCAGACAGAAGAAGACCGAATAAAAGCAAATAGTCCGAGCACCACAACACGCGATGAAGAACCGTGCGCTGCAATTATTCCAGAGAAACGCGAGTTCATTGTCATCCTCAGCAACATTAATGCAGATAGCAAAATTGAGACAAAAGATTGCGTGGAATTGTTTGCAGCTTTTTTTGACATCTTTAAAACATCCGAAAATATCGGAGAACTTAGGTTCTACGACAAATCAGAACCAGTTTTATCTAAGGGGCTTTTATGGATGGCATGCGAGGATGAGCGCACTTTTGCCTGGACGCTGGCCAAGTCCAATTGCCTATCTGATGCGTATGAATCACATAAATTCATTGATTACTTCAAACTAAAAAGGTGTCTGACCGTCATACCGCGAGTGGCTAAAGCAAGAAATCTTCTGGATGTTTTCGCTTTAATAGAGCAACAAAATGCAGGCATAAATACTGCGCTGTGGACGGTGCTGGATCATCGCGTCATTTCGGATGGAAGCGACGAGTTCTTCGAGAAGCGTGTCTCTCGTCTATGTCCGAATGAAGTATTATTTCTTCGGGTTGATCAGAATAGTTTGGATTCTCTGAAGAAACTCAATTTAAAGCTAAATTATTGCTTCTGGAAAATAATCTTTGAGGTCACTGAGTAAAGTAGTATTCATCATCTTCATCTGGAGAAATTAAAAGCTAAAATTAAAGTAGGGAACAACAAAAACAAAACGCTTTAATTTAAATTATTCACAAGGCAAACATTCCGTTAGATACTTTAGTTGTCTTCTATTTCAATGTATTGTATTATAGATGTCTATATTAGTTACAATATTTTTAGATGTATACAGATTAATGTGCCTCTGTTTCCAGAAATAGTTCCTGAATAATTATATAAGTTTTCAATATACATATGTACGAGTAAATATGTGAAAGCATTTTTCAATTTTTCAAAGGAATACATTTTTCGTTGCTTTCAGTGAAATACTTTCATTACTTTTTCCATATTAAATGTAATATGTGGTGTTCTTATGTAATGTTTCACATACCCGAATCATTCTCACACTCTAAATAACCTATTCGAAATGCCGTCGAAGACAGTCCTTGGATCTACAGGTTACTTTTCCGACATACTCTCATTTACCAATTTCGTTTGCGGTCACATGCATTTACATGAATGGTCATTTTAATCCCATGTCCACGAATGCAGCTTGTTCTAGATAACCAGATATGTTTCAGACATATGTATATGGAAGAATCAGGCTGTGTCCATTGTTAGTAGTATCATTAGGAAGAATGGTGTCGAGAAAACGATGGCCTTAAGGAGAGATTAAAAGTCACTCACTATCTTCGTTGACTGGAAGGACATGTTTTATTAATTTATTTTATAAACCTTGGTTGAATGGCTTCTGGTAGAAAATAAATACTATGTTTCCTATACCAAATACTATAATATACTATATAAATACTATATACTATCCTTAAATAAACGATCTATGTTTTGTAGTTTTCGAGAAAACTGAAAATTACGAACTGAAATAAACTCCTTCCCCAGAGCAATCTTCTTCCATATTTTTGCACCAGTAATAAATACAAGTAGCCAAAAAATTGGTATTTGAAAGGAAAGTATGCTTCGTAATTTTCACTTTTCTCAGAAATTACAAAACATAGTAATTTCATAATTACATTACAAACAACCTTCCGGTTTGAAGCAATTTCTCTAGAATTGATTTCAGCATTGAAGAAAATTTATACTTATTAACATAATTTTTTAAAAAATGGTTATATGCACCCCGCCCCCATACGATTTTTTTTTTGTCTCGACCCAACCTACCCGTCCTAGCTTTTTGGCGCACATAAGCGATACACCCTGTATATACACTACCGGCCAAAAGTTGCGGAGCACCACTCCTGTTCATAGAAAATCGTGTGGCATTTCTTTAGTATTGTATAAATTTTGATTTTTTCTTTTTTAATAGGATGCTTATAAAGTGATAAATTTAATATGGAACCCAAATGGATTTACGGCGTTCATTGGTCAAACAATGCACTAAGTAAAAAAGTTGGGTTTTTCGTTTATTGCACATGCCATACAAAATCGAGAAAAAGGGTTATAAAAATCGATTTTTAGGTACTCATGGTAATTTTTTTATGATGGGGTAATTACTGCAGGTAATTATGAATAATTATTACCATCCATTTTTTACCCTGGGTCAAGTATAAAAGGCTGGCCCAGAATATTGACATCATTCTTTGTTCCTCGAGATTCAAGTGACCAAACGTTAAAAAAACCGAAGCCATGCAAAAAAATAAGATTGATATAAGAGTGATTACTCTTCATGAGGAAGGCAATTCCGAGCGGATAATAGAGCAAAAATTAAAAATTTCGACTAATTCTGTGCATTGCACCATACAAAAGTACAAGGACTATCGAACTCCGCGGTCCGGAAGCCAAGATCGACAACAAATCGTGAAGATAGAGCAATAACAATATCAAGCAGACGGAACAGAAGAAAAACGGCTCCAGAATTACAAGCCGAGATAAATAACAGTCGATCAAACCCGGTGTCACTAACAACTGTAAAAGACGGCTAAAGATGCTGATCTTTGTGGAAGGATTGCTAAAAAACAACCCTTACTTCGACCAAGAAATAAAAACAGAAGTCTTCAATGGGCTCTAACCAATAAGGAATGGACCGAAGAGGACTTCAAAAATGTTCTTTGGACCGACGAATCAAAGTTCGAGCTGTTTGGGTGAAATCGAAGAATTTTCGTCAGACGTAGTGCCCAAGAGAAGATGCTGCCGGAGTGTGTAATACCAACAGCGAAGCACGGCGGCGGTCTGGGGATGCTTCTCAAGCAATGGAGTAGGCGATTTAATTCGAATCGATGGAATTATGCGAAAGGAGGAGTATAGAAAGATATTGCAGTACAATGACATACCATCAGGCCTACGATCTTCATCTGGAGAAATTAAAAGCTAAAATTAAAGTAGGGAACAACAAAAACAAAACGCTTTAATTTAAATTATTCACAAGGCAAACATTCCGTTAGATACTTTAGTTGTCTTCTATTTCAATGTATTGTATTATAGATGTCTATATTAGTTACAATATTTTTAGATGTATGCAGATTAATGTTTCCAGAAATATTTCCTGAATATTTATATAAGTCTTCAATATACATATGTACGAGTGAACATATACATATACATATGTCCGTGAAATACTTTCATTACTTTTTCCATATTAAATGTAATATGCGGTGTTCTTATATAATGTTTCACATTATGCAGAAATAAACAACCAGGATACACACACATCGGAGTGTTCTACATCTTAGAATAATTATATTACTATAATGCTAGTATCACATACACAATATCCAAAAAACACAATTGGGGCCTTACGCAATAATAATGTTTAGGAAAATTCCTGGTTAAAGTTTATAAAGTGCGCCAAACTCCAAATTGTTTATTATCTCCATAGTGACGCTTATTTTTAACAATTAAATTATTTCATTAAAATTCGTTAGGATACTATTGCCATTGAACAATAATAACTGAATAAGATTAATAACTGAATAAAATTAATAATTGAATAAAATTAATAATTAAATAAAATTAATGATTAAATAAAATAAATAATAAAACACGCGATAAAATGGCAGGCATCGATCAGTTCCCCGAAGAGCACCATGAATGTTCCACGTACGTATTTAATGCAGGGACTATTGTAGCCATTGCTGGCGAGTATTACGTTGTCATTACTGCTGTCACATGTCTCAGCAGTGGATACCCGAATCATTCACACTCTAAATAACCTATTCAAAATGCCGTCGAAGACAGTCCTTGGATCTACAGGTTACTTTTCCGACATACTCTCATTTACCAATTTCGTTTGCGGTCACATGCATTTACATGAATGTGGTAATTTTAATCCCATCTCCACGAATCCGACGACGCAAATGTATGCGCCGTTATTATGTATGTATAATAAGCGCTACTCCTTTGGAACATTCTTGCTGGTTTGGATGAGGAGAAAAGGAGGTGTTTACTAGCATGACCCCATCGGTCATTGTGAACGCAATACATATAAAGCTAGTGGTTCTTCAGCAGCTTTAATGCAGCTTGTTCTAGATAACCAGATATGTTTCAGACATATGAATATGGAAGAATCAGGCTGTGTCCATTGTTAGTAGTGTAGTATCAGCTACTGAACGCGTATCATTACCAAGAACGGTGTCGAGAAAACGGTGGCCCTAAGGAGAGATTAAAAGTCACTCACTATCTTCGTTGGCTGGAAGGACATGTTTTGTTAATTTGTTTTATAAATCTTGGTTGGATGGGTTCTGATAGAAAATAAATACTTCCATAAAAATTTATTTGAATTGAAATAAAAATTATGCAAAAAGAAAACGAAATTAACTCACATGAAAAGACAATGATAGTGTTTAACATAAACATTGCATAATATAGGTTTCTAAATATATAGTTCAGCAGTTTTGAAATTGGTTTTAGAATATTTAGTTTAGCAGCCATTTGAACCATTTCGATCTAGCCCACTTAATTAATAATTCTAATTTAAAATTTTAAATAACCTAAAGGAAGAAGAAAAATAGCATCATTATTGCGACGCGACTACATATGTACTTCTTTCAGTACGCATTTTGTTGGTCGTTCTCCGATCCGAAAAACCAACGAATAAGCTGACTTCAAACTTCTCATTGAAATACAGCAGTAGCAGCTGCAGTTACCAATTTATTCTTATTGGAACTTTTCCGAGAGCCCGCGAGCTTTAACTGCAAAATCATTGAGGTGCTTCTGCAACAGTCGTTTGTTAACTTTCTCACTGTAAAATTGAAGACAAACATTATTCTGTGATTGATATGAAATAACTTCAACTAAAGTCCATGCTTACCGTATGATTTGCATCATAAAGCGTTGCTTTTCGACATCGTCCACCAGATTTGTAGGAAAGTTGTGTACCTGCAACGCAGTTTTCAGCCATGTGGCCATTTCCGAAGGGTACTTTTTGTTGACGGCCAGAAAGATATCGGCAAATTTCTCCACCTGCTGTCTTGGTGTCACGCAACCCACGCATAGAATAACTGCACGAATCAGGTTCTCTCCGGTGACCAGCACAACCTGCATCATTTTGGGATAGTTTCGTGACTGCATAATGAAATGTGAGAGAAATTGAACGCTGGTGCGAATGGGACCATTCTCGGGTAGAGTCATTGCCCTGAGAGCATAGAATATAAGGTTTTCATATGATATGGCTTTGTCGTTGAGCGCCTGCGGAATCTTCTTAATGATCTGCATGAGGCACGCGAAGAACATTTCAACAGTTTCAGCAATGTTGGAGAAATCATTTTCGGGCGTCGACTGCAGTAAAGCAAATTGTATTAGACAATTAATCAAAGCAACACATACGTTTTTTCAAACATACTTCGAATAACTTGAAGCTATGAATAACGAATTCCACTAACAGCTGCTGCATAAGCGACTTGCAACTCTCATCCTTATAAAATATAATGATCGCCTGCAAACAAGAAATTGATGTTGCTGATTTTGTGTTCACCAGGAGTTTCAGCTAATTCATATCTACCGTTTTTGATATCTCTAGTGTTGGTGCGCAACATCTCGCCTGGAAGATCGCTACAATGAAACAGCAAAGATCTTGCAACATTGGCTTAAAACTGGATTTTAAATTCACGATTGCGTGTTTCAGCGCTGTGCATGCGGTCTGCGGAAAAAAGATGTGAATTTGAGTGATGCATTCATCCAGAAAGGTTTTTCTTTTGTTTGCTGTATTTCATACCTCCAACACGTCCAGCTCTGCTATCCACAGCTCTGCTATTTGCCTAAAGATTGGCATCGTCTGCTGCATAACAATGAGCACTGGTTGCACATTTTGCAGGTCTTCAATCAGGTCATCTTCTTCCAAATCGGTATTCAATGAAGAGAAGAGCGTTGAAATCATGTTCAGGCGAAATATTGTGCGTATTCGGGCAGATGGTGTTTTCTAAATTTATTGCATTAGCTGTCGATCATATATTTGAAGAGTTTTTAAGCCAAACTTACGATCTTATTTTGGCAGATAGCTTGCAGTTCCTCAAAACAAGGACTAACAATAATATCCAGATAATTGGGAATAGTTGTCGGCGGTAACAAACTCATTAATTTGCCAATACTAAACATGAGACGCACAGAATCGGAATTCTTCAAGCGCCCCGACGTCAAGCTCGCTTGACATGCATTTAGAAGTGGTTCTGCATAGGGTTTCATTTGTATTTGACAATCCCGACAGAGCTCTTTCAAGCCCAGCGTTGCTTGTGATGACATGTTGGAGTTGAGACCACGCACAAGCAATTCTATTGCTGGAGCGATAAATGTTGGGTTTTCTTTGAGCCATTGACAGTATGAACCAATTGTCTCCAGTGCAGTGCCCAGCAGTTTCTCATTCATCTTTTCGTAAGGTATTTCCGACAGTACGTGCATCAGTCTTGGTATTTGTTTTGATTCCATGCCGCCGAAATGTTCCGCTACTGAGTGAAAAGCGTAAATACAAGCCTCTAACTTCGTCCAATGCGTAGGGTTGCTTTGGAGTTCAGCAATTGTTTCATCCAACACTTCAATTAGGATGTCTAAAATGTATTCATGCAGCACGTCGTAGCAGTACATCTGAAAAATTATCATGTTAGAATGAATCTGTAATCATTATACGAATACGCATACAAAAGTATCCGAAATATCCTGTCGGTAACAACGGAATGTTTCCAAGTCGTCGGATGTCCACTTATCGATTGAATTTTCATCAGGTTGCTCTGATTTATGCACCAAAATGCGAGTCAAGTGCACATACAGCGGCTTTATGTAATCCCAGCATTTCATGCGCTCTTGATCGTTATGCATAGCGAATACTTCATCCTGCAAAAGATACCAAAAGCCCATCGACATGCTGCTGCATGACTCCTCGACCGGATAGATTCCCGGTTTGTCGGTACACTGTAAAATTTCGTTTACTAAGCGACTGTAGAGCTCGGCCAGCTCTGGATCAGTAGTTGTGATGCCACTTAGCAGCAGTTGCGAGTGTCGCTCAATAGCAGATACAAACAACGTGTAGATATTGACTGCTATATCTTCATTGTTGTTATTGCGTTTCCACTCCATTTTTGTTATATCACACAACGAATCCAAAAACATTTTGATTAGCACAAAGGCGGTTTTTGGGTACTTATGACAATCTGGCTGTATAATAATGCTATGCAACGTTTTCAGACAATTTTCCGCCAGATCATTCTCGTCGCCCGACATGCATCCATCGCCATCTGTATTCTGCATGCACGGCCAATAGCACTTATTTACAATCTCTAACAGGAGCTGCGTTATACTCCGACAGTTCTCTATCGAAAATCCAATGTTTCTACGAGACGACAATTAATGAAATCGTAATCTGTGGCCGGTCTCGATATTTCCGATTCACTTACTTAACCCACGTTCCCACACACTTCACAGCACGAATCATGTTGCTGTATATTTCACTGTCCCAGTCCCGATCCAACTGAAGTTTCAAATAAAGCTCAGTTGTTTCCATAACTATCGGTGCACGTTTGGCAACCTCAGCACGCAGTGTAACGCGTTTTACGGATGTATAAATAGCATTCATCTAGGAAAATATTTTGTATAACAACAAAGAACAGTTTTCCTTAATGTTGCTAAACGCATGATTCATATTATACTATGCAAATCTTATAATCTGTTGATTGGTACAATGATTTTAAATAACAATTTTCAGCAATTCGAAAGACTTCAAAAAGCAAGTAATAAAATTAATCCATTTCTTACCTCTTCGGGAAGAGCTTGCAGAACTTCTAACATGATCCACAATTGCATTTCCCTAGTAACATTTGGAATCTGTTGGTTTTGGAAAGTGTTGATAACATCCTCGATAGCTGTCTGCCACTCGCCCAACATGTGCACAATAAATGCGCTTAACTAAATTTAAATAACAATAACTATTAAAGTAACGATAAAAGCCATTTGCCTAGCATTTACAAACCGCGATGCATAAACGATTCAGAACTAATTTCGGTCCCGCAGCAAATTGAACAATGCTCTCCAGTATCTTCTGCTTTAGTTCGTCATGATTCTCTATTGGTACTTCATGCCAGAATTTCATCAGTTTCGAGTGTAAAGTGATGGCACCAAAAAATTGCACTTCCTGGGTCTGTGAAATGAACGTTGCAAGATAATCGAAATTAAAATAAGCATTTAATTACAAACCTTGCCGAGTTGCATTAGTTGCCATGAGAACTGCCAAGCCTGTGGACTCGCTTGCGCCTTCGTGAGCCACTCATGGGTGATAGCTTGCTCTTGAGATGTAGATCTGTAGAATACCACGACTGCTTCCTCCAACTGTGCAATGTCGATGGGCTCCATGGACTGCTCAATGTTTAATCTATTTTAAGAGGCGCTTTGAAATTTAAAGTAAACACAATTACAATAACTAGTGTGAATAAAGGTGGACCAACCGCTATTGTCTATGGCTGCTGCTTATTATGGCAGTGGATTTTATAACCACGACTAAAAATCTTAGCTTTAACTTCTTGACTTCTTAGATTCTTACAGTTTTGTTTATCTAATGTTATATATCATATAATAAATTTAATTGTTGATAATTCTTGTAATCACGAAGCGTCAACTAAAACTTTGTAGGAAAAAAATTTTTGTATAAAATATATTTACAGAGTTGCCAAACTTATGATTTTTTAAATATAATTTCTCCATACTTTTCTTAAAATTCATACTTCTCTTCGACATTTTAACACGAATAATAAAAACCTCATATATATTAAAACTAAATATATTAAAAGTTAAAGCATTTTTATGATTTAGCGACTTAAAGCTACCGTTGCGAACTGTGTCCAATTTTATTTTTCTTTCTGTTGTTTTTGCTACTGAGTACAACTTCTTTCTTAGAGCAAATAGGGGTCCGTCCGGTAATGCCCACCGTGTTGTTGTAGCTTGTAACAATAACATCTTACAGGCGCTCCCTGGTTATTGAGCGCTTTGAAATTTTGATATTTTCCCTTTATCTTCTTAACCGTAGAAGATATCAGGTTGGCATATATACCGTAAACTAAAATTATTGCCATTAATTAATTTTTTTGTACGCAAAATGTATATTTAATCCATCTAATCGGTGAAGTTAAGTTCCGATTTAGGTAAATATTGACCTATTCATCAATCCTGATTTTAATTTATCTTTAAAGGATGGAAGTAAATATTGAGTCGATACCTTTTGACAATTCATACGTGGTAAATTCACAATATATGAAATAAGCATTGAAAATCATTGTAGCAAGAGCCAAAGCTTTTTTCATTAATTTTAAAACAATTGTACATTTTCCTCAATATTTCGAAAAACCAAAAACGGCTTTTAACGAAAATGGACACTTGGAAATGGACACACTGGAAATGGACGAATGGACACTTAAAACTGGCCCTAAATATTTATGACTCTATTAAGTTTATGAATGCGTTTCAGAAGATCGCCCTGTTTTATCATCTTCCTCCTTCTTCTATAACATATTTTGGCCAACTCGATGTTGCGCGTATTTAAATCATGATACAAGTAGGATGAAATATGGAACTTACAGATATCAATTTCGCGATTCGCGTTGGCCAGTAATCAATTCAATCAAAAAAGTCACTTTTCTATAGAAGAGAACAATCGCTAAGAACAAATGCTTCTGAAGTTAACAGAAGAGAAATAATTCAATCAATGCAGATCTCTTTTTGATAAAAATGGAAATGGAAACTAGGTTTATATACAGAATGTAGCATTTCATATAAAAATTAAACTGAATTTACCAACAAACTAAAACGACCGAAAAATATTTAGGACCCAAACATGTTTTTCCAAATTATTTAAGTTTTACTTTATTTTTTATATTGTTGTGGATACATAAGATAGATTTACAGATAGTAATTATGTAGTTACCAATATTGTTACTTATTTTTCTTGATCAGTTTTTATTTTAGTTGTAATAAAAATACAGAAATAGTAGTTTTTCTATAATTTAATGCAGCAACATTTCATATAAACTTTTTTCTAAATACCTATACTAAGTTACTTCAAAAGTTAATATTTCTTTTTATTTAGTATGTGTGTATAAATATATATACATATGTATATGTATATAGAATATTTGTTGTATACATATTATGGTTTTCTCCTAGTATTGTTTAAACTTTCATATTCAGTTATTTGTATTCGTTTCCTTAAACACCCGATACTTCACCAGCACATCACTATTAAAGTTATTCACTTCTTTCATATATTTATAGTAAATTATTAATATCTATTCTTAACCCTAATCCTTGGGAGTACAAAAGTCATTCAGCTTTCCATGGCTGAGTACTGTAATGGTCTGCCATTTTAACTGAAGCATTAATGTACGTGCATTTAATTCCATAATGGTTGACTTTTCGTTATAGGCAACAACATTAAACACTACTTTTCCAAATGAGTGCATTGTTTCAACGTATTTAAACAAAGTATCAAAATGCATATTATTTCAACGAACCAATGAAGAGAAAGTCAATAAAATATGTACTTGCACATCGAAGTATGTATAATTAAATAACCTTTGCATGTCTTGCCAATCTTAAAAAACTACTTTAATATATAGAAATTTTAAATAAGAAAATTCGAAAGTAAATCTTATATGGAAATAAGGAAAAAATGCCAAATTGCTGCGAATGTTGACTAAAATAAATGGTTTAAAAAAATTAAAATTACTATTTTTATTTCATATTTATTTACTTATATATGTAAGCAAGGCGTTTTTATTATGTTTAATATTGAATATAAGCTATTACAAAATATTAAGCACTTACAACAATATGTATTCTAATTAATAATTTTTTGTTTAAATGGTATTTAAAATTTTTGCTTTTATTAACTATTTTCGCTAGTTTTTCGACTCAAAATCAGCTTTTTGGTTCGGTTGCCACAACGGTTGATTCAGTTTTGTAAATTCTGGCGGTGGCCGCATTTGGATTCACTTGCTGCACGTCTTCCACGCAAATAATCAGTTAATCTAATTGATCAATTAACTTATATTCACCAAAATTATTTATTTAATTTATAAAATGATTTTCACTGCAAAAAAGGAAAGAGTAATTAATTTCTACATTTGAACGTTTTATATAACTTAAATTTTTTTTTTTCTGAATATAATACGCCTTGTATATAAAAGATGCAATTTGGGAATGTTTGGGGATAGTTTCCCAAATTTCCTCTTCGCATTTTTGGTCGAAAATTGTGTGCAATGCATGTCAGTGTATTTGTTTATATGTATGTATGTACATAGTTTTCACCCAATTATAATTGTTTAAAACTAATTTCTAAATTTTAAAGACATACCTACATATGTATGTATGTGTGGTCATGTATTGGTCTTCAATACTAATCAGAGTTGCGTTCAGAATGTATTTAAAAAAATTATTTTTGATTACTTAAAAATCATGAGCTTTAAATTGGTAACATTTTCATATAAATATTATAAAATGCTGTAAGCAGTTATTTTCGTTGGACCGATCATTTTATCTTTAGTTCTAAATTATATTTTGCTCGAGCTTTTTTATACTCGAAAGCTATGGAATTCCATCAAAACCTATTTGTGAAAAATTCTACGAGTTCGTGAAACCGAAAAAGCATTTTTCAATTTGGGACACGTGAACAATGTATTGATTCGGATTCCGATTTCATTTTATCCCGGTAGAAAATGTTATACATTTTAATGCCATTTACATGCAACATTACATACTTATCGGTTTTCAGTTATATTATTTTATTTAATTGTTAATTATTTGCAAGCTCAACAGTTAAGACAGTTCCGGTTCGTCGCAATGTACGCAGTCTGAAAGAGTAGCATCCATAACAGTAATAATGATACAAAAACACGATCATTCATAAACGTGTTCAATAATAACACTCAATAGTAGTTACTTGGTACTTCTTGTTATTTACTGAATTTGTTAGAGAATCTTGAGCTAATATTTAAAGGATACGCAGTGCACTCTTTTTAACAATCCAAGTAATTTAAAAAATGAATTAAAAACGTACTGACGACACGAAAGTATTCAACATACTAGCAACAACATTTCATGTATTTTCGAACTGTTATTGTTTTAAACATTTTTGCACATATCTGAAATAATATCATTGCAATTTCAATTCATTGCAATTTTTATTTTGTCATATAAATCACCGAAAAATTGTTGCACAAAACTACATTAACTAAAACCCATAAGATTAAAACTTCTTTAAAACAAACATTAAGAGACAATTTGAGTCCGGAATTTCAGACTGTATTTTTTTAAAAGTTACTGTTTTTGTTCGCTTGATCATAAATTTGTATACAAAATAACATTTTCTTCATATATAATATATATTGTGCGCAAATCTTATTGTTGTTAGGATATAATAAGAAAAGTAAAGATACATCTACATTACAAAGTAAAGATATATTAAAATGTAATTATATAAATTGTGAAAGGCCACAGAAACGAAAACGCTTAAAAACTTGTAAGGATTTTAACTTTTGCTTTTGCTGCAAGGGTAGATTTCAAAGCCCAACAGAAGTTGCTGTTGAAACGCCAGCGCTTCCTTTCATCGCGATACCCATCTTTCTTTCTTCCTCGCTTTTGTTCATGCATTCATTCATAATTTTCTCATGTCTGCCGATCATTCTTTACATTACGCTTGTTGATTTGGTTGCTTCCATGTTTGGTTGCTTCTCTCTTATTTGTGTTGGTGTGTGTTTAATGGTTGTCAATTTCTAGTACTTGTTTATATCTGGTGGGGTTTTCAAGTATTCATCTGGCCGCTTGTGTTCAATGAGAGCTCGCACAGTGCCGCTATCTGCTGGCAGGTCTGACTTTCTTCTCATTAGCGGTTTCTCCTTGTTACGTTCGATGCGTATCTAGACGAGTGAATGCATGAGTTGGTTATATTTAAATGTCAATAATTCATTGACTACGCGTGAATCCCAAACACCAAAAATACTAACTACAATAAAATACATACATTACATTTACAGAGCCTCGACACAAAACCTGATGCTTATCTCTAAAGTTATTAAGCTACAATAATATATCATACATATGTACATATATTATTTAATGGACACTATTTATTTCGAATGAAAAAAATGCCAAGACTATGGAAATACAGAATTCATTAAGTACATGATGCAAAAAAAAAAAATGGTCAGTAACCAATTAGAATCATATGCAATTATTTTTTTAGTAAAATACCATCAGCTTGAATGAATACCATATAATTTTGTGCTTTTCAAAAACATCCGTACATCGTGACGTGTAAAATGAGAGGTGCGAAAGACTTATGGATCTTCAAAGAAGACTCGTAGTGAAAATAACTTTATTAAAAATTTTTATGGAATAATAATTTAACTATTTAAAACTTTTATGAAAACGTTAACATATGTAAGTACATGAAAATTGGGTAAATAAATTTGTATTATTTAACTTACAGAAATTAATATTTTGTGTACTAATATACATATGTGTACAGTGGTCGAATTTTCACTTACAGTCACTTTACAGTGACCACCAAAAATTTATTTAATTACACTTCGCGAGATGTATAGTACGATAAATCTTGTGTTATTAATGTCATTTATATAGTATGTGTATGTATATAATTTATATGTCAAAGCGTTTATATGTATATAATTTATATGTCAAAGCGTAACTTCTGTTAACACCAACAATTAGAATAGTTTATTTTTAAGCATCATATTGATTATCAGATGGACAGCAAACAACACCATTTCCCAGAAATCAAAAGGATGGATAGAAAGTGAATGAATAAAATAGACAGCGAGGACTTTAGTTAAATAATATCAATATATATGCGACCAAATGCTGACATTTGTTTCAAAAAGCAAACATTAATACACGTTTAACCAGAAACTATTTATATTCGAACCAAAACTTTTTATACTTTTATCAAAATTTTTACTTCTATCAACAATTTTACCAATTGACGTAATTTTTGTTAATGTATATTATTATTACTGTTAATTATTATACTGTTAGTTATTATGCTGTTAATTATTATTATACTTTATTACGAGCGCATTTATTATTCTCTTCCACCAGAATTTTGTGTAAATTATGAACACAAGAGAATTGACAGTGGATAGAATTGCTTATTTTTCTATTCAAAGTGCTCTTCGAGCGTTCAACTTACCTCTCTAGTTTCGTGTTGTTGCTGTTGTCTAGTTTCTTGTTCCAACTTGTCATAAGTTAAATCACAACTTTCATTATATTGATCGAATTCATTTTGACTACTTGAAATACTTAAACTATCCATTTGGCCGACTATCTTTGGCCATTCAGGGTTGGTTTTTGCCAAGGACTCTACTTGCTGCCAAAGCTCTTCACGTTGTGACATTTTCTCACGTTCACTGTGTGCATAGAGAATTATATAGACAATTAAATACTCAGGCAAATTAAAATCGTGTAGAAAAGTTCGCAAGGCTTACATTTGCTTTTCCTGCTTGTAATTTTTACTACATTCATCGAAAAGCTTCTGATTCATTTCCATAAACAATTTCAACGCATTATAGATCAATCCATGAATTGTTTTATTCCAGTGCGTTTTTGAGTTACGATTCAACGCTGGAAACATGATCGGAAGGATTATTTGCGAGTTGTCTGCGATCAGAGACATGATATATTCATTGTTCCAGTAGTACAGCGCGCGTTCTGCCACTTGGAAGTGCGGCGATGAGACACATTTGGCAATTTGTCGAAAGAGTGGTACCATTACTTTCTGAAACTCGGCCGGCTCGATGACGTCAAGTAACTCTTCCAGTTCGTTCAGAAACATCACCTCTTTAGGACTATGGGTTTTGGGCCAAAATTTCAAGAGGCTTCTGCAAATTCAATTAAAAACAACATAATTTAAGAAACCCGGTTTAAAGAAATTTTTAAAAAAACGACAAGAGAAATGCAGATTAAAATCAGACATAAATACGAATGTAATCATATTTGCTTTGTTCGTCTTCTTGTTTACGTTATTTACTTACTTTATAACTGGCTCCGATAAGCTTGGGTCCTTTTCCAGAAACTGAACAACACAATAAGTCAGCTGCGGATGATATACGGAGAGACTTTTAGCTTTATGCAACGGCAGAAGAACCTTCAGCAGAAACTGCTTGTGCTCCTCCTTGAGTGGTAGGGCAAAACCATTGATAATACTTCCCAATATTTCCAAAAGTTCCGCGATGCCGTTATGATGTTCCGTCTCATAGATGAATCTAACCAGACAGCAAAAAAACAACTAAAACACTAAAACAGCAGTAAAAATGCCTACAATCACTCACCTGTAAAAGACATTATTTATTTGCTTTCTTATAAATGCTCTCAAGCCTAAGAATTTCCCATAGATTCGATGCAAAACAGTCTTAAGAAAATCACGCTCACGCGGATCTTCCGAATCGAATAGATCCAACAGCTGCAGCACAAACTGATGATCGATATAGCGCTTGGCAATATTCGGCTGAAAGTCGGGGGACTCCAGGAAACGTAGAAACAATTCATACACGAACTGTAGATGTGGCCACGATGACTCCAAAGTTGGCTCATCCTCTTCGGGATCGAATTCAGCACCATTGGGATTAGATGAGGGCGGTAAAGTGCGGAACAAGTTGACCGCAAACTGCGCAGTGGGGTAAAAAAAAACAGTAACAGTGTTAAACGGAAAACAATCGAAGATTACTTCATTTAAATTACCATGTTGATTGCCTCGGGATAGATGGTGTCTGTAATGGCGCCATTTTGACTGGAAAGATATTCGACCATCTCGTGCAACGCTGCTCGCTTCACTTCCTTCCATTTTAGGTCGCTTAACGGCTCGGAAAAATCGAAAAGCGTACAACATTGTCTTAGCTTCTGAACGAAGAGATCTTCGCGTTCATTAGCCGCTGTTTCTGTGAGGAAACGAGAATGAGCAAATTCTTATTGAAAACAATGATAAATTAATTGGAGCATATTCCTCCTTATATTATCGTATTTCCATTATTAATCGTAAGAACATTAAAAATATTATTAGGTAAAATTGTGTACTCTCGCGATAAAAATAAAAAAATATAGATTATTTTTCTTTACAATTAGACAAAAATTATATAAAACTACATAAAAGCTACTTCAATAATTTCTATTGTAATATATACACAAAAACTATATTTTCAAAAATACTTTCTTCAAAACAAAATATTTCAAGGAGAAGTTTTCCTTGGATGTTTTTGTCGTGGTTGTATTTACTACGGATGCTGAAGTCTTGTTATTGTTGCATAGGAGGAATTTCATTGGCAACAACACTCGATTCTAAAGAAATCAATAATCAACAACCACAAGACGCTGACTGCAGATAGCAGAAAGGCGTTGATTTTGCACACTTGCGGGTGTGTGTATTGAGACACGCGGAAATTAAATTGTGGTTGGCAGCGAAAAATGTCTTGTGAAATTGCTGCTTAATCAAAATAACAATTTTGGAGCCGGCTTATAAAATAAACATTTAGCGAATCTACACATATAAAGAGTAAACCTACACAATAACAATCGATAAATTTCAAACTCAGTTATTAACTGAACTAATGTCCTACATTACAAATATAAAATGTATCTTTTAATCTTAATAACTTTTTATAACAGAAAAATTAATTGTTGGATTATACTTGGCAATAAACTTTGTTTCTATTGAAATATGAGTAAAAGTGATTCATCATGATTCTGACTTTGTACATCTACAGTATTTAATTTCAATTATGCTTAATGAACGACAACGAGAAATACGAAACCAAAAACTTATACAAATAAGACATAAACATTTAATTTTTAAAGACTGACCGATCTCAAGATTATTGATTTGATAGCAATTGTATAGAAACCAAATAAAAGAATTCCTATCGAATTTCACGTGTGTGAACTAAAGTCGATACACACACTCTATATAGCTTTACTTAGGGTGAGGTTAATAAAAATTTAGTTTATTAAGATGACTCAACATTTTGTCAATCATAACAATACGCAGATCCCAGGTGAATGCTATTCCTCAAATTATCATAATCGCAAATATTCTTTTAAAATATGTGACCTTGTACTTGAAACTGAATCCCCCAGAAACTCGGCCAAGAACACAGAAGTGTCCAAATAAAAAACTGTCGAAATGTCAACCACATTCTGACAACCAACACGTCATCGGTGCTAAGCGTACAATTCGGAGGTGTATAAATAAATGCCGTGTCCGTTCTTTCTTCGAAGAAAATAAACACAATATCGTAGGTTTCAGCCAGCAATTTTCATTTGTTTAAAAATAGCAAATTAAGCATGCTGAAAATTATAAATTTAGTATAAATATGTATGTGGAAATAAAAAGTTTGTAAACAAAACATTAGATTCCGACAGTCACTAAATGATTCATAAAATCATATTTAAATGCGATTATAAATAAATACAACATAAATAGGGGAAGGTAAGAGTCTGATGTGGCGTGTCTGTGGTCGTTTAAAAGTCTGATGTTTCTGCCTCGGTGCCTTGGTTTTGAGTTTGAAACAAAAGAGCGAAACATCGAATCAACTGCGAATATATCTAGAAACGTTAGTTTATAACTGAATAGGCTTTTCTCTCTTCCTTTCCCGAAGTGCTTATTTTGCATGCGAGTCTGTGCTCCTTAAGGCTACCCCACTGAACCATTTTCACATTTTTTTTGTTTCTTGCTACTACTCGTATACATAAACTGTGAAAAGAAATCAACGGGCAGGCAGGCAAAAGGCAATACGATGAAAAAAGAAAATCAGAAAAAAAAGAAAATTAATGAACGATATACATGTTGCTCAGAAATGTCGCTCGTTGTGAGTTACAAAACAATAACGTATTGTGATTGAAATCTTTTAAAAACCTCTCAGCAGTGGAAGAGAGCTCGCTGCCGCCGCCGTCGGTGAGTGGAACAGGTTGCGATCACGTGCACGACCAGGACTTCCGCTGATTTGTTGCAACGTTTGTGGGGACAGAATTGTTTCGGAACCATTTTTTAAATGTATTGAGTCAGCAGCACTGCCTGAAGTGGCAGTCGTTGAGTCATTTCCACTGCAGCTGCCACCGTCACTTACAACACAACCGGCCATGGCTGTGATGGCGCTTCCAATATTCGGCGGAGTTGTCGTAGCAGAGACAACGATTGAGCCATTTTGTCCTTGAATTCTGCCAATGCCAGGATTTTTGTTGCTAGAGTCACAATTCTGCGCAGAACCAGTGACGGTTTGTGTCGCATTAGCTGCGGCGCAGGCCGCGATGCCGACACTTTTGCTAGCATTCAGAATGTTTTTAATCGCTGTGGCGGCGCTGACAGGTGACTATGTTGGTTGTTGCGTTGATGAGTTTTGATGATATGATGACCGTTTCAATTTTTATTTTTAATGATTTAAAAATGAGAAGAGAAAAATGCAGAATGATTGAGTAACAATATTACAATGATCTTGAACGATTTGCATTAAACCAACAAACAAGAAAAAGAATAAACGCAAAAATATAACAAAAATAAAATGAAAATAACTGAATATTTTCAGACGTACAAAAGCGGATCTCGTTTTTCTTTATGTACTAATAAAGTTTTCATTCATGTTGAATTACAAAATGCCTAACTTTTTAAATAGTAGAAAGAGGTGGTAAAAAGCTGTTCATCTTTTTACTACGAGATATCGTTAGTTAAGAAATAGCAACATCATAAGTAAGAGGGAAAAGTAAATCAGAAGTTGTCAAATCATGATATGAATAACAGAGAAAAGTATATATGTACTTTGAAATCATGTATAAACTCACGAACTTGACTAACAAAGAAATGGTAATGAATTGAAAAAAAAACAACAATGTAAATAATGTCAACAGGTAGGTTTATGTGAAATATTGCTGGCAAACCTTATGATTAGCTAGCGATGAGGATGCGGAGGTTAGCAAGGATGTTGCGGACGTAGCTGCATTGAAGTGCTGCGTCAGAGTGGAAACAAGCGATGATGCTGTTGGTGCTGTTGCAGCAATTGTGGATGGTGTCGCCACCACTGTTGTTAGTGGTGAGGCAACGGTTGATGATGTTAATGCAGTTGATGTTGCTGATGACAACGAGGATGACGAAGTTGATGAAGCTGATGAATTCGAGCTGTGATTTGTGTCCTGTTGTTGCTGCTGCAGCAAAGGAGGCATTGTATCTCTGCCTGAGAAAAAGCCCCCCGCAAATTCTTCAATGTTTGTGAATTTAAACTTTAATCCAATATTTGGCTTTGTGTGGAACACTTTTTTGGGGCGATCGTCATTGACGCTGTTATCGCCGTCGTAGTGGTAGTCGTCAGCTAGCAGATCGAGACCGCTGTGGAACGATGGAGATTTTGGAATGCCACCAACACCGTGGTATCCGGTAGTCGCAGGATTGCTCACTGCAGACGTGGCGTTGCCTGTGGCCGCATAACTGTTCCTATTAAGACTGCCGACGCCGCCGCCACCGCAGTTGTTATTAAAATAATTGCTTTGCTGCTGATGACTTGTTTCAATGGCTCTTATTTGCTGAATCGAAGCGGTTTTAACGACATTGCCTACTTCCTGTAATTGGTGATGTTGATGTGACAGCTGTTGCTGTTGTTGAGGCTGTTGTTGTGCTGCAGTAAAACCCAGTGTGTTGCCGGCATAAAACATAGCACTGAAAACCATTTCATTGCAATTCGACTTGATAAAAATATTCCACACACGATTTATTTGCTGAGTGCATGTTGTTGTTCAAAGCTTCCAAAGAAGTCTTTTGTTGTTGTTGTCGATTGATATTTGTATTTTTTTGTATTTTTTCTTCTAATTCAATTGTTATGGAAATGTTATGAAATTTCTTTTTGGTTTACTTTTGGTTTATGATTGTGATGAATATTTTCTCTACTACGTGTATTATATTTTTTGTAAAAAAATCGCTATACATCGCTAGTTAGTTAAACTGTAATCTACCATTCGTTATTATTAGCAAAGTTTTTAAGCGTAATAAAAAGCATCTGCAAATACATACAATATTAAATAGTTTTTATGTTTTATTTTGTGTACAATGATGAAGTGGAGAACGAAGAGAAAAGAAAACAAACTTCGAAAGTTAAAGAATGAAAGACAACACCAAAACAATAAAACTCACTAAAAGCAAATCAGCAAGAAAAATGAATAATTGAAATGAAAAATAATAGCAAGAAACTCGTATCTGATTTAAAATAAATAAACTGTTATTTATAAAAGATGTAATGGGAAACGTAAGCAGGACGGCGTAACGTAGAGCAGAGGAACAAATCTCTGTGCCAGCTTAGCGATGGCTGACTGCAATTAAAACTCTGCGACCGCAGTGCAAAGGAATGCGTCACGATTAGAAGAGGCGATGCGGAAAGAGGAGGTCGCAGTAAAGCATTTTGTCAAGTTCAAAGCCAATGTTGCTGCTTACTTGATAAATGAATAATCAAGACTTATGTAAGGGTTCTCTGATGCGCAATTAAATCGACTAGAATAAATCTAGGCAAAAATATTAAAGAATGGCTTTCTATGGTATATTTATTCTTGAATCAATGATTTCTTTGATGTGTATTCATCCATTGAATGAATTGAAATTGAATATTAACGATCGATTACAGTTTCTTTGCTCATATAAACGGTTTGTTCATATATATGATTATATGTTGTATTTCGCCGTGAACTAGTATAGAATCTAGATATATTTTCTATTGTTATTATAGCTTCGTTGTGGCTGTTTCCATCTGACCCACTTTTTGTACCTTTAATTAAATAAAGACAATAAATACAACAATAATAATTTGTTGTTCGCTTGTCTAAAATGCAGTGAGCAGAATTCTTTTCGGAGCACAAATATTTTTACAAAAATACTTAGCAAACAACAAGAGATGGAGAAAAATACAGGAACAAATTTGCCAGCAGGCAAATCGTGATGCACAGCTGAGTGATGCCCATGAAAGTCGAATTAAAGAAACTTCGCCGTGTAGCGTTGCATACGACGGCTGTTGGACGTCTCCCTCCCCTTGGGAGTCATTTAACATTTTGTTTATTATAAATATCTGAGGTCACAATATGAAGGCATTGTTCTTTGTACTGTAACGTTATGTGGCCGCAGATTAAAGGAACTGAAATATTTCTGAATATCAGCGAATACAACATGATTATCGTGAATTTATTTGAAATTATAGATCCACGATCTCAGATTTTTAACTAAATGATATGGTAACACAGCAGACAAAATCAATCAATCAGAATTTTGAGATTAAGGGGCCCGATCTTGTGAGAATACAATATACAATATGTATATAGCTTCAATTCTGATATGAACGAACCTGCGTGAAACTTTCTTCCTGTCTCTCTTTCTCTCTTTACTAAAATTACCTATTTTATTATTATGTACACGTTTCATTTTAACTTGATGACGAATTTGACGTTCTAGTGAGTCGAAAAATTATGATTTTATTTATTTTTTAGGCTACAATAAAACCTCGTTCTGCTTTTGCTTCAAATGCCAAAACCAAAAACCTAAAAGCGTCCCCATAAGCAGCTTAATGGAATCATCGCGAACAAAAACCGACCTGCTTTTTGTAAACATGCAGTCAAAGCAGATAACAGAAGAGAAAAGAAAAGATCTACAAAATTTAAAGATCTTGACGAAATGATTTCGAAAGGAAAATGTAAATTTCAAGAGATGAGACGCTAACCAGAACTCTGAAAAGCTAAATTAGTTTTGTATTCCTGACCAAAAACTATTTACTTACTACTGATAATAATAATTACTACAGAACTAACACAGAAAGCTAGCAGCAGTTGCTATTTTAATACGAATTTATCAAAACTCCAATTTAATTATTTCTTCAGAACTGATTATATTTGGTTTATATTTTGGTTAAGGGAATTATTATATAGCAAAAAAAAAAACAACATAACAAGCGGCTTCTATAGCAACTGTTGCTGCATTGACAACCAACAATATTTAATTAACCCAAATGTTAAACACTTTGGTACCCCTTCTTTGGGTGGTTAAAAAAATAACGGAAAAGAAAAGACTGAAAGGAAAAGCTTGAAACGCGACATATACTAAACTAGAAAATAGGAATTGATTAACTCAAAGAGAAACAGTAAAAACGTCAATTAATTTTACAAAAACCTTTCGAAAAAGGGAAACAAACATGTGTGGAGGGATTTGGGGTGACCTTGGAAACACAATTCCACAGGAAGTGGCAGGGTAACAAATATTCCTTTACGGTGTGGGTGGGGTTGCTTTGGGAAAAATACCACAAAAAAACGTAATAAAAGAAAACGTAGAAACCACATACTGAGCAGTATAGCAAGTTTTAAAATTATAAGAATAAAGTTCAGATATTACATGTTTTGGAGAAAAATTCTGCTTTAAACTATTAAAACAACTAATACATAGCTTAACTTTAAAAATATTTACAACTCGCACGTCACAAATTTTAAAAACACTTTTTATGAGTATAAATTTACCAATATTATATTTTAATACTGTTTCGAAAGTTAAATGTATATTATTTATATATACATTTATGTATATTATGTCTACATTTCTGCGTGTTATCACTCTGGAATTTACTCTTCAAAACTCAGCCGGAGACTAACGAAAAATCGATAGATTTTCTAGTTGTGTTACACCGTGTTTCGTTACACCGCCCCCTGTCCATTTAAAATATAAAAGCTACTCTGAGATAAACCAAGTTTTTACTAGTATTGAATGCCGGCGTTGTAAGGGAATCGAATGAGAAGCTGTTTGTTGCGAGAGAGCAGGATATCGAAAGATTGGTTACAAAGAAAGAAAGAAATTCAAATGATGTCGCTTTTACATTCAAAGAAGCTTGGAGTAAAGCTGTACAATTTAATTATAATATAATATTCAACTGTAAAAGTACTCGTTTAACAATTCATGTATTTACTTGTTAACTAACTAGTGTTAACTATTTTTAATTAAAGCCTTCTTCAACTAATTTTACAGCGATTTATTTATTTTATTTTGATAACCGGAAAAACCGAGAAGCAAAACTCAGTATAAAAAAAAATATGGGAATCATTTGCAGAGAATAAAAAAAAGCTTTACACTCTATTTCCTTCTCTCTCTCGCTCTCGCTCTCAGAATTTAATCGAAAAGAGCGCACACTCAGACCGGAACACATGGTTCCTGGCGATTGTAATATTAATGATTTTAATTTACTGGATTTTTAATAAAGCGGTAAAAACTACGTGAAATAATTGTAGCTATGAAAAAAACACTTAATTTAAATATAATCTTTAAGATATGCATAGTTTGCAGACGAAAATGGCATTAGTTAATCACTCTTCGAGTCTTTAATTACATTATTACTTTTACAAAACATATCTTCGAAAAACATGCTCCCATTTAATTCCGTATTCTATTCTATCTCTTCTATAAAAATATACACTTACATATTAATAGTTTGTGTTGTTTATAATGAGCGGGATTTAAATTACGAATCTCAATTTTAAATCTTTGCATATCGTAATATTCACAGAGTTCAGCATGTTTTATTCAACTCTATTTCAGACACCCTCATTCTCAACTAAATATCTTAAAGTACATTTTAAAAATTAAATTCCAACAAAATTTCATATAGTTTACAATAATAAATTAAATCGAACTCTACTAAATTATATATAATTAATTTAAAGAGAAATTAATTGAAATAATCACAGATTTAATTCCTTTAGGAGTTTATGCTTTACATTTCGATACTTACTCTCATTTAGTGGACTCAGTGGATTTAATTCGCAATTTTTCGACACATTATAACGTGAACTGCTTTGACGCTTCTCCTTTTTGACAATAGGTGATGTTGTTAAATTTAATCCTTTGGTAAGCGGTGTTGGTGGTGGTGCATCACGTGGCGGTGTACTTTTATTTTCCTTGTTAGCCTGTAAATAATTTCAATAAACCAAAATGAAATCAATTTTTTGATTATTGTTAATTAATTAATTAATTTTTAGATGCGAATTTAATTGTTCAAAACATGTTTAGTAGCAAGGAGTAAAGCAATCCGATAACAAGCCATAATGAATAAAGAAGCCAAATGCAAATTGTTTCAATTTTTTATTTATAACTTCTCAATTTAAAAATCAAATAATTAAGATTTCGAATTATATATTATACAATATAAAATAAAAAAGCATTCGGGCAATATTCTCGTATGTAAAATAAGGGTATTCATTAGTATCTATCATTTACTACACACTATGTATTTGTCGAGGATTCTCTGCGTAGTCCAAAAGGACTTCTATATCAAGTATCACTTTGGATTTGTAATTAGTTGTTTTTGTTTTACCTTTGTTTTTGCAAATCCAAGTCGTTTTAATTTTGCTGTCTTCGATTTTCCATTAAAAGCAGAAAACGTAGAGAGAACACTTAAGAGACAGAAGTATGTAAAAAAGTCGACAACACTCACAACGGACAAATCAAGTTGAAAGGGAAGAATGTGGATTGCGTAGGATAAAATAATAATGCAAACGTTTATGCGTAATACATTAAAAACTTATGTTATGATGTATCGAAGTCTAGCGAAGGAGAACAGAAATACTTTTCATTTAATGAAACTAAAAAGAAAGCTTTTCCATTTTCTTAGTTTTAAAAACAAACTTTCCGTTGAAAACGAGGTGAGATAAAAAGTACATAAAATGGTACATTCAATAGAATCTTAATTTTAAGTTTATAATATAGTTTAATTGGTAGTTAAAATATTGTTTCAACTGAATAAAAATATGTTATATGCCAGTATACTCGTATATACATAACTTCATTTAATTCATTAATACTTATGACAAATGACAACTAGCTACCAACTGTTTGAAATGAGAAACAGTACAAAATAAAAAATACCCCAAATAAAGCAATTTGAATATATTAAATCTCTAAATGATAGAAAGAGCTAAAAACTTAATATCACATATCAAATTTATCAATGATTTAAAAAAACAAAAAGGAAATTAATGACAAATGCAACGAAAAATATAATAAAAATATAGAAAATCTGCAGAAAGGAAGATCGAAGAATAGGAGGATAGATCTGCAGATCTGAGATCAAATTAAGCAAAATCAATTACGATGTAAATTTGAGCTGATATAATTAAGATTAAAGGTTTTTGTATAATTAAGTTCAGGAACTGTCAGTTTATGATTTGAATATAATCAAATGACTAAAATGAAGTTTTTTATTTTGCATTCGTAATAAATAAACTTAAGATTCTAATTTGGTTGTATACTCGGAGAAAGGTTTTAAATATTTGTTTTAAAAGAAAACGCCAAGAAAAACACAGACACATATTAAGGAAATAAGAAAGAATTAGACAACTTCAAGTAGAAGAACATTAAAATAATATGGAATAAACATTTGATGGCTTAATTTGAAAGAAAATTAAAAAATTCATTAATCTGATTTTTCATTAATCATTTATTAGACATACTTTGTTTTATCTATTGTAATTAATAAATTCATAAAAAAACAACAATCATTAAAAGCGAGCGATAGGGCAAGAAGGAAAATTGACTTTGAAATAACACATTAACACCATATATATGTATACAGTAAACAGAACATGGAATATATAGTATATGTGTAGATGTGTGTTTGTGTAGAATACACTCGGAAAATATTACAAAAACAAAAACTTACCTCACTAGGTGATGGTGTTGCTGCAGTCGAAGCAACGGATGTTGTAACAACTATTGGTATATTTGTTGTTGTACTTATTGAAATATTACAGTTATTCTCTTTGATACCGTTAGTTACTGCGACTGATGCTCCAACCGGTGTTGTTGTTGTTTCTGTTGTCGTTGTTGCTGATATATGGATAGTGTTGTTGTTATTATTATTGTTGTTGTTAGTATAATTTAAAGTAGAATCGGCTTTATTAGCTGAACTTGTAACCACTGTCGATGGTATGGTAGCTGTTGTCACAGACTGTTGTTGTTGCTGTTGTTGAAGCGGTTGTGAATTCACTGGTGCCGTTTTTGTTGTTGTTATTGTTGAGTTATCCATAATATGTTAGAAGAAAGACGACGCACGATGACGACGACAAACGAGGATGGGCCAGCTACGATCACGTTAAGCAGAGTAAAAATAATAAAAGAGAAAAACTGGTGGCAGAACAAGATTAAGATTCAGTCAGTCTGTTCGGATATCTACTATACACACGAGCCTTCACTGCGGTCGTGTGTTACTCAGTCTCTATGGTCAGTACCGGCAACAGTCTAGCAACAGCACTGATGTGTGGGGACACAAACAGCAGTTAATGCAAACTAACACACGACTAACAAGTTGGTTGGTAGCGCTAACGCATTGCTAGCGCTGGCTTAGAGCCTGTTTTAAAAGATGCACGCTACTCTATCGGTAAGAATACTTGTTCTACGAATAACAAGATGGGCGAATAACAGACTAATTTTATTGTATAATGAAGTTCTTGAGTCTATTGCTTACCCTTTACATCTCCTTAAAACTATCAATACAAATCAATATTCGCTCCTAAACTAATAAAATATATAATCTTTCTATACAAAGGAGGGGTAGACAAAACTATCAACGATATTTCTCTAACCTTTTATAACCTAACCTTATAGGATAAGGACGATGTAAACAAATAGAAAATTAGATACCTCAATCTTGCATGTTTCTACTAATTGGTAGAATAATCAAATTTTTAACAGTGTACCATGTACCAGATATTAAGTTAGTTTAAGTGATTGCATTATGCAACTTTATTATTATATCCTACTTTTTAAAAGATTCAAGTGCGACTAACTGATTAAATGTTACTGATTATTTGTAATGATTCATTAGGCTCACATTATAAATAGTCATTAACATTTGATGTTCAATTTCATTTTTACTAAATGTAAATACCTACATACATGCAAATATCAAGTTGAATGACATCTTAAATTTTCAGAGTTTCGAATAACATTACCCAGTTACTAAAGACAATATTAAACCATTAATCGAGCAGAACTCATTTTCTATTATATAGTACATCTATTTTACAGTATTGCATTGTACAGTATTGTTTAGTTGTATTGTACAATACAATACTGTATAATGAAATTCATGAAATTTAACGCTGCAGTCCTTTGTTAATATTGTCCAACATATTGAATAGTCGACAAATAAACAGGATGCCACAAATAATTATAATTGTATTGGTTGTTGACTGGCTCAGGCCAGCACTCTAGCATTTTCAGTTGTATTTGTTGTTATTCAAGCAGTCATTTCAGTTCGTTTTCTTTTCTGTCAATGAGTGTTGTTTCTGTGGTTGTTGGTGTTTATGAACTTTACATTTTAAAACATAAAATATTGTCTTTCGTTACATCACATCACAATCACTTGCTTTGAATTATGAATTTGATTTTTTTTTATAAAGTATGATGAATATGCAGGTTATTTCTGTAAAGAAGATGAGAGAGAAGAGAAACTATTAGGTATTAATGTACAAACTGTATTAGTTATTCATTATATATCAATGGGTTTTTAAAAGCGAAATGAAGCAGTTAAAAGTAACGAGTAATGTTAATAATGTTGGATAACTCGTATATTCTTTTTTCGTCAAAATTGGTGTCAACATATTATATTTTTCTCGCTTTTGTCATGATTGAATAATATACAAGTTATACGGGGATTTTCGAGTTATCAATGAACTTTTCTTTACTGTACAAGCTTTTTCTCTTGAGTATTATTGCCTTTATACAAGTGAAACTTTCTAATCAGAATTTTGTTGTTTATTCTAACCTCCATGTTTTCTTAAACTTTTAAAAAAATTATAAAAATAAAACACATTACAAACATCCATATGTCTGTATAACATCGGTATTGGACATATGCGGGGACGCAAGATTACCTCCGATTTTTGTTGTTGTTTTTCACACAGCCCAACACAGTTCCAACTTCAGAGCGAACAAATAACAACAACAAATCGGAGGTGTCCCTGCGTCCCCGACCATTTTAAGGTGCTGAAACGCAACAAAAATTAAACGTATTTTTGTGTCAAAGTTCTAATTTCTCTATTTTATTTTAATTCCTGGCCCTTAAAAAAAATGGTAATACATGACCGGTGTAAACACGATCATTTGGCTTATATAAAAAAGTTGGCAGCTCCTCCTAATCACTTGACATCGGAAGCGACAAACCTTTCCATCAAGATCGTCACTGAATGACAAACATTCACACAAAGCCGACAAACTTCAAACAATGGCGGATTGCGGAAAACAAGCTGCAACAAGCGGACGAAACACTTGAATGGAAGAAAGCAAGAAATTACGAATTCTTGCGAATGATAGAGATGCCGAAACACGATCAACGATTAATAAGACGGATTTGTTGATTAAGATGAAAAATTATTTAGTTAGTTGTGTGCAAGTGGTATACACTTGGCATGCGCGGATGCATTTGTGTGTACGTTAGCAGTTAAATGTGAAAAATAAGAAACAAGTGCAAAGAAACGAAAATTCATATTAAGAATGTTAGTATTCCAATAAACAAGCAACTAAAGCGATGCATCAGAGTAGAAAAAAACAAAAACTAGTCATAGAAATACGCACTGCGAGCAGTTGGAAGAATTTGTTAAATCTTTCCTTCCCGCGATTTAAATTTGAGAACATCAAATTCAAATTAGAATCCAGCAAATTGCAAAACAAGCGAAATTAAATCCGAAATACAGGGTGCGCGAGTTTGTGTTCAGGCGGCGCTGCAGGAGTGTTTGTTTCTCTTTAATTTGTTTTTCTGTATGCAGTTTGTTCGTTGCTCTCGCTGCTCCTTTTACGTATTATCTTTTACTATTTTTCTTTTTGATCATTCACTTGCTTTTCTTTCTTTAATTTCGTTCCTTGAAAATTTCACAAGTCACCAAGTGATAAAAATTCCGAACTTTTTCTGATTTTTCACTTTGAATTGGTGCGTTTACTAAAGCATTTCTGGCCCCAGTACACAAATTCTAAATATTGATTGAATTTCACCTTTTTGTGCTTTATTGCATATTTAGAAACTATTTAGTGACGGAACCTCACAACGTCGCAACAAAACGACTGAAAAAAACTACAACCACAAGACGAACGCGAACGAACCAAATGACAGACAACTAGGCAACATACTATGATTGTATATCACGGAGCTCGTGGTTAGACTAGGGTTATTTGTTCTGGATTAACGCAGTTAAAGCAGACAGTACACTATACAAAATGCTTGGGCAAATGTCAAAATTATTTTGATTTTACACAACTGTTCCGCAAACTCTGCAACAACAAAAACGTGCAAAAGGCTACGTGCAACAGTTGTTTTGCGCAAGCATTTCATATAGTTTAAAGCGCATTTTAATTATAAAAATTTTTACTGTTTATAATTGTTTAAAATTGTTTTGTAAACATGTATTTCGACCTAAAAAATAAGAATACAATCGCAGATCAACTTGATAATGTTATTATCGCCAGACGTTCTGCGCGTTTTTTTTTGTCACAAAAATCGAAATCATTTTTAATTTTTGCCCATTTTGTGCAAAAATTAAATGTCATACAGAGCCCGCTTAAATTTCTATGAAAGCGTAAGGTGTAATTAATCCTGACGGAAGGTGGTAATGCACAAGATCAGTGATGACATTTATTTAATACATATTTGAGTATTTGCGCAGATGTCATTTGTTTCAATAATGGAAATAAATTTTACCATCAGCTGTGGATACGTATGAAAATCTTGATATATAAATATATTTTGTATCGCCTTAAGATCCGATTAGCCAAATTTTACGTCCTTAAATTTACGTTAGTGAACTTCGGTTTCGAAAGATACAAACAATCGGTTTCGAAAGATTTTGAAACAATAATTAGAAAAGCTCAGAATTACTAAGGCTTCTGTTTCCAAAAAATAGTTTTTCAATAAACAATAAAGTTAAGAGTTCTTCTCTTCTCAGGTCTCTATCTATGTTATAGGGAAAATTTTAAATTTCCACATTTTTAAAATTCCAAAATGCATTCCAAAAACGTTTAAAACTAAAACTGAAATAAAATTTTGTATGGACACCTGTACAGTTCATTAAAAAGTGCGATTCATATAACGCTACGTATAAAAGAACTGGAAGAAGAAGAAGATAGATGTTGATTTTGAAATTTTCGTCCGTGAACTACCATAATGGCTAATTACACCTTTAATTGATGAATAGAATTAAATAGAATTTCTTCCAAAATCAACATATGTATGCATTAAGTGATGTGCGCATTAATGAATGTGTGTGCAGGACTATCAAATAGAATTTGTTAGTTAAACATCCATTGTGAATGACTAATTGATTAGATATCTTTTGACGTTTCGGACTGTCTCCATTCTGAGCATAGGATAATTGTTTGAGCTTTATAATCATTTTACAAAAATATTTAGAATGAAAGTAATTATCAAGGTTTTAAAAGGGCAAGACTGCGCTTTGGATGTAAGTATTTGTTACCTATTTTATATGAATACTAGATCTTACATACATATATATGCGAAATCCGTCAAACAGGTCACTCCCGCCACAAAAATATTGGAAATAAAGCAAAAAATTGAAAAATCTATGAAAATTCCAGTAGGAAACCAGAAACTATTATTACTCGGACGCACACTCAATGATGAGCAAAGTATTGCTTCATATCAAAATATCAAGGATGGCTCGAAACTTAATCTAATTGCGATGAAGCCTGATGGTTTAAGAGATGTCATACACCGCAGTTTCCGCCGCTTCTACAACGAACAGCAAGCCGAGCGCTTAACTACGGAGTTTATTTCCGACTTCGAGAAAAAGATATCTCTCCTAAGTTTGGATGATATCGAACGTCTGGCGGACTCTCTCCTTGCAGAGGAATCGCAAATACCATGAAATTGAAGGGTTCTTTTACATACTTGTATATGTGTAGTACATTTTTCTAGTTCTGATTTTGTATTTAATTTTAAGGAATTTTTAACTATATACATAACATGTTAGTAACATTTCGAAAATTCGCAAAACAAATTACTAGCAACTGAAAACCATATTTTTATATCATTAAATTATAAGTTTAAAATCATACCATGTGCGGTACTTTATCAAGTGCATGGGCGGCTGCATACTGGTTGAATTGGGTTTTAAAGATTTTTTTGTACTGACTACATATTTATACCCTATACTTTAATTTGTAACGCATAGAAATAGAGAAGATAGATATAGGAAGGTATATATATTCTTGATCCACGTTACCTCCGATTTATCCATGTCTCTCCGTCTGCCTGTGGAAATCATGATCACAGGAAAACAGATGAAGATATCTGAATGAGAATAAGTCCACTCTTCCTCTTTATTAAAAATGGTATATCGGCGTAAGTTTTTGTGTTAAGAGAACGAAATTGCGTTTCTGGATATAGAGTAACATTATCCGTTAATGTGCCGAATATGGGCCTATAATATACACGCCCACTTTTACATAGGCGGCAAAGATTTAACCTGGGCTATGTTGATAACTATATGAAGTTTCTGAATAAAACTGTACATAGCATTTTATAGTCCAACAAATTGTTGCTCCAAAACTGGGGGAGATCCTCCCACTGTTACAGTAATTAACCAGTATAGTCCTTAAAGAAAATTTATTGCCATGAACCAAATCGTATACTACGCAGAGAGAGCCGAATTATGTTTTTTGGTGCCTTTACGCTTTAACAGAGAGCCGAATTATGTTTTGACAGCATTTGGTGCCGAATTACGCTTTAACAGAGATCCGAATTATGTTTTTTGGTGCCGAATTACGCTTTAACAGAGAACCGAATTATGTTTTGACAGAATTTGGTGCCAGATAAACAACAGAAGAGAGAGAATTTAGTTAAATTAAATCCTTGCAATATTCGTCCTTATGTTCAAATGTCATCCTTAAAACATTTGCTTTATTTCAGATATTGGAACCAAAAGTTATAGTATAAAATTATATAAAATAAGTCGAACTAATTTACATATAGTTCTACAGCCGCAGAAGAAGACGGACCACAACATTGACAAAGAGGTTGACATCAACCGCAATGCGTAATCTGGACTATCAAATGTCGTTGTCAAAAAAATATTTCTACTTGACATATGAAATTATGTTATATTAATGTTATAAATAATGTTATAAATAATCTTTGTCTAAGATGTTATGTTAATGTTATAAATAATCTTACACATCAGTTTGGTTTACTTGTATTTTATTAAAACTTACGTATTTTAACGTTAAATTGGCTGTAATATTTCAGGAGATGGACGAATCTGAAATGCTGTTCAACCTATTTTACTTGCTACTCTTTTTGTGCATCATTTATCCACCGGAGGAGTTTCATCATTTAGGTCTTACCGTGGAGCAAATGTGTTCTGGGATTATCGGTGTAGAGGATGTCGACTTTATTCAATACCATCAGAAGCGAACTGCGTTAAATCTCTGCATACACAGTTGTCTTCCCGCTATCTACTTCGCGCTTTATTATCTCAGATTTGTTCTATTTGAGAATGAGGCTACCGGAGATTCAGACTTCCAGATGCTTATCTGGAAAATCACTATGCGTTTAAGTTTGTTGGGCGGGTTAGCAGTACTAGCAATGCTGTTCAATTGGCGTCACCAGAATTGGCAGCGTCATCCGATAAGCCGAACACTCATGAAATTCTCAAATGTGCAGCAGATTTCTGCAGACACTGCTACGCAATTGTCTACTATGGAATTCTATTGTTGCAAAAGTAGGCATGGTCCGTCAACTTCAAGGTGTAAGGTTATTTAAACACTAAAATAAATTAGAAATAATTTATAATTAAAAATGTCTTCATTGCAAAACAAGAGAAACTGAACATTTCGTATAAATATATAGGACTATAACGGAAACAATCTGTAAAGTATTAATTTAACCTTAAGATATTAACAAATGCAAATTGACAACATACGGGATTTGAATAATTCACAGTAGTTTTTCGTTAATGCCTGGCAACCTTCTTGATTTATAACATATTCATACGTAAATTTTTTAAGAAGAGGTAAGAGAAAGAAGCGGCATAGAAATAAATATGCAATCAATTGTTTGGCCGGTTTTATCCCAAGTTTCGCACAACCTCGCCGTCAGGAATCAAGTATTTCGTAACATCTCCACGACTCTAAGTGCAATGGCCATAAAGGTGAATTACTGAATAATTATTTCTTTCCTTATGCAAAATTATGTAATTAAAGTGAAATTAAAGAAGAAACCGAGATAGTTGGCTACGAAATCACATGACTTTAATATAGTGTAAACCTAGTATAGCATAAACTAGGCGAATATAGAGTAGTATAAATAATATTAAATATAGTATGAATTGTAATAGGAAATAGAAACGGGCGGAGAGATTTTTATGTTTGTAGCACTAATATTCTTTCTGGGATATTTTTTTAAGGTTGGTGATAAGCTGCCATCGGTAGACCTTTTTGAAGATTCACCAGCTAACAAAATCAATAGTTGCGATTTAACTGCTAACAAAAAAGTTATTATTTTCGGCGTGCCTGGAGCATTTACCCCAGGCTGTTCCAAGGTGAGAATAGTTTAATTAATAATAAATGAAAGTAAATTAGGTAATTCATATAATATATATTAACTCTAATAGACGCATTTGCCTGGATATGTCACCAACGCCGATTCTTTGAAGGCCGAACAATGTGTCGATGAAATTGTTTGTGTTTCGGTTAACGATCCGTTTGTAATGTCTGCCTGGGGCAAGGAACACTGTGCTGCTGGCAAGGTGCGCATGCTAGCTGATCCAGCTGCAGCCTTTGCAAAAGCTTTGGATTTGACTATCGATTTACCGCCACTTGGCGGCCTACGTGCTAAACGCTTCTCTATGGTAGTAGAAAATAATGAAGTTAAGGAACTGAATGTAGAACCCGACGGAACTGGCTTGAGCTGTTCGTTGGCGAATAACATTGGCAAGAAATAAATGTTTCGCTTAACATTGGCAACTTGAAGTTAAGCTTGTTAAGCAATTCGTGAAATAAGTAGTAACAACTTTAAAGTATTTTTCAGTTATAAAAGATCTTCCTGGTTTGCATTTCTAAAATTTAGATTTTTCTTTTCATATTAATATCTGTACAATGAACTTATCCGATGTACATTCTTGAGCATTGAATAAAATTTTTCAAATTAACTGGTTTGCAACGTTTTAGTATCTTTGTAATTTTTTAACTTAGTGCAATCGTGAAACACTGTCGTTTTCCAAAACCTTTTAAAATTGACCATTGAAAATCAAATTACGAAGTTACGGAAATATGTGTCAGCTCTAAACCAAAGAAGGAACGAGAGGCAAACAAAGCAGACATCAACCGCATTTGAAAGAGAAAATAATCAGAGGGTTTTAAAATTGGCGTGGAAGCACGAAGCAATTCGAACTTTAAATCATTGGTTTTGGCCATCGAGATAACTATTAAACTCCTTCTACCCTAATGACATGTCTCTGTGGACACGACTACACGCCAGGTTGTGCTTCATAGAGAATACTTGAACACCATTTATAATACGACTCCACTAATAAACTTTAAAGCTTGATGGTGTTAAATTCAAAGGAAAGGAATTATTATAAAGGTATGGAACGTGGAACAATTAAACACGGAAGTTAAAGACGAAATCAGCATAATGCTATTTATAATATTATAATGAAATTTATGCTATAATAAACGCTAAATATTCAAATAGAATTTTCGTACGAACATATATGTATACCCTACTATAGTAGGGTGTCTAAACTTTAAACTTAACTTTTATAGAGATGGTAGTTTCGACTATAGTCATTTTTTTCAAATAATTGCCTATCTATATGTCAAGGTACTTTGAGGACTACTCTCATCAATTAATTATAAATAAGCACATTCATTTTTAAAATACATAAGAAAATGCAGTTGTGGAGGTATCACCTTAATACCGGTCAACTAGGGTAATGAAATGAAAATACATTATAGCATATTTCCGTTATACAGGTTCTATTGTGAATTACGATAAAAAACGTTATCGTATATACACCGGCAGCTGTCACAGCAAAGCTCTAAACAAATTGTAAATAAAGTCTAAAAATGATTTTCCTTACACCTATTTCAGTTTAATAATGTTGATATATATTTTTGTAGTAGCCTATATTTCTTGTTGTGTTCCAATGGAAACTAGTCAAGTGGAACATTTAGATCCGATCCTGTCACCAAAAATATGCAAGTATTCTGCAAACTTATTCTAAAATCCGTACTAAAAAATGTATTCAACAGATGCAGAAATATTTCAAGAGCGTCGTCGTCTTCAACAAGAGCTGACTAAAGACATGATCAAGTTCAGTTACGAAAAAAATCACAAATTGTTGCTAGCGGGATATTTAAAAATTTTTGAAGTATGCAATAAAAATAGTTTATTTTTTAAAATTTTGCAACAAATTATACATTTCAGTTGCTAGAACAGAATAACTCTACTCTTAATAATAACAACTACAGTATACTTCAGGATGGGTTTCAACAATCGCAGCCGATACAAAAAGCTTTGACGATTATTTTGGAAAACTGTTGTCTATCTGCAGAGTTCTTATTGCATTTTCCGGATATTTCTTATCGAATTTTTAAAAAGAAATCGTGTTCGAATTGGAGGCAAACGTTCAACTGGTGCATACATTTTGTGAATACATTTCCACATATCACGGACGAATCATCTGCGACGTTAATGGAGCTTCTGCAACAGGAAATCAACACTGAGATGCGCACAGGAGACTATGTGAATCCATACTATGCAACACAATCCAAAGACGTTAATGCCGATCAAGTCAGAAAACATAAAAAGCCACCAAAGAAGCTTAGGAAAGGTCCTCAATTAAGCGGTGGTCATAAGGAGTTATAGATATTTTTAATATAAGGTTACTATAAAATATATTCTTTCGTTTATTATTACGGAGCGGGTCAATTATTAATTCATTCTTAATCCTAAATGTTCAACAAACATGGACATTTCATCGATTGTCCGTATTTGGTGCTATCTTTTGGGACAGTAACTTGCCGTAGCCACCTCTACCGGCATCATAGTCTGTGCGATATTCATCACGCACTTGTCCACCCGTTTTTCCACGTCCGTATTGCCGGCCCTCAATGAAGCCAGCATCCCAATCTACGCGTATAAGACGATCATCCAACCGCGTACCATTAACGTACCTTGAATCAAATCGAATAAATTCCATTTCAAGTTGCTTTGACTTTCATACATTGTGCTCGCACAACTCACCTCATCGCCATTTCGGCCTCCTGTCGAACGTAATACTCTACAAAGCAGAAGCCGCATGGAGTCTTTTTGTACTTGTCTAATCCCATCACAATACGCCGCACCTCGCCACAGCGGGAGAAGAGCTCGTGGATTTGTTCTTCTGTAGTGTAAAAAGAAAGATTGCCTATATACAAGGTACAGGATTCACGAAGTGAGCGCTCCTGGTCTGTACGTGAGCCCTGTGGAAAACATCTGTTTAGATTGTTTTAAGTTCACTGAGATTCAAGCCAAGTTTTCTCACCTTAAAATGTTGATCGCGATAGGAACTTAATTCCACCGAACTTGCTGACATCTTTATGTTACACTATTTGTTTTTGTTTATCAGATTATTACCGGAAAAAGCCAAAAATTCGTGGTTTTTACAAGAAACAAAAATTCAATTCATACATGTACGTCAAATTTCGTATTGTCTGTCACTTTGACACCGACTCACATTCTGAATTGACACACTGATACTGATGGCAAAAGTAAAGGCTCAATAGCAGAACGTAAACGTAAGGCCCAGATTGCTGTACGTCAACGTATTCCGAACTACTTGGAATCAACTCCGAATTACATATATATATAAGCACCAAAAATTACGGTAACAATACTGTTTTACTGCGTAGCCGATGTTGGACATACTAAGGGTTATTATCCACTACTCGTAGGCGAACAGGCAAAGGTAACAGCAATAATAAAAACAAGATGCGTGTAATATTAAAATTTAATAAAGCAAATTGATTTTATGGATTTTTCTCTAAATAATTTGAAATAATTTGAAATAAGTAAGAAGACATAAATTAAAATAATAATGGCGTGAAAGGTAAAAGAATATGGTTTCTATAAATGTCATTTGTTTTATACCTTGTGGTCGTTTAGGAGAAAAACGATTTTGTTCCAAGGACAAATTGTAATTTTTTTATTAAATTTAAATATCTTCTTAACCGTTAAGTTTTGGGCAAAAAAGGTAATAGTTCATATATTGAAGGAAGTAGAAATAGCTTTCAACGGTACCATCAAACGCCACCTTATACGTTTCGATATCAAAATTGGTTGAGGAGATATTTATGTCTCATTAATACCACTTTCTGCATTTTTGAGTGCTCGATGTAAAAAGTAAAAGATGGCTTCCATCGAAACAAAACATTGACTCTTCCAATTCTAGCGGTTATAACTAACGGTAAAGAATAATGAAAAATATCGGTCCGATGGACGTATTCTTAATTTTTTCCGAAATTACCCACAACTTTTTTCGTGTAGCGAACCAACCTAAGCGTCTTAACTTTTTGAAACATGTCTTTCTGCTTTATATGAAACGTTGATACTTATGAATTTACGGAATTACTTTTGAGAAACTTAAAAGTGCAGAACTTTCTGCAGTCAATAAGTAATGGTAAAAAATTCTACAATGCGGAAGAACATTTTTCCAGTACAGGTCGGAATTTAAGAACAGTAATAAATCCTACAAACACTTATTTACACTTATGTGTAAACGTTCCCACGATGTAGTCGCCCGTACGTTTGACGGAGTCGCCCGTACGTTTGACGGAGTCGCCCGTACGTTTGACGGAGTCGCCCTTGACAGGGGCGACATGTACATGAAAAAACTAAAGGAAATAAAGAGTGAGAGACAGAGACAGAAAAGGATGAAAATGAAAGTGTGACACTTAACAAAGGTTTTGTTTCATGTAAAAACCAGGAAATTTTAGCATTTTCCGGTAATAATCTGATAAACAAAAACAAGTAGTGTAAAAAAAAGATGTCAGCAAATATAACATAAAGATGGCAAATATTATTCCGGAAGCGAAGTATCAAAAACTGGCTTTAGAATACTCTAAGGTAAAACTAAAAGAACGCCCATTTTTATTACTGTTTTGTACTTTATCATCATTATAACTTCGGTAAAATTTCCAGTTGCGTGCACAGGCTAGTGTTCTGAGAAAAGCTGTATTGGATGAACAGGCTAAGAATTGTGCAACACGGGACCAGCTCCGCCAGCGCGAGACATCTCTTCGTCGGTCGGAGCAAGAAGTAGATTCGCTTGGATTTCGAAACATGCAGCTGGAACACCGCGTTGCTGCGTTGCAGGATGAACTGGCCAAAATTGAGGGTAGAAAAAGCGATAAAGCACAGCGGAAAATGAACAAGGAAAAAGCTGAGCCTTTATTTAAAACCGAAAACGGCAGTGACATCAAACATCATGCAATCATCTTCGATGAATTACAAAAGAAGATCATGGAAAATGCTCAACTGATGTCGCTGGTAAGTGTTTGTTTTTGATTCGCGACTAATTTAGTTACTGTCCACAGAGGCTCCAAAGTGAGGGCAATTATGTAGAAACGCCTTTGTAAACAGTAGACCCAAGTTTGGAAACAAAGTAA
Organism: Myopa testacea; assembly: GCA_949629155.1. Classification (NCBI taxonomy): domain Eukaryota; kingdom Metazoa; phylum Arthropoda; class Insecta; order Diptera; family Conopidae; genus Myopa; species Myopa testacea. Next base: position 42,965,241 of record OX451345.1, on the reverse strand, counting down.
CGGTATTAGATACAAAAATATGCGAAATCAAATGCTCAAGTGGAAAACCTAAACAAAAGTCTCCAAAATGGCTTACATTAGTTGCAAATGTATTTATTTATACTTTAATCTTTCTTCTTTAGAATGATGATAAAGAACGGGAATTGCAATTACATGCAGACCGTATTTCAAGTTTAGAGCAATCATTTGAAAAACGAGTTACGGAGCAGAGTGAACTGGAGAAGCGTTTAAGACGCGACCTCGATGCGTTGCAGAGTCGCAACTCCGAGCTTGAAACCAAACTAGTGGAGGCCGCCAGCATGGTGATTGCAATTGATAATATTTGCTTCAAAATAATTGCTTCTCTTACCTCAATAGCTTGGCAGTGAGGATGCTTTAAGCGTCTCTGGTAGTGACAATACACCGTTGCACTCCACACATTGTAACCACATCCACATGGCACACATTTCATCTACACACTCGAATGAATTCGAACGAATTGCATTTCTAGAGCAAGAGGTTTCGCACTGGCGGACGAAGTACGAATTAGCCAGAATAAGTGAAAACTTTATGAACAGCAACAAGGACAGATTGTCGTCACAACAACAAACAACTGATGATGATTGTTGTTGTAGTACTGCTGCAGCAGGATTGACTGTTGTTCCAAGTTACGCTGAGAGTAATAGGTGTGAAAATCGCTTTGTTTCTTATTTCCAAGTGTATGTATAACAGTTTTCGGTCTCTTTAGTGCTCAACGCCCAAGCAAACAGCAGAAAGAGGCGTTCATTCCATTGACAAAAGAACAGTTGCTACATAATAACTTTAGCAAAAAATATGAAGACTTGCTTAAGGCAAAATGCGTAGCTGAATCGCGAGTTACCTGCTACGAATTAGAATGCCAGCATTTACAGAACTGCCTTGAAGATGTCATCGAAGAAGTAAAAGCCAAGGAAGAGCATGTCCAAAGCATGAATCGCGCGCTGCAAATGCTGGAAGAAGATTTGGTAGGCTGTGTATTTTACTAAAGCAATTAACTTTATTATATCTATTTTAAAGGCCACGACACGCGTTAACTATGAGGAACAAATAAGTGTGCTTACAGAGCAAGTGATCAGTCTGAGTGAACAGCTTGCGGCTTGTAAATAAAAGCTCAGTTGAATGTAATAATTCCTAAGGTTATTGAAGTTAGATACTACCAACTTTGAATTCTTATATGCTAAGGCAGAACTCCATACTTCAGAAGAATACCCTTTAAGCATTACTAGATACTCGGATAGTAAATGCTTGGAACTAATTTCGGTTACATAAGGACGTTTTTGACATTTAATAGATTTAAGTTAAAACGTTTGTCAAAAATATTATATTAATTTACAGATGTTTGCTTTAAACAACTAAAGCCGCAATGAAAGCAATTTTAAATGTGTACATTTACAAACATTGATTAAATAAAAATTTAATTCAAGTTTAATAACACTCGTGCGTTACCAACAACCTCACATTTTCGTTCGCATTCGATTGTTTTTTATTAACAATTAATAATTTTAATATTAACTTATAATTTTTGAATTTTTTGGTACAATCTGCATCTCACATTCAGTCCAGTTTAATGGCAAACGAAGATCCACACGAGCAGCCCTGTTCTGCCTGTGGGTTTGCTAGCATACGAAATCCCGATCTTATCAACTCTGTATGGTAATCTACAGTGGAGCCTGAACAATACTCCAGTGAAATGTCGTCAATCACTACCTTCGCGTTTTCCTCACCAAACGTCTTGTCACCCTCTGTTAAGTTCTTGTCCAAATCAAACTTGTATTGAAAACCAGAACATCCTCCACCCTCCACAGTGACGCGCAAGAAAGATCCATCCTGGCAGATTTCCCGCAAACGTTTCAAACAACTTTCGCTAACTAGCAACTGGTTCCTATTTCCATCTTGGGACTTTGCTTTTGAATCTGCACTTTGTTTGGAAGATAAGAGGATCAGGCTGGTGTTGTTGATAGATTTGGTGACACCAAGAGTTAGGTGCCTGCAATGCGCCTTATTATAAACAGTAGTTTGCAAATCCACACATTCTTACCGTGCTGATAAAAACACAAGGTTTCTGAGTGCAGACGACATTAATTTATAAAGCTAATTGCGACTTTTACTTCCTCCTCGAAATTTTTATTTTGCACCTGCTGCGCCATTCATAACATTGCAGAGAACTGTCATCGCCGTATTACCTTTTATTCAGTTCGTTTGCAAATTCCAGTGGCTCTACAAATGTTGGCAAGTTTATTTACATGTCAAGTTCAGGTGTACCAGAAACAGCTGTACATATTTTTTTTTATTTTCAACAAATGTGACATAACAAAAAATTAACAAATATAAACTCTTCATTTGCCTTTTAAAAAATCGGTTAAAAACAATTTTACGGATGGCCATGTTCTGGGCGGGAAACCACCAATTGCTGCGCTTTATTTTGGACATTTTCAACAAATCAACATGCAGTTCGAATGGAAGTTTTTTTAGCACTAGAGCTGGTGTAGGTTTCTATGAGGCTCTAGGTATACCGAAAGACTCTACCCAAAACGACATTAAGACTGCTTACTACAAGTTATCAATGCAATTCCATCCGGATAAAAATCAGGGATGCGAGGTGGCAGTGAAGAAATTTCGGGAAATTACACGGGCCTACGAGGTGCTTGGGAATTACAGTTCGAGGCGGTTGTATGACAAGGGTGAGCATTGCTTGCGAGTCTGTTATTGTCATTGCTTTGGAAATCTATAGTTACTAGTTCCCTTCTTCAGGAATAATTCAAGGTGGTGAACACAGTTATGGCGAAACTGTAGATGTTTATAGGAACGTACCAGACGATCCAGAAACGAAGTTTTATAAGTCGCGTTTTAAAAAGTCCACCATATCTGATAATATGGGACGAACGCCCATCTACAATTTCGACGAATGGTCGCGAGCTCATTATGGTTCAACGTTTGAAAGGCGTCAGAAAGCAAGAGAAAAGTTTAATAAAAAGGAAGCAGATGAACACCTTGAGGCAATGACGAGCAAAAACGAAGTTATAATTTTTGGAGTATTCTTCTGTGCGATCTCTATGTACGTAATGTTCCTTGCAGAGTCTTCTTCATACGACACACCAAAAGAGTTTAACAAAAAAGCGGATCAGAATAGTGAAAAATCGTAGTCAATGCAACGGTAATGATAATGTAAATATATATGTAGCTAAGTTGGTTGGTTAACTCGATGTACAGTTCAATTCAATTTTATTATCACAATTGTTAGAAGAAATAAGAATTCCTACGTTTAGAATCAATTTTATCTTCTTCATAGTCTTTAATTTCATTGTTTTTCCCGAAATTTGTGATAACAAAATGTTAAATGGTATAAATAAACAATTTCTTAAGCTAAATATGTTAAATATAACGCCAATCGTAAATTGGGAATTACAAGATATATTATATTAAAATTAGCCAAATGCAGCTTAATTATATTTCTTTAATAGTTCCATTAATTTTCAACTATAACATATTTACTTTCTTAAGCTTCCACGTACTTCTAGAATCGGTCGCTACGTTTCCGCCCGGTGTACTTTGTGTCGGGTCGTGTTTCGCGTCCTTGACGACGTCGCCGTTCCTTTTTTGCCAGTATCCAACCCTTTGAATTTTTCAGAGGTTTACCACGAGCTTCTCTGCACATTTCACGCTTTCTTATATAGCTAATGCATTCATTGCTCTGCTCAGTACCTGAAAACGTATGTAATTTTGTACATAATTGATGAAATCAAATGAAACGCCGGCAACGTACCTAGAGATTGTGGCAAAGGTGCCGCTCCGCCGGTCATCAGAACCAAAAAGTACTTCTTCGCTTTTGTTGAGTTTGGGTAGTCAACCACTAAACCACCATAGAAACCAGCCTTCATGGCTTGAGACGTGACCATCTCGATTTGGTCTGCATTTTCGGGATAAAACTGGAAAACGGCACGAGCAGTGCGCGTGAGACACGAAAAGAGTGTGGTGAAAAATTTGAAGAGCCGCTTGTGTGGGTTATGTGAACTTTTATCGGCATTACAGAGCCACTGCAGAGCAGATATGGATATGGCACCATCAAAGGTGCCGGGCTTAAAGGGCATGCCTTGACCCATATCGGTTATAATTAAATCACCATCCACCTCTCGTTCCACAGCGATATCCAGCATCGGTTTTGCGATATCTACGCCAATCCAAATGTGGCCATTATCTTCCAGCACGCTTCCCGAAAGTCCCGAACCGCATCCAATATCAAGAATGAGGCAGTCTTCGTCTTCAGTTAGCGCTAGCAGCTCAACAGCACGCTCTGACATTTCAACCTGGATTTCAATGATGCGAGAGCTGCCAATTGAAAGCGTAATAATAATCGCTTATAATATAATTCTGTAAATCGTATACTTACTTGGTAGAATATTTTTGTGCCTCGCTTTCACTGTAGAACTAAACAAAATGCAACAAATACAAAATAAAACCAATAAATTAATACGTAGTATTTATATATATATAGTAAAGTAGTTCTACGAGCTTACAATTTCAGGAGGTGCAGCGTGTTCAGGTCTCCGAGCCATTTTGTGAATTCCTTGTGAGAAGTTACACAATTTCTTAAAAAATCTGCAATTAATAATTAAACATTCCCCTTCCAAATACTACACGTGCATCTTGTTACGAGTAGTTTTTTTGTACTTTATTCAGAGAGTCATTTTAGCTGTCGTCGTCGTCTAAAACAGCTGTTTGTCATCTTTTTGTATTCACAGAGACACCGTGTCTTAGCCAGGGTGTCATGTCTTACATAGTTTGGAGTTGAGAAAAAACTATTATAATTATCTTTTTTGATTTTGTATACCCTAAACACTAAGTGATGAGGGTATATTCACTTGCGCTTCCGTTTGTAACGCATTAAAGGAGGCGTGACAGGTATACAAGAGTATATGTATTCTTGATCAACATCACCTCCTAAGTCGATTTAGCCCTGTCCGTCCGTCTGTCTGTATAAATCACGATTACAAGAGAACGAATAGAGATATCTTCATTAAACTTGGCACGAATATTGTCTATCATTAGAAACTCATTGGTATTGAAAATGGGCAAAATCGGACCATTACCACGCCTACTTTTTATAGTGAATACAAATTCGTACATGCTTATATCTCAATTTCTCAGCTTGAATTGAAATTGAAATGAATTTGCCACCAAAAATTAATCTGTCCACTGTCTCTGACCAAAACAGATCACCAAAATGGGCGTGGTCCGCCCACTAATTAAAGAAAACTCGATTACAGGAGAACGAATAGAGATGTTGTTATCAAATTTGGCGCGAATATTGTTTAACCTTAGAAACTTATTGGTATTGAAAATGGGCAAAATCGGAATATTACAACGCCTACTTTTTATAGTGAATATAAATTCATCCATGCTTATAGCTCAATTTCCCAGATTGAAAAACGAATTTGCGGTCGAAATTTTGTCTAGAAGTACACTGTCTCTGACCAAAAAATGACAACCACAAACGGACGTGGTCCGCCCACTAATTAAATAAAATTCGATTACAGAAGAACGAATAGAGATATTTTCATCAAATTTGGCACGATATTCTCTGTCATTATAGGCTATTTGAGAATGAAAAGGAAAACAATTAGATCATTGCCAAGCCTAATTTTTAAGTAAACGTGTGTAGGGTATATGAACTTCGGCCAGACAGAAGTTAACACTCTTTCTGCTTTTATATTTATCTTATGATTTTTTTTTATTATATTTATAATACAAACAATAAAATAAATAAACATAATAGCGGTACCGTTTAATTCGTGCGGTTTTTTTTCGAAAATTGAAGCTTTATTGTGAAAAAATGGTTACAAATTTAATATTCGCGACGCCAAGTGATTTTGCAAGTTCTTCTTGCGTTTGGGATAATTCTTGGTCGAGCAATGTCTCCAATTCGTGATCTTCAAACTTTTTTGGCTGTCCGGGCCGTTCATCGTCCTCCACGTCAAAATTGCCACTTTTAAACCGTGCATACCACTTCTGGCACGTACGCTCTTCCACCAAAATACGATGACTTTCAGCAGCTTTTTCTTCATAATGAAGAAGTACTTCACGCAAAAACACTTTATTTGGCACGAAATTCGACATTTTCAGAGTAAAAAAAAGGATTTTTGTTTACGCTTCAGCTAAATGACACATACTGATTCTGAAACTATATGACAGTAGCTTTCCAACACATATTTGGAAAGGTGAACCACTGGAATAAAAGTCAAGTTACGCCATCTGTTAGAAAACCGCACGAATTAACCGGTACCCCTATTATATTACATGTGATTTTGAAATGTTTTTCCTGGAGAAAAATATGTTTGCACGATGAAATGGGTATAATATTTTCGCTATGAAAAATTTTTCCTTTCTTCGTTACTTTTCACTTTATACAACTGTGGTAAAAAATCGTTGTTTCCCGTTATTTCCTCGTGATCTTTGAAAATTAATAATACACAAAAAATACAGAATTAAGAATATGGTTTCTGATTCGCATACTGTTAAACTCCTTTAGGAGCTTAAATGAATGGAAGAAGGTATTTAATTTAGTTAATTGTCACATCTGCAATTACATATGTATGTTTAAAATTGTAGATATAGAGGGATTTAAAACCAAGAAAAAAAAGAAGCTGGGACAAATTAATGAGGATTTTACAGCCACAGATGGTGGCCCCAGCAGCGGTCTTTTCCTCACACCTTTGGAGAAATCAGTTTATTGAGTGTTAATCTTAGCTACTATATAAATCCATGATTCCAATGTAACAGGTATTTCAATGAAGTATCAGTGCTTTAAATTCAGAAGCTTATCAACACTGTTAAAAAGGTAATAATGTTGGTGTGTATGTGTGTCCATATGTTTTGTCAGCTGCTATATTCAAGTTACACTAACACTAGTTAGTGTAACTATACTAGTGCTTTCGTAGTTTTCCCCACTTTGAGCAGGGTTGTCGCTCATCACCACACCACACGAATGCTCAACGTATTTCTGTTTGTGTAAAACAATCCTGTTCGCCAGTCGGTTATCATACACTCGGGTGAATATATTTTCCATTTGGTTAAATAACTTGGGTTTACTGTGTAAGAAGGGATTTCGATGACATTTTTTTACCGTTATTTTTGACCGTTATTCTCGGAAATTGCCTCCCCTTTTTGCGGTCGTGGCCACCGTTTATGGTTTATGGGCGGTTGAAGGAGGCAACCCAATAAAAGGTTAATATTGCAGATGAGATACAATTACGGGCGAGGTGTCGTTGGGAAGGTTTTGCACTTAACACTAATTGATCAATAAATGTGAACAAAACTGTATACCTATTATATGCCGTTGGAAAGGAAAAATTATAGGCTTTCAAATCGCAAACTTCAAATTTTACCTTAATTGTCATATAAGAGAAAAAAAACTTTTTTTAATGCCACCTCCACCATTTTTTTCGTGAAACTAAATTATGTCCATAATTATGTAAAAAATCAAAAAAATGCATATTACATAAAAGATAGATCCTAAGCAGACCTTTCGGTTACGGTATCCATGCGACACTATCTCTCATACTTTAGGAGACATCGCTGCTCTAAAATATGAATTTTTCGACATTTAAACCCCAACAACTCCTAAACAAATGCCAAGCCCACAAACATTTTTGGTGGTTAGATTCTAGGGGATAGGGTGGTGGTAAAGCAATTTAAATGCCCTAACCCCAATTTATAAACCATAATTTTTTGCAGTAAATCCACTTCGATTTGCGCTGTCGTTCTCTCCGCCTATTCGAAGAAAACTGCAAACACCTCATTACAGTCAGTTCATAACTCAGTTTGTCTTCGCAAAGGCGTGTTTTTGTGTCGGTTTGGACGTGTTTCTCTATTATTCTAAAGCATTGAGACAAAAACTTGCAAAAGTTTTATATAAATAAATTTTGCATTTTCTACAACGGAAATAAAGGTAATATTTTAATTATATTAAATGCTGATAAACATATGTATCTAAAATTTGTATTTCTTAGTAAAAGACTTTACTAAGAAATTACCAAAAAAATGCTTTCTAAACGAACGCTTTTGGAATTAATATCCACATGAAAGCGAAAAAAAGGTGTGCATGGAAGCGCGTGTATGTAAAAAAAATTCAGAGGTGAAATAGAAGTCAAAGCTAAGCGGCCGGCCTTTTTAATTATGAAACTAATCACTAAACATTGCTTCGCATAAATTGATGGTAATTACATATATAATTACGTATGCACACATGCAGAAATAATCAATTGATTTATGTAGCATTGAAATAAGAAAGCCGGCAAGTAAAAAATATTGTACTAAGTTGTATCCATACTTATGTATATGTATACATACATATATGTCTATATCGTACATCTACCGTAGTTTATACGAATGAAAAGGTCTTGTTACAAAAAGTGTCAGCTTTCGCAAAGTTTATTTGTTTGCACTTGTGTAAAAATTTTTTCCACTTCCAATGATGATAATGAATTCCATTTGCTTACTTTGTAAAAATCATGCCATACTCAAAATAATAATAATTATAATAATAAAATAAAGCCGCAAGCACGATGAAATATGATAGATAAGAACTATGCAATAAATATAAAAAAATAAATAAACATACAGACATATGTACATATTAAATTAAGTTTCCTAGATTAGAAATTTTATTTAGCGGCGTAAGTGTACTTTGCAAAATACATACATACATACATCGCAAATTATTCTAAAATCCTAAAATAGCGGAAATTTAATGTCTAATAAATGTCCTTGGCATGCAAGTTCAAAGACGGCCGTCATTTTAGCTTTAGTTTGTGTTTTTTATTGGCGCCCGTCAAAGATTTCACTTTTATTTGTGACGCAATGGTCCCTCTCTTTCTCATTCAGACTTTCTTTGTCCCGTAAAGCTTTCTGATTCATATGAAAAGCTAAAACGTAAAGCTTTCTGAATCATATGAAATTCTACTGTATATTTTATAAAACTCACTCCACTGTTGCGTTTGAAAGCCTGAAAGGAAGAGAAAGAAAGCGAGAACAAAAGCTTTCTTGCACGCAGATAAGCTTCGTTAAGCTGTTAAGAAGAATTCATATTTTTGCCGGACGGCATTTAAGACCTATACTGAAATTCATAATAGAATAAATGCACATAAACAGCTGAACTAAATAATTCACATAATATTATAAGTCTTGCCAACGACTACACCTCTTAATTAATTTAATAATATTTATTACCATAACATCTCATTATATTGATTAGTAGTTCATACTAATTATTTTAAAAGACAACACAAAATGCAATCATATCGTTTTTTCTTAAATTCTAAACACTTTTATTTAGTTTTGAATACAAAGAATTCTTTAGGTTTCTATGTTGTTTTGTTTTTGTTTTATTTTGTTTACGTTATGTACTTGAAAGTTTTGTTTTATTTATTAATTTATTCGCTTATGTTAATAACTTCTATTAGTTTATTGCTTACGTTTTTTATATAAATGATAACTACTCATAATTTTCACTTTTTCAGCAACTTTGTAACTAAACAATGTTAACTAATAATTTTTGTAACTTTTCAGCATTTCTTATTGCAGTCTTGCTTTTATTTGCAAAAGTTAATATTAAATTGCAATCCGGTTTATAAATAGGCAAGATTTAAATTTTATAAACGTTCATATTATATAGATACATAACATTATTGTATTCATTTCGCTCCTGATTTTTATTTCATCGTCATTTTTATTGTAAAAGTGTTTGTCTGTTCTGTTCTATTATGTTCAGTTCTGTTCTTTTCTTAGTTATTTTATTTTATTTGTTAATTTAATTCTGAGATAAATTGAACAAATTATATATTTAGGTATTTGTAACAAATGAAGATACAAACTTTAAATCGTTTAACATAGCAAGTGTAGGGTATACGAATTTCGTGCATTCAGTTAACAATAACTCAAATTTCTCAGACATCGAGACCAGTGTTGCCGGTTACACGCATCATAATCGAAACATTTTTTAAAAAAGGAAAACATATATGCGAATATAACACACAGATAACAGCCTATTGTGTTTATTCTCTTTTTCAATCAGACAGCAGAATTTTAATTAACTCTCTTATACATATGAAGAAACTTTTAATTTAATGACATTTCCTCAAAGCTCCACAGAAGCAGAAAGAAACAAATTTGATCTTCAGTTAATTAAAACGAACAGAAGACAAAAAGCAAACCGATTTTTAGTTGAAGGCTATAATATTGTTTTCGCAAAAGTTCGAAAATAGAAAGAAATACGAGTTACGCATGCACCGTTTTGTACTATTTAAATTTTAATATAAATGTATTATTTTCTTTTATTTTAAATTCGCAATATTTGCAACAGTTATTTCTAAATATGGATTTATTTATTTCTAAATGGAAACATCCTTCTTAAGCAGATGACACATTTAATTTGACAATAGCGGCAACACTGACACTGAATCAAAACTTCCAATATTGTCTCACTCGCTCTCTTCTTTGTCATTCCTTCCCTTTCTAGTTTCATATATCTGTCCCTATTTTCTTGCTTATTCTTCTTTCTTAATTTTTACACTCTTTCATTCAAAAAAGCACAACCCCGTTTATTGTTGTGACCGGGCGCGGGTTGGCAACACAAACAAACCCTCTTCGGTTCTGTGAGAACCCCGAAAAACTGGCTTCGCGCAGAATAAAACACAACAACGTATCTATTTATCTGCGGCAGCTCTTACGAAGCAAAAGTTTTTTGCACTTACTTTTTGTCGTTGTAGATGCTCGGTTGCTTTGACGTTGTTGTTCGACAAACCATATAATTTCAGTTGTATTTTCGAATAATTCTCATACATTTGAGCAATTACCCAAAACTACTCTCGCCGTACGCATTCGTACGGAGGTGCAGAAGTTTATCCATAGTAATTGCAGTAAGAAAAATTTGCAAATTTAGAGAAAACAATAACTGAAACAATAATTTCAAGTGTGTTCAAAGTTAAAATTTGGTTTAGAGCATTTTCACTCGCTGCCAGACGGGGCTCAAGTGTTCGATTCCTTGTTGGAGGTGTGCGAAATTCAAAACATAACCGTTACTTGCAAACACTAGGCTTCAAAATGGTGAATACCAGCGAGTACGATGTGGATCCAAATATGAAGGTACATATTTTTGAAACATTTTTTGAATTGAAATAAAAACCGTGGAACTTGATTACACAATTGTAACGACGCAGCCCTGCAGCGGCTGCAGTAGCGCGCAGCTGGCTCTTCGACTCCGTGTACAACCTTCACTTGAGGTCACCACTTGAATGTATAAATTTTGTTTGTTTTTCTTTGTAATATTGTATTTTCTTCTGTCTTTTTTTTATACGAATATTCTGCTTTAAACGCAGATATATGATGTGCATTCCCATCTGTTTGTATGTAAGGGCAGAGCTTTTAAATGTTGTTGTTGAGCTACATTTTATCGTACAAATTATGCAACGCCTTGCAAAATCTATTAAATTTGCGAATTTAACACTGCTACATCGTCATTTAGTGCATCATAGACAGATGTATGTACATGTTTCTTTGGTTGTTTGTTTGTATTTGCATCTGCATATGAAAGACGGCATCAACCCACACTACATGGACACTTTTGTGTCCCCCACACCCCTCCCTCCCCCATACATTTTTATATGTATCAACAACTGACGTGATAAATGTTTCATCTTGAAACAAACTACAAAAGAATTAGAAAAACCATGTCTATAAATTTCTAGTCGAGCTACAAACAGAACGCAATAGAAAAGCTGTAATTTTTCCGTTTAAAAGGGTGAATCGCAAGGCCGGGAAGGGTTGGAGGGAGAAATGCGAGAGGGTGATGGTAATTGTGACAATAATTAGTGACCATATCTTAATAACATCGTCACTTTCTAGAGCTTCTTTACGTATCCGTTGGGGAAAACTTAAAGAATACAGCTTTCAATGAATGTCAAATAATTTTCTAGCATTGTAATCGATGGATAGGGTACATCGGTAAATTTTAAACACAATAAATTAACCATATATATAAACATATGTGTTGTATATTGTATATCTTTTTAATAAACGTTAAATACGATAGATAGGAACATAAAATCATATACATACATAGCTATTTCACAGTTCTTTCCTTCAAGTGATGATGTGCATTGATGCTTTTTTTCACTTCCTGTATGCATACACCCGAATCTGCATATATTCACACACACACACACACACACGCATATACATATATGTATTGTATATAAATTGTGGCTGTTTAGTTCCCTTAGCGTATGCTTTCTTATTTCTGTGAATTTCTGGAAACGAGTATGTATGCAACAACTTTTATTTAGGGTAGGTTTTAGATTTCTTGTCAGAAGAAGAGAACTTATCCAACAACTCATCCGACAGGCTCCCACCTCTGCACATATCATCATAGCTGCAAACTCTATGGTATTCTGTATAATGAGCTAAATCTTTCGCAATAAAAATTGTGTTAAGTAATAATTTACTAAATTACTTGTCTGCCAGCGTAATGATTTTCTAAAATTATAAAGATTTTCTCTTTTTAAAAGAGATAAGGTCATGCAACAAAATTAGTGATCGCTTGTCAATATTCGAGGACATGTTACTAATGATTTTTTTTTCACATCAGAATTAAACTCAAAACATTCTATTTCAACTATCGAATGTTTTTAAATATAGTTTAGAAAACTCTTTGCTGGGATAATACAATTATTTGATCTCATCCACACCTTCTTATGATCTTAAGACCTGAATTTCTGAAAACAGTTCATGTTCACTTTCTAGAATTCATATTGTTCCATATATCGTCATCAATTTATGTATAATCATCTATATATTTGTATAAATGCATAGGCATATAACAATAATGTATAAATTTATCCATAAGAAATTCGTATACATTCCAAAAATTGTACTTGCATCAGAGTGAAACTCATTCTTCATTCTCTCGAGATCACAGATTTCTGTGTATTTTTAATTCTTATTGTATTCTTATCATTCTATCATAAACATTTTCCTGTTATCTGTCTATGCGCATCTATATTTTACTCAGAAAATCTTATTATCTAATCTACCTTCTTCTCCTCCACCTGCAACTTTCTTGCGTAGATGAACGAAGTTCCTCAAATGATGGCCGCCGGAGCAGAAACTCATCTCGAGCATATGTGTCACTTGCAGTTCGATTCTCCCGTGCCCCATGTTCGTCTTTCGGGCATCATCTGTACCATTGGACCTGCCTCGCGCAGCGTTGAAATGCTAGAGAAGATGATGGCTACCGGAATGAATATTGCACGCATGAACTTTTCGCACGGCTCTCATGAGTATCACGCCGAGACCATCGCCAACGTGCGTCAAGCTGCCGCCAACTACTCGGCCAAGATAGGCTATCAATATCCGATTGCTATTGCTTTGGACACCAAAGGACCGGAGATCCGTACCGGTCTGATAGAGGGCAGCGGCACCGCTGAGGTCGAACTGAAGAAGAACGAAACCATCAAGTTGTCTACGAACAAAAACTTCCTGGAGAAGGGCAACAAGGATTGCATCTTTGTCGATTATGCCAACATTGTGAATGTGGTTAAGCCCGGCAACCGTGTCTTCGTGGACGATGGCTTGATCTCGCTGATCGTTAAGGAAATCGGCGGTGACTCTTTGACGTGCTTGATTGAGAACGGTGGCTCACTGGGATCACGTAAGGGTGTTAATTTGCCAGGAGTTCCTGTCGATTTGCCAGCCGTATCGGAGAAGGACAAATCCGATTTACAATTCGGCGTTCAGCAGGAAGTCGACATGATTTTCGCTTCTTTCATTCGTAATGCAGCAGCTCTTGCAGAAATCCGTGGTGTACTCGGCGACAAGGGCAAGAATATCAAGATCATCTCCAAGATTGAGAACCAGCAAGGTATGCATAACTTGGATGAGATCATTGTTGCCTCGGATGGCATTATGGTGGCTCGCGGTGACTTGGGCATTGAAATTCCCCCCGAGAAAGTTTTCTTGGCTCAGAAGGCGATGATTGCGCGTTGTAATAAGGCTGGAAAGCCAGTTATTTGCGCTACCCAAATGTTGGAGTCGATGGTAAAGAAACCACGTCCCACTCGCGCTGAAATTTCCGATGTAGCCAATGCTATTTTGGACGGCGCCGATTGTGTGATGCTGTCCGGAGAGACCGCCAAGGGTGAATATCCATTGGAATGTGTGCTAACCATGGCCAAGACATGCAAGGAAGCCGAAGCTGCTCTCTGGCACAAAAATCTGTTTGCCGATTTGGTGCGCATGGATAACAAGTCCAACCTGGAGAGTGGTCATGCTTTGGCTATTGCAGCGGTCGAAGCTGCTTCCAAGGCTACGGCATCGGCGATCATTGTAATCACCACATCAGGCAAGTCGGCGCATTTGCTGAGCAAGTACAGGCCACGCTGCCCAATTATTGCGGTTACCCGTTTCCCTCAGACTGCCAGACAATGTCATCTTTACCGTGGATTAGTACCACTGCTTTACACAGGTGAGAGAACTGAATGTAATGATGATGAATGAGAGCAAGCTGTGTGTATCAAGGACGAAGAATTGAGCTGTATTTTACACAGAACTTGCAATTGCTTGTCTCTGACCTACGTTTCAATAAATAGTTACATTTAAAAAATATATTTTTTCACTTATTTAGAACCTGCACTTTCTGACTGGCTGAAGGATGTCGACGTCCGTGTACAGTTCGGTCTACAAGTCGGCAAGAAGAGTGGCTTCATTAAGAAGGGTGACTCAGTCGTCATTGTCACTGGCTGGAAGCAAGGATCAGGATTCACAAACACCATGCGTATTGTGTATGTATTAGAAGATGAGTGAGAGAAAAGGATGATGATGGCGATGTATGGCATGAGTGATTATTGAACTTTCAAAAATATGACCTCGAACATCGACCATTTCTTGAATGAATGAGAGCAATTTTTATGTTTTCTTTAATTGTTATCTTCATTTGTTGCAAACTTATTTATTACTAACCTATTAATTATTATTATTTTCCATTCACAGCCCTGTTGAATAAAAGCCAACGCGGAATCAACACAATTCTGGGTGCACATCACTCTGCAAGGCAGGCACTACAACCAAACCATTTGTTTACATTAATTTTGTTTATAAATATAACATTTTAATATATTAAAATAGAGAATAGAAGCAGCGCTCTACACAACACATTAATTGGCATTCAGTACACACATACACACACACACACATATGTGTTTGCAAAAAACCTTCACCTGAGAAATGTATTTCAAGTGTTATAAATAAAAATAAAATATAATGTTGAACAACAAGAATATAGGATATACAACGTACATATTGTTAATTATTATTCGAGTGAAATGTTGGAGTAATTTTTCATTGCTACAAAAGATTGCTAGCTCTGATTACAACAAACCACGATTAACAAAGTATTAATTATAATCTTGGTCGATCAAAAATGTTCCTTCCCCCCTGCCATTCACTCTCTTTCAGACAACAGTCATTGCTTGCAACATTAAGAAGTTTTTCTATGTGCAGCTTATAAAAAATAAAGATATTAATAATTTACAGAGCCTTTTAACATCTGACAGGTGTTATGTTATATGATTTGGTAAGAATATAACGTTATTTTAAACGGAAACTAAATAAATTTACACTTTTAGAGTGTTTGTATTAAAAATTTATTACGAAGCAGTGTTAAAAATGTCAAACACAATAAAATAATACAACATTATAAAAGCTTTTTCAATCACGTTATAAATGTGAATCTATTTAATAAAAAAAAATCTCTTGTGTAAAAAATTTCTGTGTAAAAATTAAAAATAAGTATAAAAATCCTTAAATAGCGAACCTAACGAAGAAGAAGTCCACAAATCATGTCGATGTCAAGGAAGGACACTTTTCCGAGCATATTAGTCGAGGAGCAAACACTGTTGGATCACAAATGTCGACTGGACTTTATCTCGCCCGCCACGCATCGCCGTTTGACTAGCATAGTTTGCACCATAAGCAAGAATTCACAGGACTTCGACACGATTCTGAAGATGATCGAAGCCGGCATGAATATTGTACGTCTGAATTTCTCGCACGATTCGCAGGAATTTCATGCCAAGACCATCGAACTGGTCCGTAAAGCATCGGCAAAATATTCCGAGATGGTGGGTTATACGGTGCCAATTGCGATTGCATTGGACACGAAGGGTCCGGAAATACGCACAGGCACCATCGAGGGCAACGAAGAGATAGAATTGAGGAAAAACGACACCGTTCGACTCTCGACCAACAAGGACCTGATAGACAAATGTAACCGGGAAGCCATTTACGTGGATTATCCCAATATCATTTATGTGGTGAAAGCCGGCGATACCATTTTCTTAAATGATGGTGACATTTGTTTGCTGGTCAGGGAAGTCGCTGTGGACTGTTTGATTTGCGGGGTCGAGACGGGAGGCAGGTTGGGCTCACGTAAGGGTGTCAATTTGCCAAATATTGACGTAGACTTGCCGACGGTCTCGGAGAAGGACCGCTTTGATCTGAAATTCGGCGTCAGTCACAATGTCGATTTTGTATTCGCTGCCTGCATACGCTCAGCAGGGGCAATAGCTGAGATTCGCGAGATATTGGGTGAAAAGGGTAAAGACATAGGAATTGTCGCGAAGATCGAGAATATCAAGGGTCTGGAGAATATGAACGAGATCATAGCGGCGTCGGATGGTATTTTAGTAGCCCGCGTAGACATCGGAATTCAGGTACCAATGGATAAAATGTTTCTAGCGCAGAAAGCGTTGATTTCCCGCTGTAATCTGGCCGGTAAGCCTGTGATATGCGGCACACAGATAATGGATTCGATGTATAGCCAACCGAAACCGACGCGCTCCGAAGTGGCCGATGTGGGTAACTCCATCCTGGATGGTGCAGATGGCATCTTGTTGTCCAGTGAGACTGCGATCGGTGCATATCCTGTAGAATGTGTTGAGGTTTTAGCAAAAATTTGCCGTGAAGCCGAGTGTGCTCTGTGGTATCGGAATATTTTTGAAGATTTAATTGCTCGCGGTCCAGCGCTAGTGGATGCTGCGCATGCGGTAGCAATTAGCGCAGTGGAAGCCTCCCGAAAGACTATGGCTACAGCAATTATTGTCCTGACCAAGTCAGGACGCTCGGCATATTTGTTGGGAAAATATCGTCCGCGTTGTCCTATTCTGGCGTTGACAAATTGTGCCCGATCCTCACGGCAAGTACACTTACATCGTGGAATTATACCGATCCCATACCCTGCAGCCTCAAATAAGGATTGGCTGGCCGATACTGAGAGTCGTATTCAATATGCTATGCTGATTGGAAAGAAAATGGAAATCGTGCGAACCGGCGATTCTGTTGTGGTGTTGAGTTCTTGGAAAGATGGAGTTGGTTTCAGTAATAATATGCGTATCGTTTATGCGTTTTTCGAGAGTGAATGGATTGACTGTATGTTGCAGATGGACGCAGAATTTGATAAAAAGCATATCAATAACTCTGTGACCACGTGAGAAAAGTTGAAATGTCTCGAAAATGTTGCATTTTTTGTAATTCATTTCAAAGTGAATAAAATTATGTGATTTTTGTTGAACTTTAATTCGGTCAACGTCAACGTATGTGTTTTCGAAAATATAAAATAAAAATTCAATTTACCGACTCGTTTTCATTTATATGATTTATTGAACAGAAATCCTTTTTATCGAATATATGTAATCGAAGAGGTGCCAGGAATTTTCTTATGCACTCAAAGAAGAAATAATTATTAAGTGTCAGTAATCTGTATAAACTATGTATGTATGCAATATGTACTTTGATCTATGTATTAAGTTTTAATACAATTTAAACTAAATAATTCTTCTGAATATAATGTATAAATTCCAAATAAAAAATAATTTTTCATAAATTTGTTCCTTTCCAACACTTTTCTGGGTACTTTAAGAAGCACTGCAACTGCTAACACAGGGTATAGCTAATTTCTACGACACCACAAAAGCAACATTCATTAGCGTGTGTGGGTTAATGGGTTTTCGAAGTACTTTTGACAAATCAACACTACTGAACTCCGAAATTTTGTAGAGACGCGCAATGGTAGGAAATTCCTGAATTCTTTTTTAATTTTTTTGTTAAAAATAGTAGTGCTAAAACGTAACTGCATTTAAAATCAGCTGAACTAAACATATTTGACAAATTTTAAACAAAAGTGGAAAATATGAGTTTCACTGACGGCTCTTCGGACTCTGAGTGGTAAGAAGCTGGCAGCGACGCCATGACTACAGAAAAAAGAATACGTACTTTTTTTATTTGCCAGGAAGGAGACCAAAATGAAAACTGATCGAATTATCAAGCAAGAACAGAACAATTCGTTAAACAAACCTAAGTATTCACAAAAGTTTGTTGACAAGTGGTTGAATATCTTCCATCCGTGGTTGGCGCGTGATGTGGATGATGACAACAAGCCATTCTGTCGAGCCTGTCAATGTACTCTTGACTGCAATCGATGTCACTTACAACGTCACGAACGCACCACGAAGCACGCGCGCAATCTGGATATTTTGATAAACAAAGGAGAGGGCGCAGCAAGGCAGAACCTGAGCTTACGCCAAGAGCGTAGCAAATACTACCAACAGAAGCTCAAGCAGAACTCTTCGATTGCATCGTCCCAAGACGACTCTGATATGGGTATGGATACCGAAGAATTTATTGAGGAGTACGTACATGAGGCACTGCCTACAACAAAGTGAGTGAGCAAGCGAGCGCTAGAGCGTGCTAGCTAATCTTTCATTATATAGTACAGTTATTTAAAAAACCCAAAAAAAATTATTTACATTTAGGACCGAACCGGACGGAGGGGATGATAATGGATTTCACTTTGTGCAAACAGATGCACCCGGCGATCAATACACCGAGGAAGGTGTACTAAAGCAAGAGGTTGTATCTGCCGATGGGCGCAGCGCCGATCCTCTGCCGGTGCGTTCGCATCTTAAAGGCAACATCGCATACGGCGGCAGCGGCAGTGCCGGTGGCGGTTTGGTGTCTAAAACGAAAAAAGCCGGAGTTAAAAAGGAGCGCATGAAACTGCTGATGCAAATACAGAAAGACAAGAACGATTTATTGGAGTCATTCAAAGAATTAATGGGAACTTCGATTCCACCGCAATCACAGGCTAAAGAGAAGCATCATGTGGACCTCTTTTTCGAGAGTGTAAGCACCAGTGTCAAAGCATTGTCGCCCAAACTTATTGCCGAGTCGAAAATGCGTGTCTCGCAGCTTATCTGTGAATTGGAATTGCGTGCACTAACGGAAAACGAATCGGTGAATGATGGTGGAGGACCGGTTAACGCTTCTGTGGTTGTGTCGCAGGACGCAATCGGTGTTGGTGGCGAATACATCATTAATCAGCCGGTGGATACAGTAGTTCACCATGTTGATGAACAGCACGATGCAGAAAACCAGTACGACACGCTTAGTTGAAGAGCAGGAATCGGCGTTAAAGGAAGCAGAGCGAGCGCTTGCAACAACAATGGCGAACAAATAAAAGGATTGATTGGATTGTGAAAAACAAAAACACATTACTTTTTATAAATTCAAAATTAGTTCAAATAATTTCCTGTGTTGTTAACTGAATGAAACATGTGTGTGCATTTCTCAGCAAATATTATTAACACTATATCCCCGCACTATCTTTTCATTTATAGAAATTATAGAAATATTTTCTTATAAGCTAGAAACATTAACGAACATAGAAATAGAAGACATAAAATTGTATGTAAATCGACATGAATTGATTTGGTTGCCGACTGGATAGCAATGCGTCGAAGATTTGCGCTTCCTTTAAAAGTGTTGCGAGTCGAGATCAAGGGTACCCATGCCAAAAAAAGTGTACTAAATTGATTAACCTAGTTAGTTATTTCTTTTAATTATATGTTTCCCCACACTGGATAAAAATAAACAACAATATATTAATCCATTCCTGAAAAACAAATAAATTACTGACGCAGTAGAAATATAAAATTTTAGAAAATGTGTTCAAATATTTAATTACTAGGATAAAATGTCCACACCTTTCCGCTACAAATCATGATCTTTTCTTAGTAATTTTATGAGTTCAACGAATGGACTAAAAAAATTTCACATTTTATTTTCCTGTTTGTTTTCAGATTCGGTTACTATAAAACCAAGTAGAAGCAAAATTGTGTAAAAGTAAGAATTCATTATTCTTATTATGATTTGTTGGTCTGATCTGTACGAAAATCTTTAGCAAAAAATGTACTTGAATAATAAAAACAAGTTTTATTATTTATTTATTTTTAAAATCTCTAATGTTTAAAAAAGGCAAAATATGTCAATTTAAAGATGCGATGAAAGCCGTCACCTGAGACGCGATGTCAGTGGCGATAACAGCTACTAGCTGCATCTTTCCCACCCATCCACTGATGGAATTTAATCTCAGGCTCCAACAGGTTAATATTATTAGAATCGAATAATATTATTAAGTCCACCGTCGACAAAGTGTTGAGAGACGGCCACTTTTCTGTCAATTTTTATGCCGTTTATAGGAGTTTACTATATTTTTTATTCATAATTAGTTAGTATGTTTTTAAAAAAATATATTGTGTTTTTCTGGTGATGAGTTTGTTTCGAAAAGGAGATTACGATTTTTATTTTCTTTCAAATTTAAGTTTTATTCAGGCTTTGCATTTCCGAATAGAATTTATGATTTATTTAATTCTTCATTTTAAAATTTTCAGAGCAAACAACATTTCAGTCGTCTTCGAGTTATGGTAGCGGCCATTTTTTCACTGGAAAAAACAACTTTGAACTTTATTCTTCCTCGCCATTTTCAACGATGTGTTCTTAAATTTGTTTTCTTTTTTGAAAGTTTTAGCAAAAATTTCAAGTATTTAAAAATATTTAAATTATATAAACATTATTAAATATAAAAAATTATAATATATAAAATATACAATATATATATAATACATATAATATATAAAAAAATGACCCTAAAGACTGTGATCCAACTTCGATAAATTCACAATGATGAGTTCATTTATTGGTGAAATTTAACCCAGCGATTTCAGGGACAGTGTTCCCTATCAGCAAAAAACGTTTTGAAGCGTAAGAAAAATGTAAAAAATGTTTTAAAGGTATCCAGAATGTATGGAATAATACAAACGGAAACCCTAAATTATAAAAGTATCCAATTTCCGACAGCGTCAAACTAACAAGAGTGGTCACCATCGGGGGAAAAATTGACAATCGCTTTGCGAGAGTAAATTTCCAAGGGAGTTTTGGAACAATTTTACTTTATTGACGTAGCTCCAATTTTGCTGTTGTTTTTGTTGTTGTTATTATTTGTTATGGGAACTCCATTTATTTTCATAACAATTTATTAAAATTACACAAGTCTGTTTTATAGCGGTAGGAAAAAAGTGTGCAAGATATACTATGAGATGAGACAGGAGTTTTGTTGAAGGTTATATATATTACTGAAATGGCACTGAATTCCAGTCTCAGAACTGTTAAAAATTTTTCTAGGTGGCAGCAATACGTAATCGAAAAGAAAGCTAGAATCTTTTCTGGGGGAAAAATTAATTGGCGAAATTGATTTCAAAGATTTTTAAAGATTTTTTTACTTAAATGAAATAAAAATACTAAAATACTAATAACACAAACGATGAGCGAAAGCGAGGTCGACAAAAAAAATATATCTTCCGAAGAGGACGAAGAGAGGTCTGTCTGATACAAAAAGCAACATTTAAAAAATCCCCGTTTTGTGGCTTTTTGTTTGAAAATAATTATTTCGCCTATTTTTAGGTACATTGCTTTACCTGCCGCAAAAAGCCGCAGAAGAAATAGAGTTTTGCTGAAGCAGCGGCGACAGAAGTTCAACTCCAAGTGGGAGCGCATCTTTCCTTGGTTGAAGGCCGACAATGTCGACGAAAGCATTGGTATTTGTAAAGTATGCGATAAGCGGCTTGTATGCAAGAAAAGCCATCTGCAGCGGCACCAGAAGACAAACAAACATCGACGCGTAATGGGATTTGAGGATGTTTCTGTGGATTGCAACGACATACCAGAAGATTGCGCTGCATCACCGCCACAGCCTGAATTTTTGGAATGCGGCAAGTAAGTAACCAGAGCCGAGAACTTTTCAAATAACCCAATTTGCATTTGTTTAACTTTTAAGACAGGAACCCGCGGAGCGAATCGATGAATTCGAACATGCGATAGAACTGGGCTCCGACTATAATGTGGAATGTGAACTGAAGAGTATCAATTGTATCAAAGACGCAAAGCGACCCGTGGACACTACAACAAAATCCGGATCCATGTGGAAACCTGTAAAGTTTGATCGTGCTAAACTCCTGAAGCGCATTGACCGTGATCGACAAGAGCTCAATGAATATTATCGGCAGCATCGATCATCGTCCCCGATATCTAAACAGATGATTGTAGCTCAACCACGTGACTCTTTCGACTTGTTCTTTGACAGCGTCAGCGCTAGCGTCAAAACATTACCACCAAAAATGGCAGCCGAGGTTAAAATTCGCGTCTCTCAGATTATCGCCGAATTTGAATTACGAGCAATTTGCAAGCGCGAAGCTGCAAATCCTGCAAATGCGATGGAAAATGGATCCACCACTTTGGTGGTGACGTCAATGGCACCTACGCAAGATGTAATCGGCAACCAGCTGGCAGACGATGCGATAGTTGTCTCTGCCGGTGGTGGTGATGGTGTTAGTGTTGTTTCATCGGTACCGCAGATTTTGTATACCTTCCAGCCAAATATGACCGAATGATACAAGACCAAGTCGAACACGGCGCGCAAAAAGCGCCTATAGATCAACTTCCAGATGGGAATATTTTTATGTTTAAATAATAAAATAATTATGTTTAATTAATTTTCGGTAAAACGAAAACCAATCAATTTTTGTACACCTGGCAATTTGAAGTACATATGTACATATTTGTTACAGAAATAGTATACTCTAGAAAAGCGCAATGGAAATAAAGCGAATTGAATACCAACTGTAAATGTAACAAGACAATTTTTAGGTTAAGAAATGGCATTTAAAAACGGCTGAAATTCAAGATAATGCTTAACGAAATGATTCAAGATGAAATACACTCTCTAATCGGAATCCAGAACTGTTCCATTATTTAATTAATGAAATTAATTAAATTTGATTATCATTATCTTTCATCCAGTTTTGAAGTTAAATTGATATACATCTATCAATATCTATCAAGAGGGTTTCATCCCTCTAGCGACTGTTCCGTTTATTCAATTTCAAAAAACCTTCCGATTTGTAGGTCTTTTTCTTTTTTACTACTGGACAAAAAAGAATGGAGACGAAATTTTATCTGAATTTAAAGATATCATCTATTATGTCCCAGTACCAGTATTTACTGAATACCAGTATACCATATATCCTCGCATAACTCCTAGGGAACCGAAGGTCGTCATGTATATTTTAAAGTGTTCATGTATGTTTTTGTACAAATCCATTCTACACAATAATAATCAAGACTATATTTTACAATCAACTGGTACATTGCCAATATTTTTATATTTGGTAGCAAATATTTTATATTTTTATAGTATATAACGCTTATTTAATTTGAACGTCTAATTGGCAATTGGTGCTTTGATGATATGTACAGGGTCTGATTCGACTTCGGGTGATGTGTCGATCTCTCGATGTTCCGTAGCAGTCTCGAGCTTCAGTGCGCGCTCCACGCGTTCTTTCAGCAGACGCAACTACCAGCGCCGATGTATAAAATATACAGCGATTCCAATCATACCGAGAGCAATCTGCACAATCATCAGTGTAAAGTCGACGTCATAGACTGTTCCGGTAGTATAGGGCAATTTAATTGTTTTAAAAATTAATGCCAGGTTGCTTCTAACGTCTACGAACCAGGCCAGCGGCAAGAAAAACAATACGACAGCGCAGAGGACGTTGAGGAAGGGCAGAATCTCTGCGCGAAACACATCCTGTGGTCGCATGTTAAGGAATTATGTTGTTATGGGAAAACGTTTTTTTAATAAGAAAACTGACAGAAAATTCAAATGGAAAATGAAATGTAATGATTAAAAACAGGTTTGAATATGGTGTATATTTTATAAATCAATCAAAGTATTCACAAGTTTCTATTAAGAACTCGTCTTTTACTATATGTACATATATTAAAATTACTTCTGGGGTGAACATTGCGATACCTTTTAGATAATACTCAAATGTTGAGGCCTCAGAAAGAGTGGCAATAGATTTGTCATAGTAGTACATATTCATACCCCATATCCGAAGGTACAGCGTATATTACTTTGTTCCACCGTTTGTAACGAATTAAAGGAGAGGCGTGGCAGGTATGGAAAAGTATATATATTCTTGATCAGCGTCACCTCCTTCGGCGATTTATCCCTGTCCGGCCATCTGTGGTAATCACTATTGTAGAGAACTACTACAACCTACTTTTTATAGCGAATATAAATTTATCCATGCTTTTATCTGAAATTCGCGGCTTGTAGAGTGAATTTTGAACTTAAATTTTAGTCCGAGTCCACAGAGGAGAGAAGAGGTGTTGTCACTATTCATAGCAACAGTTGCTAGTAATAGTAAATAATTCTCTTAAAACACAAGTATCGAATAAAAGGATTAGATTTAGTTTTCATTACGTTTATTTGCAATAATAAATGATCCAAAAACTATACGATATATAAATTAATCGACATAATCTTCAATTGAATATTGTATTACATGTTTATTCGTGAATTCTGGTATGTTTTAATAATTTATCAATAAAATTGTTTATAACTCATAAAAAAAGCATTAACATTCCATCCACCGATAAATGGTTTCCAATTATATATTGAAAAGAATCGTGTGCAGTGCGCAAAACTAACATTCATTGCTATAGGAAAGTGTTAACATAAAAAATAAAAATTAGCGCTGGAAAACTTAAGTGTAAATATTTTCACAAACTTTCTAATTGTTTTGGATTTTTTTTAAGGGGTGTATATTATTTTTAAAAGGTTAAAAGGAAAATTTTTTTTTTAAATTCACGTATGCTTAATCTAATTAACAATCAATTTATTTATATGTATGTGTATTTATGTATAAGTGTTCGAATATGAATGAGACGAATTTAAGCATTATTCGATTTGTTGAAGAAATAAGCGCTTGTGGGCAACTTATTACTACTAGTCTGGGTGATATTTGCACCCTTGAGGGGGATGTGTATGCGACGAAAGCCTGCTTCCTTAGAAGTGGAACTTTGATTTGGCCTCGCGCTCAGGTGAATACGTCGGAAGCCATTGTCAATGACTGTGGTACTGTTATGCTGTGTAGTTTTTATAGGCTGTGGAGTAAAGCGCTGTGGAGCCACCGTCGTCGTCGCTCTGTCCGGTGATGATGTGTAAGGTTGAGCGTAGGTTCGCGGCTGATAGGCGCCAATTGCGGACTGTGAGGGGGGCGAAAAGGCTTGAGCACTCCGATTTGGAGTTGATGTAGTTGCGTCGTTGGTTATACCGCGCGTAATTTGTGCCTCATTTTGAGGATTGTTAATTAACTTATGAGGTGAAATTACCCTCACCCGCTGGTAGTTGGATTCCGTTTGCATTGGTCGTGGTTGAATGCGACGAAAGCCGCTGGTCTCCATCATAGTGGCATCAGAGTGTTGATTAATGGGCGTCGAACTCAGTGGAATAATGCGCATATTTTGGTCCATCGAATATGATGACGAAGCGGCTGGAACCGTGGTGCTTTCATTAGGTGTAGTTGGTGAAATGTCGTCCTTCTCCAAACCGTTTGTTGTTGTTGATGGCACATCGGCACCCGACAGAGTTGGCGATGATGATGTAGTTGTACTTGCCATTACGTTTCCAGCTGCTTGTACTTGGCTGAGATTCGATAGATCTGTCGATTGGCTGCGTTGTAGCGCACGAAGTTCCAAGTCTGCCACCAGCTGAGCGATTTTTATTTTACCCTCGGCAGCTAAATCTGTGGGCAGAGTTTTGACGCTTTCGCAGACGCTGTCGAAGAATAGCTCGAAATTGTTTCGCGTTGGCGCAGCAGACTGCGACGGCGGTGGTGGTGCCGGCGGTCGCTGCGGAGAGAGTAGAGCAGCAATAGCGGCCGATGTGTTGAAAATGCTTGAGGGCAGGGATATGTGACCACTTTTCTTGGCGCTTTTGCTTTCATTGAGGTCACGAGAGAGGCGCAATATTTCCAAATGAGCTGTTGTCAGTCGCTTAGCACGTTCGATTAGATTTTCATGTTGTGTTGATGTCTTGGATCGTTTATTAGCGGGATCTGAAGATTCATTGTTGGCAGTACCTCTGTTACGATTCGGTGCATTCACTGAGCGTTGTAGCAGATAACGAAGAACATCATCCTCGTCCATGGGCTCTGATCTATTAGTGAGAAAGACAAAGCGGACATACATACATATGTATGTACATATATTAAATATTCTTTCACGCAATAAAATTCATATTTTTTGTGCACAAATTTGAACTTACTTTACACTTTCAGTGTCATTCAATACATCATCTTCCAACACTATAATAGAATTATTTTGTTTGTCCTTTTTATTGTTTCGATCATCGGCAGCTTCTCCATCTTTGGCTGTGTCCTTGAAGTACTCCATCCTTGCTTTGGTATGCTTCAAAGTTATTTCATGGCGATCACCCAAGATGCCGGTTATATTTAGACGAACATTGCAATACTTGCAGACACCATATGCAGGGTCATCCTTGTCCTGCTCTAGCCATGAGAACTTCCCGTTGGATTGCCTCTGATTGGTGGTGGAGTTCTTATCTGGACTTTTAGCTTGTTTTTCGAATTCAGCAACTTTTGCTTTGATATTTTGACGCTTCAGTTGAAACTTTATACGCATGTGCCTTAAGGATTTCTGATGCTTCAATGCATATTTGTCGGTCGCTACATACACCCTCATTTCGCAGTATTTGCAGAAGCCATAGTTTGGTTGTGTCTCACCGCGTTTAGAGGTGAGCCATGGAAATCTATTCTTCCACAAGGCAAGCTTGGCATTCAGAGAGTGCTGCGAAAGTCCTATTGAGGGTTTATTTATTTTCACTGCCGCACTCGGCTGCATCTTTTTACTATAATTGAGAAAAATGAGAATTTGTTGTGTACATTTCATTTAATGCATTAATAAATCAAGGGCCTTTTATTGACTTGTAGTTAAATTCAATTATGTATGTTTTGGTTTTGTTTTTGAATTGGTATTTATCATGTTTTATACAGATCGCCCCTCCCACAACGCAGGGCACTTGATGTTTCTAATATATAATAGATGTTCTAATATTCACATCTTCGAAATGAATTGTTTTTCTATTTTTGATATTTTGAAGAAATATCCTAGGAAAATTGTTAACAATAAATTAAATATAACTACCAACTTCTAACAGGCTGTTAGGATTAACTAAAGGTGAGTAAACCCAATATTTAACTGAGGATTTCAATTTCGTACTTAGTTTTAAGAGCCTGTTAAATTCACTAGATTACTACGGAGTTATAACTATGAGTGAATAAAATGGCCCTAAGAAATAATAATATGAAAATAAATCATAAACATGTACCCATCATTGAGTGACAGAAATTGTTCGGCCGATTCTCTGTGTCGTTTGGTCTTTTCGTGTTTAGCGCGACTGGCCGTAGTGTGCAGTCGTATGGTACAATATTTGCAAAAGATATATTGCGGATTTTTAGTGTAAATGAGCCATGGATAGTAGCGTATCCGTTTGTCTTGCTTAGAGCGTCTAATAAAATGTTTAGTATAATTTAATGTTGAGAATTATGAATGAATGGTAACAAAATTATAAATAATTGTATTCATATACTAACTCTAAGTTGGTTGCTGTGCTCGAAGGATTCACATTTTCTGCTGCTTCCTGATGGCGTGTGGTTCGCTCATGCTGTTTGCGGCGAAAAGTCATTTTTAGCTTCACCTTACAGTAGGTGCAATACATGTAATTGGGATCTTTTTCGTATCTTTCACACCACGGGAACAGAGCGTACCACTCATCGGTGCCTGTGGGAACACGCGAACTTCTACATGCGTGAAATGGAAAATATTAGCTATTGAAGAACAATTTGTTTGGGATTAGCTGTGCTTGTTTGCGATGTACCTTTGTGTGGGTGCTTCTTCGTTGTTATCAATATCTGGATGACCTTCATAGTCCGATCCTGTTTCGGACTCATTGCCGTCGTCATTATTATCCTCAGATTCGTCATTTTGATCATCTGGTTTCCCTCCCACATCTATTTCTTCGTCGCTTCCCTCATTCCTACGGTTCTCCTCATTATGGTTTCCCTTGACATTCGCTGTGGCCATCTTGCTTTTGTATAGCTTCTCGGCGTTGACATGACTGGCACTTCGCTCGTGCATCATACGTTTCATAGGATAGAGACCATACAACAGGCGCTTCTTGCAATATTTGCAGTAACCAAAGTTCGGATCGTCAGGATCTCCAATCAACCAAGGATGTTTTTTTGCATACATCTTCCAGTTTCGGGATTTTGAATGATATTCTTGTTTAACGTTTGGTGGCAAAGTTCTAATACAAACATAGTTAATATTTGAAACGGGTTTCTTTGTTCAAATCAATTCATTTATGGTGCAACTTGCAGCAGAGTGAAGACATGTTGCATACTGTGCTGTTGGACATGTTAAACTCACCTAATTTTTGATTTAAAATTTCTCTCGCTCTCCAAATGGGCTTGACATCTCAAATGACGTCGAAAGTTGCCTGCAATCATTTTAACATTGCATAGCTTGCAGCGACAGGTTCGGGGATAGTTATTATGCATCTCCAACCAAGGATTCTTCATCAGATATCCTCTGTTTATAAATCATAAAGCAATTTGTGATTTAAATAAACACATACGTTGCCTTACCTTGGCCTTCTTTTTCGCTTTAAACCACCATGAGTTCGTTCCTGATCTTGACTGTCCTTACTGGACTGCTCCGTAGTTTCATCGTCATTGCCATTTCCACGTTCGTTCTCTTCGGCCTGATTCTCCAACTCGGACTGCTTCTCCGTTGAGCTGGCGATCTCATCTTCGTTCATTTCACCGACTCGCTTTCTATAATGAGTTGCTGCGAGTTTGTGCTTCACACCCAGCTCGTGACGTTTGCGCATGTACGAGTACTCGACGCAAAGACGCAGTTTGCAGTACCTGCAGTACCCATGCGTCATATCGTCCTTATCGCGATCTAGCCAAGGATGCAGACGTAACCATCGACGCCAGTTAAAATTGAATAGAGGCTCTGTCTGTGACATGCGTTTGAATTTGATGGCTGAAATGTTGCTGTCGGTGCCGAATTCTTGCTTAATAGGCACCGAATTGGGAGAGGAGCTTAAAGATTAAAAAAAAAATCACCAAATTTGATGCAATTACTCCGACTTTAATGAAATACCTTAAGTTCGCATTCTCTTCGCTCTCCTTAAATGCCAGATAATTTTCTTCATTCTCAATATGATTGCGTTTAAGTGCATGATTACGTGGACTCTGGCAAACCTTAAAACTTATTTTGTTGTTGCAGTACAAACAGTAGCCGTAATGTTCATCCGCGTCCTCATGCAGTAACCATGGAAACTCTGCCATCCAATCTTGCCACATTTCCTTTGACGGTCCAGCATTTTGTTGGTGTTCCGAACCCGTTTCCGAATCAGGCGTATCGAAAGTCTGCAATTCCATCATCGGATCTAACAAATTCATCGGATCCGGTTCGCTGTTTTCGGTACCGTCGGCTATATCGAAATTTGTGTCCGCCATTTCAGGATCATCATGAGGCTCGTCTTTAACTAGTAACAACGGCACCGACACAAACTCTGTCCCTGTCCCGGACGCCGCGGTCTCCCTGTCGACAAGCAGAGCGCAATATGTTTTGGGGAAAAAATCTATCGCCAAATCAAACTTACATTGTTACTGAAATTGCATGCATGGCGGTTGATTATATATATTTTAATAATTTTAACAGTAATAGTAACGAGAAACAATCAATTACAAAAGAGAAATTTCGCGTCTACAGCCGCAAAAACTACTTGCAAAAAGTTTAAAGTCACTGTAAAATGCTGTAAAAGTTTGACAAAATGCCGCGATTTGCGTTCCAATAATTTTTGTAGAAACAATCTTTGAACGAAATCAGGAATGCTTTTTTGTGGGTTTTCTTAAAATTTCTTCACTACTGTTTACACTAAAGGAACGGAATGGGAAATAAAATGGAATTTTTACAGGTAGTCAATTTCTCTATTGATATTAAAAAGAATAATTACACATTAGAATAATTACACATTCCATTAATTACAAAAACATATTGTTTTCTACCGAGCCAAACATTTTTCCTCATTTGAGTGAAGAAATAAAAAAATTTAAAGAAACGCCAATTGACAGTGAAGCAATTGCAATGGACTGTTGATGTTCTATAAATTTTTGACATTTCTTCTTCACACTCCTTTATTTTCATTAATTTTGTTTAGCAGAAGTTTTTGCTTTATTATAAACAAAAAATATATTAAAACAAACGCAATAAAATAATAAATTGTTTCCACTGAAATTTCGGAAATAATGTCCAGCTGGAACCTGACTAAGGAGAGACTGTAAGATACAATGTCCAAATTTAATAAAAGTCTAGAAATTAATATTTCCAGAGCTGCGCTACGATCAGAATACAAACAACGAAATGTGCGCGGAAGATACCCACGTCAAAAAATGCTACCTGAATACAAGTGCTTGTATCCTTGGGTTTTACCAGATGAGACTGACCCATATTTTGCATTCTGCAGTGTGTGCGAATGTCGTCTGAGCGCCAAACGATCCGATCTGGGCAAACACGAATGTAGCATTAAGCACACTGAGAATGCGTCTAAAAAGGTTCAAGGGTTGGATCAGGCCTCTGGGAATGGCAATATGTTGAAAGGTAATCACATGCAGCAGCAAATAAAAGTAGAGTCAAATGATAGTACTGCAGAAGTAACAGTTTCATCTGGTAATGAAGATGATAATGAATGTGATGAAAACACAGGTGAAGATGACGCGGGTTCAACTCTAGACAGAAGTCCATATATAAAGTAAGTTAAACCGAGCGAAAGTAATTAAAATTTCAATTTGCAATTTCGATTGTCTTAAAGGAAAGAACCATCGGATGCATTGGATCCAGGATGCAGTAATGTGTTGAGTTTGCAAGAGGTTTGGTAAAAATTAATTTGGTATTTAAATCGTTTTCATATGGACACTTCCTTTAGGAAAACAATTGCACGGTGGATTCCCAAGATTCTCAACCAAACGCTTACGGAGATGCTGCAGAAGATGGACGAGAAAGTGAAGACGAAGATGAGGACGACGATGGCGACGACGACGATGATGATGATGACGATGTTGAAAGCTACTTACCACTGCCTGCAAAACGTAGTTCTTCCGAGGCGGATTACGTCTCTCAGCATTCCAGTAAAGTCGACGACATACCTTTTCAGGTGACTGTGGGTGATGCCAGCACTGGACAGCAGTTCTCCATTCGCGAAATAGCTCCAGCCGGCCCATATTTTACGTCATCCATTCACAACAGTTCCAGTATCACATCACAGTATAATCCGCATAAAACAACCCCCTCATTAACAACGCCACAGACACCGTGCAAGATAACAATTAAGAAAATTACAGCACCAATCATTACACCCCCTTTGCATTCATCACTCCAAGGTACAACGGCGGCACAAATTATGCCCGTACCAGCGGCCCAACTTTTGCCAGTACCGGCTGCACTCAGTATCTCAAGACAACCAGCAACTCAGTTAACCACTTCCACAGCAGGAGAACCGATTAACTGCCAAGATGCAGTCGTTACCGTTTCGCCTTCTACGGCCGCACTACAATCAGCGACATCAACTGTACGTGACTCTTTCGATCTCTTCTTTGATAGCATCTGCGCCAGCGTTAAATCACTGCCACCAAAATTAGCCACCGAGGGTAAGATACGCGTCATGCAGTTGATAGGTGAGTTGGAAATACGAGCGATCACAGAGCGCGAGCGGCAGGCAGTCGCAACGGGGCAACAAAACTCAACAGTGGCATCCACTACGAAATGAAGCGAGTAAATGAATACATTTGTATGTAGTTATGAGCTTAGTTTATAGTTTAGTTAATATTGTCATTAGTATGTATGTATATTAAATAACTTGTATTATTCGCACCAGGGAGAATTATGTTCATTTGCTTCTGCTTAAAAAATAAAGATGCTATTACTAAGTTATAAGATTGTATATCTGCTAATAGTACATACATATATTATATGGCAGCGTAGAATTGTTTCAATTTAAGAGAGACGAATATGTATGAAGTAAATAAAAATTAAGAATGGAAAAATTACATCTATAAATAAAAATATGTATTTTTAATAGTCAAGAAATGTTGATGGTTACAAAAGTTTATTATTAGAAATTTGTATGAAATGTTAACCGAAAATATTGTCTTGTAAATTGATATTGAAATACGGCACTTTCATTTCTTAGAGTTTATAAATAATAATACTGTTAACATGAGATAGAATAGTCGTTCTTCAAGACTCCGTGGCGCAACGGTAGCGCGTCTGACTCCAGATCAGAAGGTTGCGTGTTCAAATCACGTCGGGGTCAAGAACGCAGAATTTTTTCTATATTTTTCAATTATAGTTTACTTTTTATAAGATAAAAATATATTAATTTATCATGATATTCTAAAAGGCCCAACGATATAAAATAAATAAAATAACTAAACTATGTGAATGTGAAACAAATGTTATTCTAAAGTTTCATTATCAATATTATTTTATTCAGTCAAAAATTCTATATAATTTCTCTTACTGTGTACACATGATTATGATTCCTCATGTTGTCCGAACGGATCTACGATTGGCAAACCGACAGATTTCTGTAACGTTGCTAGTTTTTGAATTGCTTTGTTGCTATAGCATTTATTACTGGGCTGTTCGACGTGCTCATCGATGGTAATCGGTTTTAATTCAATTTCCTTACGATTCCCTAGAATACGCTTTGAAGAGAGCATGAAGCCGTTGTCGGGTTTCTCATAAGTTGTACCGAAAATGATAGCAGTGCTGTCTACATACATTAAGTTTGTTGCTGCTAACAGTGAATCATTTGCCAAGGAGTCTTCACCTTCGTCGATACGTGGAACGGGATTTTTTATATAACTTTCCGAAATAGCATTTGGAAAATTAGACTGTTCTTTGTTGCTGTTGCGTGTTTTGCCGCCTTTTTTAAATTTTCTACTTTGTTGTATTTGATTTTCGTTGGCCTCAAAAGCTGGATCGATTGGTGTTGTAGTATTGTGTGGTTGAAGCGTGGACATCGATTTGATGTCTAGGAAAGTACAAAGCTCTTCAATGCCCTGGAGTGCTTGCATCATTTCAGTCGAAGTGTTGTTGCTAGTGTTGCTGGAAACATTTTTACGCATCACATACAAATATTTGTGCAATTTATTACGTGTCACAGAGATCATAGTTTGAGCATTTTTCAGTTGCAAGCGCAACAACTCTGAACTCTGTGAATTAAAATTTAAAGAAAATATAATTTAGTGAATTAGAGAAATTGTTTTGTTTAACAACGTTAATTTTGAATTAAAGTGTTGGTGGAGTTAAATGCAGAAGTATTGTTCGAAAATTACATGTTCTGAACCATCCATAGAAGTACAGCTTCCTGGCGCTAAATGCATGTGTTCAAATGCTGTCGAATTTACAACATTCGTAGTTTGCTTCTCCTGTATTTGGTGCACCGTTTTCGAACCATTCGTTGAGCCGAGCGATGTTGGCCGTGAGCGTTGTTGACGTTGTGGCATTTCCGAATCTAAGCCATTGGCAGTTGCTGATCGATTTGTAGAGAAAGATAGTTTTCCCTGTTGCACGGATGAGTTTGTGACGGCTGACAAATTTTTATTCATTGCTTGTGTTGTGGGTCCGACAGCAGGATTCATTGTGATATATACAAAGGCATTTGGAGGGCGATCGAATTTCTGCGAATGAAGGAAGATATTGAAAATAAATAAAACTATTTAAAAAACAGCCATGCAATAATAAACCTTTGGCATTTGCATATGCAAAGCATGCCGAAGTATTAAATGAATGTCTACATTGGCAGGATAACGCATCAAACAAGTCAGGCACGTTGTGTAATCATTCATTAACACTGTAATAAAAAGGATTTGTTTACTATTGTGTCACCAAATTTTGCGCATTTTTCACGTGACGTTATCCTACATTTGTCACGTATGCGTATCAGCATAGATACTAAAATATAGTTGGGTAGATCGAAGTGATCGCTGTCCGCAAAAATCGCATCCCACAGCATTAGCAAATCGAGCATAGCAAATTCACGTCCGAAGAGTAAACGAAGCCAGCGTCTTGAAAAACAACAGATGAAATGCACATGAGAATGAGGGGATAGCGGAGGAGGAGGTGATTCTGTAAAGTCACAAGCCATACATGCCGAATATATGCAACGGTATATCCAACTTCAACAGATAATTATGCAAATGTAGATCCTCCTTGGCCAATATTTTATCGCGTATTGAATTTAGTTGGCTGATGACTTCCACCTCCGTTGAAATTGCGGTGGTATTCTTATAAAAAATTATAAAAATGTTACTTAATTTATTTTGCAGCGTTCGCCGAAAGCGCAATTAACTTACATCTGTGTTCGCTGGTATCCTGGCATAATCATCGAGAGTTTGTGTCATGTTTGTGATACGATAATAAGATTCAATTAAAGCCATTAGACGCGAAAAAAGTGAACTGAAAATATTTGAGGGGATTACAATTTAATTAAAATAAGATGTTGGATACGACCACCAGACATACGAGATTGATTGAACGCTTCCAATTTCATTATCACAATATATTATGTATGTAACTTACAAACAGTCAGCTTCCAAGTATTGAGGATTTAAAACATCCAAAAGTATTTCACTTGAATTAAAAGAATAGATTTTATAATTAATATAAATGAGAAAAGTTTTTTTTAAAGCACGGACTCGATTTCCGTTATTGCGAGTTCTTTGAAATGCAGTAACGACTGATGATCGCTAAACGTCACAAAAAGTATTGGCGCTAAGATTTCATGCATACCCTGTCGATAACACATGTAGGGATGCTCTCGAGCGTAGTAAAATAATATATTTGTCTGAAAGTATTAACCAAAAGAAGAAGTTAAGCATTTAAGTGAATTTACATATGTATTCAATTTGTATGAATATTACATATGTATGTGTTGCGCAATTTCACTACTCACCATAGCAGTTTGTATGATGTCTTTGCGAAAGAAATCCACACCTGGAAATGTGCGTATAACATCTTGTTTGATGACAGCGAACAGTTCTTGATCGCTAAAGTACTGATTCCATACACTCTAAACAGAAAGGAGAACATCACAGCATCAAACAACAACCACGAAAGGTAGATATGTGTTCAAAAACAATAACCTGTTTGGATTGGGACAAGGGATCATCATCGGGTCTCTTCATGTCATGCGGGTTCTTAATGAATTCCTGCTTGAGTTGTTCATACCTGGTTTTTTATTTTTATTTAGATTAGATGAATTTGTTAGTGCATCTTAATAAAAAATTCTTTACAGATTTCGTTGCTGTTGGCGTTGGTCACGCCAGATGCTGTAGTCGGCGTTAAGCACTCGTAACAACAAAGCCCAGTAGATGCTTCGAAATTTCGACACTTTCAAATCTCCATTAAAAGCAAGATCACGAACACGGTCAAAGTTTCCATTCAAATCGTTTAATAGTTTTCTCCATTCTTGTCTGCAGTTCAAGCAGAGTAAAAAGGAGTATAGAGAGTATTATAATATAGTAATATTATATAGTATCGTAATATTACCGTCATTAGCTGACCGCTTACCTGTAACGCTCTACCGAAGTCATCGCTGGAACTGGTGCTTGATTGCACTTCTCCTCTCTGACGTTGGTGTTGATTTTCGCATTGGTTGGTGACAGATTCAGCTTGATGGCTTCGATGCCACGCACAGCAGACATCTAAGCCACAGGCAACCTGGACACTCTTTGCAGTTGTGATTTATTGCGGGGTTTTAATTATTTGAATATTGTGCTTTTAATGAATAGAATTTAATTGTTAACATTCTATTGATAATATTTATGTACATATATCACAATGATTAGATTTTCCATCACTTTGAAAGTTACACAAAAGGGAGATAAATAAAAATCCTATCCCCATCCTTTTGCATTGATTAGTTCAGTGTTGCTATTGTGAAAAAGAAAATGCAGCAACTGTGTATTTGTAAAACTGTAAAAATTGTTGAATATGAATTCATAACAGTTATTTTATTACTTACATATATTTATGAATGAAGATATCAAAAACTTAATTTTTTAAAAAGTAAAATTACAAAAGAAGCACTTCTTTTAGGAAAACAAACATTACATTAAATTAAATAATACTAATGAAAGAAGTGAGTAGAGTACGGTTTAATGTTATTTATAATAAGACATCACTGAGTACCACTGAGAAAGTAGTAGCCGTCATTTTTACTTTTTCCATGTCATGTTGTTTTATAATCAGCTGTTGACACTGGTACCAAAAGTCGACAAGAAACATAAACAAAAAAAATGTGTATAAACGGCCACCTGTAGAATTACAGTTGAAAGGTTAAATAAGTCTAAATATATGTACCGACGAACTGTACCGTGTATAAACTATATATTTAAATAGAATTTATGAATTATTAAAATAAATACAAAAATATAATTCATAATTATGTAGAATTTCTGAGGCTTTCAAAAAATCGCATTTTCTCGTGTTCAAAGATTGAGTCACAAGAAAATTAGCGATAATTATATTCCTGAAGAAGACATTTCTTAGATTCGCAATTTAATTTGCATTCCATTCTCAGTGTTTAAAAAAATCTTAAATCTTAGGTGAATCATACATTCTTTCCACTCCTTATCGAACACTTCTTAAAAATACTTCCTAGAAACGACTGAACAAAGAGCTAAAATTTTATGAAAAATAGATTTATGTATATTTGTATCGATTATGGCAAGTATTTACATATCTTAACGTATGTGTCCATTTTTAAAACACACATGTTAATGCGGAAACATATGAAAGCGATTATTTTCAATTGTTCATTATTTAAGGTCTCATAATTTACGAAGAACTACATTCACAATAATAATTTATTAAGAACTTCATTCACAATAATACTTTATAAAGAACTGAATTCACAATAATAGTTTATTCAGAACTTCATTCACACTAATAATTTTAAAAAGAACTTAATTCACAAAAATGAATCCTCCCTTAAAATGTCTCATAAAAATCATTGCATAACTTTAGGGGTATCTCGGTGATTAAAATGTACATATGTATTACTATATTATATACATACGTCAATGAAGATCATAAAATGTGGTAAATAATCAAAATCCTACTGTAATCGTGTACGTTTTTCACAGTTATATGTATTGTATACGAGTATTTTTGGTTTTAAATTTTGAGTCCATATACATACATACGAGTATGTATCGTCATATGTACATTATATGTATGTAAAGCTAAATATTAATTCCGGATATCCTAGTCACACTCCGTTCCGTTAGTATTTTTTAAGTAAGTCACTTACATTCTGAATAAATCCATTCATATTACAGAATCCATTCATAGAATAATGGAAGAAGCTTAAAAAACTTCACATACATATGTATGTATTTTGAAAAACGTTTCCAGTTCGTTGTGATGTTGTTTAAAATTTGTTAAAGATTTGTTTTTTAACTTCTAGTTTCTCGTTTTAAAGACTTTTGGATTTAGTTTGTAGTTTCTTGTTTTAAAGATAATAAAAAAGGTTTATTGATGCGTGTTTTTTTTTCTGCTTGGAGTTTGAAGTCAATGTCATTTCTTGCTGCAAAATCTTTCTATGAAAAAAATGTTTATAGGGTAACAACCGAAAAATTAAAGGACAATACCAAAGATTATGTAATAATATATTATGTATTCTTTGACAATACGTTGTTTCTACGTTGTTTCTAATCAAAAAAATCTCTAATAAAAAGAAATAAAGGTTTGAATAATTATAAGTTTTCTATTCGCAAAAGATTTAACACAATATTTAAGTATTTCGTTCTTCGTTTTTTGTTGAAACATTTCTCTCCAACTTTAGTAAAGTCTCCCTATAATACACACACACACACACACATGTGTGTTCAAATACATATAAAACGAATGTTTTAATGAATAAAATTTGAATGCATAAAATTAACTCTTCCGTATTTCTTTGGTGCTTAATTTCGCGGTCAAAGTCAATGACAACAATAATAATATATGTATTGCAATCTAATAAAAACTGGTTGTGGACGGTCAGGTGTTAATAGACCGTCGTTGTTGCAGCGACATCAAAAGTGAGCAACAAGGGATCAAAAAGCGTGTGTGAAGACAGTTCAGAAAATCAGCTGGGTCAGTATAGAAAAAAGTATTATATTTTAATGATAGTCCAGAGCCAAAAAAAAGACTCAAATAAAAGGTTTTCTTCGGATTGAGCCTATCTTCAAGACAATCGAGAAAATAAACAAATGGATAGAAAACTAATTAAAAGAATAGTGAATAGAAAGAGAGAGGAAACATCAAGAAACAGCAGCAAATATTTCAACACCGAAAAAAGAAACCAGTCAAGAAAGTGAGTGCAGAGAGAAAAAGTGAAAGAAAACCCATCACAAAGAGTGTTCTTACTTCATCTTACTTCATATTATGAATTTTTACATCATTATATGATAATCTTATATCGAAATCATACATACTATGTACATCAACATTAGAGGGAATAATTGTCATAACTATTCATCATCCATGTCAAGCACGTTCAATGTCAATGTAACAAAAACGAAAACCTTGTACGTACATATATATATATAGATATCTGTTGAGGGTTGATGCCTTAAAAATACAGGCACCAGCAACAAACAGAAAAAAGCGAAAAGAAAAATAAAAAAATTCTAATAACTAATTGCGATTTAATGTTCAAAACATATCTCTTTGGAATGGGAACGAAAGCGTTGCTTATTGATTCCACCGAATAATCAACATTAAAACTGGCACAACAAAACATAGCTACGAGTATATAATGCAAATAAGTTGACAGATAGTATAGATATAGATATAGTACATAGTTACAAAAATAAAAAAAAAATAAATGAAAATAAAAAACAAAAACAAAGAGCAAAGTTATATGTGCGTAAATAGACACAGAACCCAAAAAGTATTGAATTCGTCTTCGATTAATATTCAAATCAAGTATTCCACAGAGTTTTATTATTCCGATTAAACATAGAAATATACATTGAATTATATTGTTGTTAGAATAAAGATCCTCAACCCTACCGAGGCCAGGTGTATTTTAAGTACGTCACCAACATACAAAAGAATCGCTGAGTGAATTAACAAGTAATAATAATAATTATAATAATATCAATACAAAGCTTTATATTGTCAGATAATAAAAACACCACAGAAATGCGGAAGCATTAGAAAGAATTCCAAAATTATAAAAATCATTATAATATTAACAATAATGATAATAATAATAACGACAATAATAATAATTCTAATAGAATTAATAGTAATTATGTAATTATGTAAGTATGCAAAGTGCATTAGTTCATTCATTAATTAAATATCAAAGTACACAATTAGTTTGGTGTAATAAAAAATTAACAGTGCCAAATTTCATTGTAGAGCTTTTTCATTGTTGCTTCTCAAGATTAAACTTCATACTACATACCATTAAAATTAGCTTTAAGCTAATAGTCAATGTAATTAAGCTTCACCTTGGCACCTCTGAATGGCACCGAACCGAGCCGAGTTCTGGAACGGGTTCTTCTACTTGATACTCACCGGTTGCATGCAACCAAACTTGTTGGCTTTTGAAAAGTATTACAAACGCGTTTTTCCAATGCAATGTCTGCAAATTTGTAAAAGTAACTTTATAAGATACACTTTTATGGTGAGTTTAGCTAAGATTGAATTAAGTTTGGAGTCAGTTTGATGAAGATTGTGATGGTACTGATTTGAAAGGCGATGATTTAAAGGGCGATGATTTGAAGGATGTGATTTGAAGGGTGATGATTTCAAGGATAGTGATTTCAAGGGTGATGATTTGAAAAAATGTGGATGTGAAGGATGATGCTTTGAACGGCGAGAACTTTATTTCTACATCTGTATTTGAAAAGTTTTTGTTTCGTAACTTTTGTTTTATTATAATTACGTGTAATTTCAATGATCAGTTCATTCATTCAGTCAAAACATTCATTCATTCAGAAAGAATATCGAAGTTTATACGATCTCATAATTGTATCGTATGATTTTATTTATATAACTACGAGTGTATCTAATAATATAATAATAATCTTAGGTTAGAGGAATTTCTTAATCTAATTCTAATAATTTTCATATCATAATCTATATTAGGTTTCAAGTACTCAATCGTGGGGAAAGAGATTTAATTCCATTCGGTCGAGTTGCTGCCTTTTTTTGGGACCCATTTTATTTGTCTTTATTTATCTTGAATTACATAATTCTTCACCTTTTAATAGCGTGTTTATTTTTTATGAAAACTAACTATCTTTTAATAGGGTTAACAAGGTAATATAAGAAGTTTATAGCGTCCTTCAAACTTCACTGCTTTATTTATTTAAAATATATTGTGTATGTTCCAGTGAACGGCTTTTGACTGCTTGACTGACTCTCTGACTGTAACTCTTATCCATTTCATCTTCAAGTTAGAAGATACGCCGCCCTTCTTCCCAAGAATTGACAAGGTTATAAAATAAAGCCTAAAATTAAATTAAAGTGAGTGTCGGTATAGTGCTGTAACTATACCGAATTCATATATATAATATACTATATGTAATTGTATAATATATAGACTGGAACCAGATGTTCGTTGAGACTGTAAAAAGATGCCTGGTCACCTGAGCTAATGATCTATGAAAGAAAATTTAATTCGTTACATTAATCGAAATTTAATTTCTGTTATTTATTTGTAGAATTTGTTTTGTGAATATTTTTCTGTTGTTATTTGTTTATGGATTTGGTTGGTTTGTTTTTGGTTTTGGTTGGTTTGTTTTTGGTTTTGATTTTCATTTCCATACGTTGTCTTTCTTGTCATTCTTTATGTTTATATTGCTGAATGGATTTGGATTTTGAAGTTCGCTGAAGGTACTCAACTCAGATGACGTCTTAAAAATTATCCATGTTTCATGTTCTCTTT
The DNA here is from genome assembly GCA_949629155.1 of Myopa testacea. Taxonomy (NCBI): domain Eukaryota; kingdom Metazoa; phylum Arthropoda; class Insecta; order Diptera; family Conopidae; genus Myopa; species Myopa testacea. The sequence continues at coordinate 42,923,888 of OX451345.1, read as the reverse complement.
CAGATCATGATGATGAACATGATGTGATGATGTTATGATGATGATGATGATGTCAACACTGAGCGCGAAAAATGTACATCATCATATTGTATTTTTATTTCGATCATGTGAACATTTGAACATTTCATCATTATCTTCGCTGTTAAAAGAGGAAAAGTCTTTGGAAATTTCTTGGAGACAAAAAGAATTCTATTAAAGTACTAAAATACTTAAGTGTTATTCTATTAAATCAAATATATGGTGGTTTTCTATTGTTTTTCATTGTTGAAGTGTTGTTGTTGTATTGTTGCTTCAAATCTGCTTGTCTGGCGATTATTCACGCGATCTTGTGTCTTGCGTCTCGCGATCTAAAATCATCTGGCGATTACAAATTCTCGTTTCGTTCTAAGGACTTCCGTTTTAGTTGTTTTTTGTGTGTTCGTTTTTATAATGAATGTTTTAACATTGTTGTTGTTGTAGATTTTCTTTATATTGTGGCTATTGCCACCTTTTGCTGTCGCGCAGTGTTTAGTAGTGATCTATGAAAAAGAATTGAGTAGGAAAAGTAAAATAAGCCAAGAAAATCAACATGAACTCAAATACTGACCTTTTTTGAACCCAGACCTTGGCATATTATGAATAATGGACCTGAGAAACGTGAGTTTCTTCTCTCTTCTCTTTCGCTCTCTCCTTCTAGTGATCTTTGTGCATCAAGTTTTGAGCTTAAGCGGTTGATAATCACTTTTGTGTTGCTGTTCTAAAAGATGCAGCGATGTTGCATTCGCTTTTTTGCCACATAAGTAATTTTCTTAACAACAGCATTAAATATTGCAGCCAATATTGTCAAGGCTAAGAAACTTTGTGGTAAGCACTCATTAAAAATTATTTAAAAAAACCATTAGAAAAAAAGGAGTTACTTTTAAGAATCGCCGAGGTTATACAAGGTTTTCTGACCGCCTAACTGTACGATGTATATTATGTGTCAATGTAATGCAAAAACATGTTAATATAAGAAGAGTATAAAGAAGCTTACAAGCGGTTAATAAAAGTGCCAGCGTACAAGAAATCTGAAGGCGAAATTCATTCAAATTCATCTGCGAAATTGCAAGTTAAAAATTTTGCTGAATTATTTGCAATGACCTCTGATCTGAGATCACTGACTGACTCACACTGTCGATGAGCTTAATCACACACGATTTTTTAAAGTGTATAGCCTTCATTTTTTACGAATATTCCTCTGGAAAAAATCGTAATTAAATTATCGAATTTTTAACCCAATGGACTAAAAGTTCTTTTGATTTGCATAATAAAATGTAAGAATTTTACTTCCATACTTTAACACTATATAATAGTGACTCAGGTACAACTATAGTCTGAACATTTCTAGAGATTTTCTTCATAATTTTCTATCCAGAAAACTCAGGGCGCTGAGAGTTTCTAATATATCTCTAAATCTGATGTTTCTCGAAGAAAAGTTATGGCTTTGATAATGTAAAAATTACAATTGCGTTGCTCAAAATATATACAAGACAGGGTATATGTGTATATGCACATATGTATTTATATTTATTTTTTTATATGTATTAATTTCTCTTTACCATCTATAAAAACATTTCAAGAAAAGTTTAAAATCAATTAACGAATGAATTTAGAATAAAATTCTAGAAATATGAATTAAGATATAAAATAGATATTACTTTTATGATATAATTTAAAAACTCTATATTTATGTACACATATCTTTATTACTATATTTTTCTATTCTCTATCTATTGTTATATTATATTATTATATATTATATAATCTTATTATTTGTATCTTTACACGTGTATATGCTTTGATTATTATTTAATAGTTGATATTTATATTGCATTAAAACGTAATTTGAATTTTATTTGTTCAATTTTATAGCATGTAATAGTAAAAATATATTTTTAATTATTATTATCTTAATATTTGAATTTTTTATTGTTTTTCTGGTTTAATGATTATTATGTCTTTCAATAAATTTCAATTTTTTTTGCTCTTTTCTTTTTGGATGTTGTCATTGATCAATATAGTATACTCAGGAAAGTTTCTACGGGGTATAATTAATTTTATGACAATAATAATAATAGTAATAGTAGTAGTAATAATGATAACAGTAATAGTAATAATAATTCGTTTTTAACTAGTCGAAGTTCAAATTGAGTTCAATTTACTTTGATAATATTACGTATGCCGTTTTTTTGAAAAATCGAAAGGTATTAAAATTTTCTTTGTTTATATAGAATTTTAACTAATTTTTTGCATATATGCAATATGGTATATACAATATTTTTTATATACAAAATATCTTCCATACAAAATTGTTTGCAAAATTGTATATATACAAAATCAAATGTTTAGATACAATTGTTGCATGCAATACATAGTAAAACCAAACACCAGATGGTGCAATGTGAATATATTGTGTATATATTGATACTATGTATTTGATATTGTGGCATTTTTATATTGTATAATGTACATACAATAATATTGTATATATTCTTGGGTAAAACATTTTCATTTTTCATTTTTCTGGGTCCAATAAAAGCAAAAACAATAAAAGCAAGTGTTCATTTAAGCAAAAACAAAAAACGTGGTCTTTTCTTTTGATTTTATTTTCATATTGTGAGGTAATTATATGAAAATCTATTTGAAACTTGTGTATGTAATAGAAATGCATATTTTGACTTCTGACCATTCATTAGAGGACTCAAAATTCAACATTTGTACCTTAGAATAAGAACGCGAATACAAATTAGAAGACATACGAGGCGAATAAGGTTGCACTTTAAGTATGTAAAATAAGTTCTATAAAATTCATTTGATATTTCGCAAGCGACTATCGAGATATCAGGTGGTGTCATCATAGAGCTTCTAGAAAAGAGTGGATTATCAACCATAAGCTGCTATACGTTACTTGTATATACTGCGATTCTACGGTAACAAAGTATTTTTAGAGCATTGATTACATAGTAGGCATTCATATTCATAGTATATGAGTTATATAATCTATATGCATGTATATATGTATAGACAATGGGAATACATATATGCATGTATGGGGTACATAATGCGAACCAATTCGGTTCTAATATTTTAATAGTGATACACAGAAAATGTTCAGTGGTGTTTCTTAGTACAATACTATAGACAACAATACCGTTTCTTTTTAAATGATACTTAATGACGTCTCTACTGAATTATTCCCTGGATTGATACTGATGAAAAGCGGCATCCTGCTTCCTGAGATGAAAATACATACAGTGCACTCGCGAAACGGCGAACTAATAAAAACTGAGTGTTGTTATATTGTTCATGGAATTTAATTGTGGAAGAAATATTAGAAAGAAATCTTTTCAATAGAGATAAGAGAAAATAAACTGAGGTTTCCCTAAATTACAACAAAATTTATGTTAAACGAATGGAAAGCTTCTTCGAAGTATTGTTCACCTTTTCGCGATTTTATTCTCTGCTCACCTTTTAGAACATTTTTCACCGTATTGTGTTTTCACCTTATAGTGTTTTCACCATATTGTGTTTTCACCATATTGCGTTTTCACCTTATTGTAATTTTACCTTACTGTATTTCCACCTTTTCGAATCCGATTGGTGGATGTTCACCGTTTCACGAGTGCACCGTTTAAATGGTTCTCAGGAATCAATGGGAAGCTTTTCATCGGCATCAACCCAGACAATGGTTCAGTAACCTTGCTATGTCAATGCTATGTAAATGGATATTAGTGTATTTATGTTAAAAACAAATAGATTCTTATTGGCGGCTATTTAAATTTATGCAAAAACGTAAAAAATAATGTGCACTGCAAAGGAGAACAGAAAACACCAAACAAATAAACAAAAACAAAAACAACAACACTCATCAGCAAACAAAAAACCATAAATTATTAAGTGTTTGTAGACTTTTCGCGCTTTTGGCCAATTATGAGCTAAAATATTGACACTTAATAAACGCACCTAATTAATGGACACAGACAAAAGACGAAAACATTTTTAGAACCATAACAGCGACGTGTTGACTACAGAAATGTATTGATTTAAGGATTTCAGCGGCCATTAAAGAATCTGCGTGAATTTCACGTGTGAATATGAATAAATAAATACCATAAATATCATAAATCAATGTGTATTTACTATATGTACATACCAGGTAGATATATACTTTTGTAATAAATTATTACATAACAATTCCTTCATTCGGAGTTTTTACCCTTTTCTATAAATGGTTTAAAAGTGGAAATGAATTCGTCCCGCCAAGCATTGGTTAGAATTTGCAGTATTTTTTTTATAGTATTTATTATTTTATGGTTTATGAGTATTTGACCATAATTATGCTAATCCAAAGAAAGAAACAACAACAACAACTACAAAAACCCGGCATATTTTTTGGTTTTCACTAACAAAACAATTCAGTTGATTTTCTTGAAGAGAAAAAAAAACAACACAGAAATAGAAAAATAATAGATAATAATAATAATCGTAAAAACCAACGCATCACGATGATATATATTATAATATGTACATATGTATGTGTATGTATTATAATATGTATGTGAAAATGGCTGGCGTTCACAAACAGCGTTAACGTGCATGAAAATCGCGGCGACCACGGCGACTTTGACTTCCACTTCACTATCAACCGACGTCAACTCCATCACATTATTTCTACGACGTCAAGCGAACGTGACAGCGACGTCGACGTTCATCACAGCCGAAGCAGAACTTAAAAATGTTTTAAAATTCCGTGCAATTATTTTGAGGCGAACTGTTCGCATTCTGACTTCGTGCAGTCAATATAGCAAAAGCAGCGCTCGGGTTTAGCTTCACAACAACAACAGCGAGCAGAACTTTGCAAAGAATTTAAAAAAGTCAGATAAAGGATATTTTTTACGATTCCTGGTGCAGAAAAAAAAAACAAAAAAACTAATTCAACAAAAGTGTTTACAAAAACTATTCGGGAAAATTAAAAAGTGACAAAATTTCATAATTATCGAAGAAAAAGAGAATTAAACATAAAAAATTGGTGAAAATTTAAAAAATTATTATTATTATTTAATATCAGTTATATTAATCAGTTTGAATTTTCTTTTGAAATTATTTCATAAATCACTTTAATAAACTTTTAAAAAAAGAGTTTGTGTTCGTTTTTTTTTTCGTAACAACGGAACGTTTTCTGTAACAACGGAACGTTTTTTGGAAGAACGAAACGTTTTTTCGTTAAACGCAGTTGGAAAAGTGAGAATATTAAATGGTGAGCTGATGAATTATTATTATTTTGAATGGAATGGAGTATGTATAAAGATTTTACGGGGAGAATGTAGTAGAGCGAGGATTTACTCCCTTCCCTTTGGATTGACTAAAATTAATTTTAGTTACTAACTTCTATAAACAAGTTGATAAAGTCTTCTGAATATAAATTTAGATTAGAATACTTAAGCTTCTAACAGAACTGTTAGAAAAATGTTACAAAGTGTTATAATATAACAAATGAACACTCGAAAACTTTGAAAGAATTCAAAGTCTTCGCTTTCGCTCAGTGCGAATTCAGTGCGTAGCGACGAGACGAGGTACTGTAAAAACAAAAACAAAAAACCACATTCACGAAAGTAGCAATGTTGGCAAAATGTAAGAAAAAAGCGCCGCATGATGACCATAAAAGTAACCATTACTATTAAGTAAATAAAATGTATTTTTATTCAAGTCCATTCTAATTGACGATTCCTTGCGAGCGCTTTTCGTTACGTTTAGTTTTGCATATTGATTAACTTCGTTTACTCTAACCAATATTTTCACATCGGAAACTTCCTACCAACTCTGTTTTTATTGTATTACGATAGTGACAACGATACGCTGTTTGTTCGTTCGTTTGGTACACGTATGACATGAATGTGAATTATAATCGTAAATGTACACGAAATTGCGATAACTCTGAGACTAGGCTGAGGACGATGATGACGACAGCGATAGAGATAGCTTCATCCACCACCATAAACTCGCAAGTACTCAGAGATGTTTAGAGTGTATGTATCAGTAGCCAGACAGCCGGTGAAATACGGACTTTTAATTGTTTCGAATATTAAAGAAAGGAGTTTTAAACAATTCTTAAAGCGGCTTCGATGACCAAAAACAACAACCACAAAAACAACAATAATGTTGCCTGTTATTGTGATTGTAATCAAATTTTATTGAATGTTACTTGTTGAAGTTGTTGAATTTTATTTGGAGAAGGAATTCATATTGTTTTCAACTAAGTATTCAGATTTTATACATAATCATTGTAAGATATCTGGTGAAATACTAAAGATAGCTTATATATACGTACATATATGTATAGTATCTCAAAAGTATTACTTTTACCTTATAGCATACACATATATATATATAATGATTATTAATTATAATATTGTATATATTTGGTGGTAATTTTTTTATTCAATCCAGCATTTTTCCATAAATGAACTTTCAAATGTAAAAAAATTTACAGAACTAAAAAAAGGCAATAATTTTTAGACTTACAGAAAACAGACAACAAAAGAACAGAGAATAATAAAATACGGGGGAAAAACGAAAAACACTGAAGAAAAACATAACTTTTCTGAGTGAAGGTGTGTTGGCGGGTTTTATTGACCTTTAGTATAGTGTATTGTTTATAAAACAGTGTGTGTATATAAAATACACATGTATAAATACACATATATAATATAAAAAAAAATACTAATTGCAGCTGAAAGAGTTTTTTGTAATTTTTGGTTGCGGTTCAAACTTTGAATAAAACCACAGAATAAACAGTATACTATTTATTCTGTGATAAAACAGAAAAGTTGGTGATTTCGTGGCATTGATTCATGTCATGGAATCAAAAGAGTTGTGCAATTTAAAAGCAGAGTAAAGTAGAGAAAAGAAAAGAGAAAAATAAAACAAACAAATTAAAAGTACGAATATAGAAAAATAAAAGAATAACGAAAACAAAAAATAATATAAAATAAAAGAATAAAGAAAATAAAGAATAAAATAAAAGAATATAATCACAAATACGAATAATGAAATGCACTTAAAAAAGAAGTGTATTGCGCTAATATATAAATGAAGAAATAAAAAAGTATGTATTATAATAGAATACATGGAAATAATATTATTATGAATGGAAATAAAATAGAAAGAAAGTGCATATTAAAATTAGTAAATAGATGTAGAAATACCCTATAGAATTAATAAATTAAATGAATAATAATAAAAATATAATAACAGACATTCAAATAAAATTAGAAAAGAAGACGTTATAGAATCATTACAGAAAATAGAAAATAAACCTTAAGATTGAAATTAATGAAAAAAATCAAAAGAAAAATAGAGAGTATATTATAAATAATTATTATATGTACATATATTCATATATTTAAAATCAAAGCGAATAAATATCAAAGTATAAAATAATGGAAATATATATAAAAATAAATAATAAACATAAATAATAATAAACATTAATAATTTTATGTAAATATATAAAATATAATATAATATAATAATATATATATGTATATACATGTATTTAATATATCAAAATAATATAAATACAATATAATAATATAATATAATAATAATATAAAATAATAATAAATAATATAAATAGATTAATATACAGTAAAAAACAAACAGAAATAAATAACTAATACATACAATATATAAAATTTAATACAGTGATATAATAAACATACGTATTCATATAAATCTAACGAATGAAATCAAATAATATAATAAGCTTAACTCAAGTTCATTTAAATATTGTATTTTCTTTTATATTTCAATTAAATAATCGAAAAAGACATAAAATTAAAATAAAATATAATAAAAGTTAAATTCAAGTTAAATAACATATTTTTTAATACTAAAAAATAATATGAACTCCTAATAGAAATACGATAATAAATAAAACAAAAATAAAATAAAAAAAATTATTATATGAAATGAAATACATAAAATAAAGTAACAAAAAATAGAATCACCTAAAAAAGAGAACCAAATAAAAGCAAATAAAGTAAAAGAATAAAAAAAGAACAAATAGCGTGCGTTGAAAAAAATAAATAAACGATAAATAAAATAAATAAATAAAGACAGAAAAGAAGTTAAAACAAATAAAATGCACTATAATGAAAAAAACGAAACAAAACGAAAAAATGTCAGCAAAGTAAAGGAAAAGAAAAGAAAAGAAAAGAAAAGAAAAGAAAAGAAAAGAAAAGAAAAGAAAAGAAAAGAAAAGGAAAGAAAAGAAAAGAAAAGAAAAGAAAAGAAAAGAAAAGAAAAGAAAAGAAAAGAAAAGAAAAGAAAAGAAAAGAAAAGGAACGAAAACCGGGTTAAATGCAATTTAGTAGTTTATTTAATTTTTGATATTATATATAATTTATGATTATGATATTTTAGTACTTAATTTAATTTATGATATAAAAAACGATTTGGTTTTCAGACTTCAGGAAAAAAATGGCCCAATTTTTTTGTAGTACGAGGGAACAATTTTTGTACATTTACAACCATAAATGACAAGAATCGTATATGGCATTCATTATGGTCAGATGGTCAGAAATCACAGAAGTTGATATGTTCAAAATTCAAGTTTAAAATCGTTGACTTCTGTACAAGAAGAGCAATAAAACCAAAAAAGAAAACAACAAATTTTATAGCATTTTCAATAACTAGAAAAAACCAACAGCGATGAAAATCCAGTCGTATCTTTTTTGGTTTCTTGCTTTTTTGTTTTATCAAATGCCACAAACGAGCGTGAGGTCAGCCAGTTTTATTATTATTGTTGTTGTTGTTGTTGTTGTTGGTTGCCATTGTTGTTGCACGAATTGAAATCCAAACTTTAGAATATTGAATTAATGCATTTAAGCGCAGGGGCCGTGTTAATAATGTTAACGTAACTTCTCAAGGTTCAAGCGAAAATTTACCACGTCATTAACAATAAAAACAACAACAACAACAAACAACAAAGAACAATTACAACAACATCAGAAATTAAGTAATTATTTACTTGAACTTTTAATCCATTCAATCGAGTTGCTTCGAGTTGAGACGACTGAAAACAAAACAATTTTAACGTGCAACAAGCTTTAATAAGCCTCTTATTTGAATAATGAAATGTTTTCGTTGCGAAAAGTCTACGAAAAGGTTAATAATGCATTTTATATAATGATATAAAGATTGAGATATTATTAAACACTTTTCTTTTAGAATAGTTAATAACTAAAGCGTCATGTTAGTAGTTATTAGCTTTGTTTTTTTTTCTTCTTTTGTCTAATTCTTTGGCCTCAAAAATGTCGCCGATTTCTAAAAGTCCATTAAAGATGCTTTTAATTTGCATATGAAATGGAGAATATTTACATATGCTCATATGTATGTCTACTATAAGTATAAATAGAAATATACGCTGCTCCTCAACTAAATCCTCACTTAATCTATGCTTAGTGACAGCATTAATATGTGTACCTGAAATAAATAATTCATTCCATGCTTTAATTATTGTATGCAATGTAATTAATCATCGCTAATTTTAAAAAAGGGTAATGAATTACCTATTGCGATCACATTTATCCAAGTTGTTGTTTGCTTTTCACTGGCCGGAGAATTTACACGGTTCACAGTGCTTTTGTAGATCTTTCTATATACAATATTACTCGTAGATCCCTGTCAATGATTTCACTCTTTCATTGTTCATTTAGGTAGCTTTTGGCGGGACGCGATTTCATATTGAATTTCAAATGAAAACATCCACTGAAATCGGTTGGCTGCACTGCATATTAATTTTCTTATTTTGATCTTGAAAGTGTCAAGTGTACGTCTCTGGGAAAGCAGACGTCAATAGATCGTTGTTAGGTTTGCATTAGTTATGGACAACGTCGTTTATCCGGAGAGTGACGACAATTCGGTTGCACTTGATACTTGTTTGTATACCGAACACACATCATCGTGCATTATAATTAACTCGACCATGTCACACATAATATGTCACATGTCACTCATAATTATTGCTTCATCTCCTTTATCATCTCTGTTCTTTTTCTTATTTTTCTTCTTCATGTGACAGATGACTCCGAATTTAATAGGAAGTACGTTTATCTTGGCCGAGACGGCCATTGTTAATGATGACGCCAACAACAACAACAACAAAACCAATAACAAAATCAATACCAGTACCACGAACACAGCAACCAACAGCATCAACAACATCGACAAAACATTGAAGTCATCAACAGCATCGTTAACAAAGACGTATCCGGCCGCCATCAACACCACCACTAATGATCGTGTGCCAAGCCAAGTTGACATGATCGGCGTCAAGAAATCGACGCTCAATATACAAGGAAAGATGGCCAACAAAGAAGGGAAACCCTATCAACTGGAAATCGTTTGGAGGAATGTCATACTTTTCGCTATTTTACACTTGATGGCGTTGTACGGTTTGTTGCTGATCTTTATTGAAAGTGCTTACAAGGAATTCTTATTATGTAAGTGTTGCCCTTAGTTAATGCGGAATGGGTTAAATAATTGAAAGGGCGGAATGGGTGTCAGTTAGTTCAGCTAATTTGTTCAGGTGTAACTCTTTGCATTTGTGAAGATGACTCAATTAGCGATGCGTTACAGCAGAACGCGATAACGATCGTGATCTTTCATAAGCGGCGATCATTAGATATTTATGAGTCTGTAAACTTGTAACGCGTGCGATGCATTTAGAAAAGCTATATGCAAGTATGTAGTGCATTTCAATTAGGGAACCATAATTAGAGAACTAATGAATAGTAAAGATTTGTGGGGGGAATTAATGAATAGAGAACTAAAGAATGTTAAGATATTGTAGAAGCGAAAGTAATAATAAGGTGATTGAAGGATGTGTGGATGAGGGAAAGGGAGAATTTAAAAAAGGAGATACGTACAAAAAGGCGAAGAAGATCAAAATCAGGTTTAGGAAAAATGAGGATCAATTAATGAGAATCAATACATGAGAATCAATAAATGTGGATCAGTAAATAAGAATCAATAGATGAGAATTAATAAATGAGGATCAATAAATGAGAATCAATAATTGAGAATCAACAAATTAGGATAAATTAATGGGGAACAATAGATGATGATCAATAAATGAGGAGGTTTACTAAATGAGAATCAATAGATGAGGATCAATAATTGAGAATCAACAAATAAGGGGGAACAATAGATGATGATCAATAAATGAGGATCAATAAATGTGGATCAATAAATGAGTATGAATAAATCAACATAGTTTAGGGAATTCGTAAAAATTAAGATTATAGAAGATAAAAAACTTTGCGGGAAAATTTAAAATAAAGTACAGAAGATAATAATATGTATAAGAAATCCATTTTATTAACTTTATCTCATTATTCATTGATGATTAGCTTATATATTCGTGTTATTTGGTGGTCTGGGCATCACGGCCGGCGTTCATCGTCTTTGGTCGCATCGCGCTTATAAAGCAAGATTGCCGCTGCGTATATTTTTGATGTTATGTCAGTCGTTGGCCTTCCAAAACAGTATCTACGAATGGTCGCGCGATCATCGCGTGCACCACAAGTTCACTGACACCAATGCTGATCCACACAACTCGCGCCGTGGCTTCTTCTTCTCCCACATGGGTTGGCTGATGTGCAAAAAGCATCCCGATGTGAAGGAAAAAGGCAAATGTATTGACATGAGCGACTTGGAAGCCGATCCAGTGGTTATGTTTCAAAAGAAGTAAGTATTGTTCAATCTACATATGATATACCCGTACTTTTTGCAGTAGTTAACAATTTCATCCTTGAAGGTACTATATTCCGATTATGCTGCTCTGTTGTTTTGTCATTCCTGCACTCTTTCCATACTATTACATGGGCTCGTCTCTAAGCACCTGCTTCTTCGTCGGCTCTATATTACGGTATACTTTATCGCTGCACGGTACTTGGATGGTCAACAGTGTGGCGCATTTCTATGGCATGAAACCCTACGATATCAACATTAGTTCGGTGAATAGCAAATTAGTGTCAACGGTTGCATTTGGTGAGGGTTGGCATAACTACCATCACGTCTTCCCTTGGGATTACAAAGCAGCAGAGTTGGGGACCTACAAGTATAATTGGACCACAGCTTTCCTCCACCTGATGGCCAAGATTGGTGAGTATTCTTTAATGACTGACTTGCTGTGAGATATTAGAAACAGATAGTGAGTGAAAAGTTTTTCGATGAGAGTCCTTCTCCGTTGGTTCTTCCAATGGTTTATTATTTATTTTAGTTTATTATTGAACGTTTATTATTATCCTTTTCTAGGCCAAGCTTACGACTTGAAGAGCGCGTCCGAAGAGATGGTGTGGAAACGTGTTCAACGTACGGGCGACGGTAGTCACCCATCGATGATCGATGCAAATAACAACAGCACTCAGATCACCGACGAAATCATCGCTCAACTTGATCACAACAACGAAGAGAAACTCGTCTGGGGCTGGGACGATCATGATGTCGCTGAATTCGATCGAAGTTGGGTGAACATTTCGGACAGGAAGGACGAGTAGGAAGAGCGACAGGGACGGGACGCTTTATTATAGAGCAGAATTTGGTTATATTTAATATAATTGGTCTCTGTTACTAGCTCAAATACTCTCGCTGTAACAAACATACAAACACACACACACAAATGGCAGAAGAAATTTCATATATATTTACTTATTTTGTAAACGACTCTAAAGTCGCCGGAGCGACAGCACATTCGATGAACATTTTATTTTACAAAAACTCAATTTTTTATTTGAGATGTGTTAGAAGACAACGATGATGAAAAGAGATGACGATGATGATGAAGATGACGATGATGTTGATGACTAAAAAAGTCATAGAAATCAAGAGGTGTTATTAATAGTTAGTTGTTAAGGTTTACAGCGTTAAGAAAATTGCTTTAAAAGTGTGTGTTTGGTTCTTTTTTAAGCAATTTTTGTTTTTACTCAACAACGATTTATCGATTTTTGTGTTTGAAAAAAACCCACATATAAATATTAGTGATGATTATTTAGTTATTAAGGTGAAGTACATATACACATATGTATGTATGTATTTGTATGCTAGAAGTATACATAATAACCAAAAATTTATTTGAAATAAATATATATACTATAATAAAAAACAATATAAAAAGTTTTAAATCATGACGAGGAAAATAGAAAAAAAACTAATAAAAAACTAAAAAAACTATTAGTAACAGCAAAAACTAAAATATTTATAAAAGTAATATAAGAAAAGGTAAGAGAAGCTTTCATTTGTTTAACAGAAATAGTGTTATAACTGAAGCAATCCTCAGTTTATAGACTTTAGTATTTGGGTATGTATTTGGACTAGGATCTCATCCATGATTTAATTTACAATTTAAAGCTATTAATAATTCCATGTAATCTTTTCATATTGAAATACGAACTTCTTAAAAAGCCAAAAAGTTCAAAATACCACTCTAATTACATACGCTTTTATTTTATTTTATAATAATAGATAATTTTAATCTTGGTTTGAATTCTCTTTCTGGTATCTGAAGAATTACAGTCATCTAACAATACTAGTATTTATTCATATTATGTAATATAATCGCGATCGTTTAACTCGCGAATCAGTGAAAACCTTGTGGACTATAATTTATATGCTGAGCAGATTCATCCTGCGCGTTGATGTGCGTTCGGGCGGCGTATATTAGAGCAGCTATGAAGGCACTGTTATTCATCATCATGGACATAAAAGTCGCCATTTTGAGTACTGGCAGAAGGAAGGGTAGGAAGGTACCCATCAGTATGGCGGGCATAACCATCACAGGCACGGCCATTTGGATCATCATATCCTTGTAGGAATGTCGTTTCTTCTTGCTCTTCTTGTGTTTGCTACCACCACCACCACCTTTATTTCCACCTCCTCCAATGCCTCCGCCACTACCACCACCGTGTTTCTTTGTATCTCCTTCCGCATCGTAATCTGCATCATCATTGTCGTTATCATCGGATGAGCTGATATTTTCTAAAGCCCTTTGGCGTTTCTTAGAGTGTCTTGTAAAAATAGTAGTGGAATTTTCTATAAATAAATAGAGAGAACGAAGAAATGACAGACAGGAGAGGCGAAAAAAAAGAAAAAGAAAAATGAAATGAAAGAAAGAACGGATAACGGACAAAATGAAATGGACAATGAGAAAGCTCTCATCTCTTTTTCCCCTTTGTCCCTCTGAAACTCACTTCTTTTAAAGGCCAGCTTTAATTTGTTCTCTTGTCCCGGAACGATATTCACCGAAATACCAGGCAGGAGGTGCAGCTGTATATCGCGCTTATGAAAGAATCGTTGAAAATTCGATACCAGACGCTGATGCAGTTTGTTTTCTGAGATGTTTGCCAGCTGGCCCCCGATCAGGCTACCCATTTGCTCCTCCTGGCCGAAGAACTGATCGAGAAAATCTTTCGTAATGTTGCCAGAGCTGGGAAAACTCTTGCGTTCCTCCATCTTCTGCAACATGAAGAGTTTGGTGCAACGCAACACGCTGTTATAGGCGCGTAAACATTCGAATATCCGCATCGGAATCGAAGCCCGAAAATATGGCACGCTTTTTACAAAGTTGTCGGCGCTTCTGGCGATCGTGTTGGTGTCGCCCTCTACTAGCAATTTGCGTGCAGCTTCGTAGAAGTTCACATCATCATCGGCTCTGACACTTTGCTGGTGTAGTTGTTGTTGTTGCTGTTGGTTTGTGGGTACGCTAAACACAATCACGATCATCACGTAAATGCAAAGAAATTTCATTACGATACGTCGCGACGCACTTCTAGACCGTACGAGAAAAATATTTAAATAAAATTAATTAAATTAATAAAATAGTATACAATAATTATATAATAATAAAAACAATTATAAAAAAGCTACGATTGTTTTTAATTTTAATTTATATTCGAGTTACGTTAAATCATTCTCAAAAGTATTTAATTTTTTATAAATGAACAATATTAACTTTTTTAGTTTTTCTATGTTTTTATTTATAAGCATCAAAATAAATATTTAAAGTCTCGAAAAAAATATTGATTAAAAATTTGTTTCCTTATCCAAATAAACAATATGTTCGTACATACCGACTCATGTTGTAAATGAAAGGGTGTATTATGAATTATTTTGTTTACTTTAGTGGAAAAATGTAATGAAATGAAAATTAGGACTTTTGGTCTAAACGAAACGAATGCAATCACTTTAGGAGAAGAAAGCACCTCTGTACAGCTTAGCGTACAACAGCAAACTGCACTCGTGCAACCAACAGGATGAGCCACCAACTTGTTGCTACTTGATGCAGTTTTTGCTTGATCATGTTGTTGAATTGATGATGTTGCCTTCTTAAGTTGGTGTTGTTGTTGTTATAATTCTGATTGTTGGCATTCTAGTTTTGAAGAGCGTGCGCTTTCTTCAGACTGCTCCCGGCCAG